>VXAX01001640.1:2732233-3057123 GCA_013399835.1 Leptocoma aspasia
ATATAATGTTCCAATATCTTTAATACAGTAATGCCTGTACAATGTTATAAACAAGTAGAACTATATTGAAATGCTAAAGCTAGCACTTATTTATTTATTTATTTGAATATTATACAAATATTAGTCAACCAATTATTGGAAGATATATTACACAAAAATTGGGCTTGGTGACAACCAGGAATATTACAGTTATTAGTTTTTAAAAGTAGTTCCTAAAATTAAGCCAGGCTGCTGCAAGCAAAGTTACAAAGTAATTAACAGTGTGTTTTCTTTTTTGATTGAATGTGAGAATGTAGTTCTGGCTCAGGAACTGTGTCTCTTTACTTCAGGTTTTTCTCTTTTTCATGAAATAAATCCTTTTCATTTAGCTGGCAGAGACAGTAGGTAATACTATTGTGAGCTGACAAGTAAAAGAGCACACTACTGGAGGCCCTGCATTTCCTTTCTAGAATCAGACTACATTTAGGCACGTTTTCTTTTTCCACAACAAAAGCCTGGTTAAAACATGCTTTGCTTTTTCAGAGTATGATTAATTTCTCCTCCCAGCTTTAGCCACTCGACCTGATTTACATGAATCTGATTATTTGTTGTACTATTGTATGATTAATTATCTAGTTCTAAGGAGTGATCAATGAGGAAAGAAAGCAGGTTTTCACTTTGCACATATATGTTAAAATTTTAATAGTGTCTTTTTTTTTTTCTTATCACTCTCTTATCCCCCAAAAGAGAAAAGAGATGCATGAAGGTCACTACTGAAGATTCATAAACCATTGTGAATAATGTCAGAACTATAATTTAATTAGCGGCCCATCTGTCACTTTCTGTTTGATGAGCACTAAATGTCCAATTATCATTTAATATCTGCTCTAATCAGCTCTGGCAAATTTCGCAGGCACACTAGAGATGACATTAATAGATGGAAGTGAGGCTACCTTTGCAACATTATCAGAGAGAGGAAGCTTGTGCAGTTTTGACTTACAAGGAGGAAGGCATGAATTCATTCCAATTAGCAGCAAAGGCCTTTAATGGAGACTCTGTTACTGCATATTGCTAACTAAAGCTTTTAGTTTATTTTTTTCCTGAGTTTGGTAAAACACTTATAATTTCTATGGAATTTTTTATTTTGTTGGTGTCCAGAAATAATGTTAAATACTATATTCCCAAAGCCTCTATTTTTCCTCTCTCTCTTTATTGTTTTAATGAATTAGTTTGTACCTTTTGAGTCTTCATTCTATTTCTGTCATTAGTCCTTGCAAACAAAAGACCCACAGGGTCCTTTATAAAGAAAGGAAAAAAATGTGTTGAATAAATATGAGTAGATTTAATAAAAATCCCAAGCAAACAAATGAAAAAAACAACCTGAAATACACAATACAAAGAAAAATACTGGGACAAATTTCTAGTCATTTGCTGGGACAGAGGACTAATATCCACCATGACCTTTTTCTGGTAAAGAAAAAGCAAAAGAAGAACTCTTTTAATGAGAACCTACAGTGCATGTGTCCTTTCAGACAAGATGCAGAAAATGATCACATGTTAGAAGTGTAGAGTAACTCGCTGATAAGGCTGACTATCTATGAAATATATAATGGTAGCATCCTAAAACGTACTTTTTCTCTTGTAATAGAGAATTGAAAACCCTACTTTATGCACACCTCAGGTCAAGGTCAGGCAGCCTATACCTTCTCAGATTTGAGATCAATAACATAAGTCTCTGAAAAAGGCTTTTGTCTTGACAAGAAGCTTCCTCTAATAAGTAGGAACTGCTCACGTAACTCTTTAAATTTAGTCCCCAACTCTAGTTTAAAGTGAAATCCTCCAGCACTAGGAAAGAAAATATGGCCAAAAAACTACTGTTTGTAATATGACTGCATTGGTTTGATGCTGAGTAGCTAATAAGATTGGTGTTGCTGCCTGGCAGATCCACTGCAGTGATAAAATAGTCAGCTAAAAGATATAAAATAAGCCCCTTTTCCATCCTGCTATATGTTTTGGCAGCAACTCAAAAGCTAGAATGTCTTTTCTGATACTTCCATATTTCTACTAATAAGATTGAATCTGAGATTGTGCCAACTACAGCTTGAATTTATAAGAACTTGTCCGGGTGTTACAGTCTCCTTAACCCCTCATTATTCTGCCCAACCCAACATGCATCATAGCATCAGGTATTTAGAAAACTGAAATCTGCTGCTGGATGCAATGCAGGTTCAACTAATGCACATGAAGAAGAATTCTCATTATGTGTGTCCTCTCAGGTTTCCTATGGTTTATAACTCTTTAAACCCGCTGTGCATACGAGGCACTGATTTAATAGTAAGCTTCTAAAAATGGGCACAAGACATCTCCGAATCAAGGCATAACAAAGGGATTTTTGCATAAGGACAAATGAGCAAGAATATACACAAAGCAAGCTAGTATCACCCCAGGGGAATGGAAATGAAGGAGATTATAAGTCCCCAGACATGACTGATCCTCATTTCTTCTCCTGAGCTTTGGCTCAGAAATTTGGCTCTAGACACAGGTTTGAAGAAGATATAACTCAAATGCAGGGATTTGCTCACGAGAATCTCTGGAAAGAAGTAGTCCACTAGGACTAAAGACAAATCCAGCCATGAAAAAAATGGTTATAAGGATTTTGTGGAGACAAAGAAGTGCCTTGATTCGGAAGACAATTTTAAATGCCCTTGAGAATTAAAAGAAAGAATTCAAGAAGAGAGGAGGTTGTTTGCATGCAGGATTTATTTAAACAAGGACGAATATTAAGGTCATGATCATATCTTTTCCTTTGGATGAAGTATAACAGAAATCTTTAAATATCTGTAAAAGATAGGCAATATTGTATTATAAAGTGAGTCTTGAGGACAATAAACTCTCTTCATGTGTACATGATCTTTGAGCATCACTGTGCAGTCTTTTATTTCTGATTATGCAATGAACAGCTAAATAAACTGACCATATGGAAAAGTAATACCAGTTATAACATATTTTAAATTATTTTGAGAAGTTATTTTGGCTCCTATTCTCTTATGTAACAATAGGGACCTGTAGATATACCTCAAGCATCTCTCATTATTCCACCTGGTTTCACAGGCATCCAGATGACACTTTTCCATTGTAACTCTCCCCATCTGTAGAAAAAACTGGAATAAGCAGGTATAAGTACCACAGAAACTGCACACCTTGACAAAATTTTAATGCAGCACTATCTTGACTACCGTTTTTTTTTCTGGAAAAGAAGCACTCAGTCACATGGACTAGCGAATAGCTAAATATTTTACACAGATTGTGACATTTTGAAAAAATTGCTGACATCAGCACTTCCTTTAGTTCCACAGCCTTGTTAAGTTCCTGAGATGTTGTGATAGAGATGAGTTATATCTTGTCATGCCCTCTCTATGACTGTATAATGGATATCTAAATCCTGATGTGAGTAGGCTTCTTACCTTTGCCTCGTAAGCACAATGGTAGTCCAACTAGATATTTCCAAATGTTTTTATCTATCATTAAAACAAAACAGTTTAATTCAGCTGAAATGTAGTACTAATTTAGACCCATATCCAGAATTAGTTCTGGATTACTGAAAATATGTATTCAGGAAAAAGTAATTTGCTTTTAAAAAATTTGGCTCATACCTATGTGTTTTTTTCTGTCTCTTTAAAGTATATATACATCAAAATCAGTACAAGGAATGACAGGAAGTCAGTTAACACCTATTAATAGTTTAAGATTGCTGATACAACAAGACATTCTTCAATATGATAAATTATAGGTGTGGACCATCCCTGATGAAAAGTAAAAATTTATCTGTCTACATAATGGGGAACACAGCACTTAAACCCAGGTTTTCTAAAATGTGAAAGAAGACCATAAAAAAGAAGCAGAACACCTCTAGGATGTTCCATAAAGAGTGGCAGCCACTTAGGGAAAAGAGTGCTAGGGAAAGCAGCTTTCACTGGTCAGATAAATATTTTTCATTAGCATTAGATCCTGCCCTGAGGGTCAGTGCTTAGACACGGTGCTAGATGAGTATGATATCTCACCAGCCTAAAGGTTAGGATTTTGGAGGGCTTTTAGCACTAGTTTAGCTGATAGATCTCAACCTGGAAGACCACACCTGCCTAACAAGACTAACGATATGCATCTAAATTATAAAAAAGGTCTGGGTTATTTTATTACTTAGTCCATTAGCAGAACAGGTCCAAATGCTATTTTCATTTCTCTTTCTAATCACATCTTAAGTTTTATCATTCTCTATCATTGCATTGTATTTCTGTAATATTTTTTCAATGTTAGACACTAAATGAATGGATTAATAAGTATAAAATTACTACAGGGGATCCTCTCTTCAGTTAATGTAAAATGTAATGATAGATCTATTTTTTCTTTTTACTAAACAAACTAACGGGGGAAAAAAATAATTTTCAGAGCATTGCTTAGTCACTTGGCCAGGACTTCAGTATAACCTTTTCACTGCAAGCAAGTTGTGAAAGTCAGTAAGCTACCATAAATTAATGATGCTCTTCAGTAGCATGCTAGGAGAAAAATAGNACCTCAACAACAAAAATGGAGCATGACCTGTTAGAAAAAAATGGGTATAATTAATAGGGTTTTAGAGGAGAAATACCAGCCAGTAGATGGTGGGCTGGAGAGCATTCCAATAAAACACTGAACAGACACACTGTCACTGATACTGCAGGTAACTCTGGAGAGCCTTGCTTTGCCTCTCTGTCTTCCTGTGCACCTGCTGCCTATTCAGGAATTTTTGTGGCTTCTTTTTATGAAGGACACGGCCTCGTTACCTTTGATGTCAGTGGTCAAACCTTCATTACTTCCATGGAAGCAGGTGGGGCCCATATGGACTGCTTGCATGATCATTGCTCATGTACAACACCCACAGAGCTAACAGGTTTCTAACTGGGATGAATTGCATTGTGACAAACAGTAAAATGAATGAAAGAAGCTAAAACAATGTGAAAGCTTTGTAGGAAGCAGTGAATTTTATAACCCTCTTCTGGGTACATCATGGCACCTCACACCTTTTGAAAGACTCAAATGGAGGAATGAGTTGTGAGAGGCTGTAATGGGGCAATGAGTAATAACAGGATGATATGGGAAAGGCCTGTGGAAGCTGAAGCAGTAAGAATTAATTAGAGAACTATTACTGTCTTGGGTTGTTAGTGTATGACCCTGATGATGTCACTCTCCACTTAGGAGACTCCTGCTTCTTCTGGATTGTGAAATGTGGTGGTTGTGAAGTGCAATGCCCCCAGCATCTGAACCCCAGTGTTACTCTCTGCAAAGCAAAAAGGGGAGTAGTAGATGCTGCTGAAGAGCATAAAACTAAAACCAGTTTTCCCCAGCTATGACACTGAGTGTATTAATCTTGAGAAGTGTCAAGTGGAGCGCTGAACAAGCACCTAGGAGCAGCAAAAAGGGGGGGCTTCAGGGCGAGGAGACAGAGCTACTGTCTGTACAGTTCAATATCAACTGCACTTAGAGGATGTGGCAGCAGAATATACAGTAGTGAAGGCACACAAAGCTCAAAGCTAACATGGACTAGGCATGTTTGAGAAAGGGTGTAGCATCAGAGTGTAGCAGCTACACTTTCTACAAGGCAGGGTTAATTAGCTGAAGTGAGACAAAGTGTGGAGCCAAAAGCTTCTCAGACCATAAACAGTGAATATAATATTGGCAGAGATGCACTGTGTCATTAGGTAGAGTTTGCTCACCCTTAACTTGGAGAATCTCATGATGACCTGCAAGTAGTGCTGTCCAGAGGTGCTTTTTTGCACTAACAGCCAGCCAATGACTTATCAAGGCAACTGATCTCATGTTCCTAACTGGTAGGAGAACACTTGTACAAACAGCTTTGTAGTAACAACTCAGAACAAACAAATCAGATACAATAATAACTTTTAAATATGCACACCAAGCCACTGCTTCAACCCTCCCCAGCTTTCTGTAATTTCACCCCTTCTCGGTATGTATGTCTCTTGCTGAAAACAAATACAGTTCTAAGATGTGTTTTTATCATGCACAGTGCATCAGTTTGGGTGTAAAGAGTCTTTGATGGTTTGAGCAGTTAGTCCGAGAATTCAAGGCCTGGCACTGACACCTAAGATTTGTAACTTTTATATTTTTCATATATTTGTAGTTTTGTAGAGGCTAATGCATTGCTGTGGTTCCTGGTGCTTTTCCTACCCTTTTTCCCTACATTTAGGAACAATAAGTTAACCTTCCAAACACATTCCTAAAATATTGTTTAGTATTATTCCAAGAAGAAAACCATCTACAAGGATGTTCTGTTTTCCAGCCAGAATCTGGGAAGATATAACAAAAGTGGGGCAAAGAAGCTCCTGGATTGCTTCCAGTGGGTCAGGGAATTATTACCTAACAAACTAACCTTCTAATTGGACAATATATTATATGAATACTAATCCACTAACCTTATAAAAATTATAAAATTACTGTACCGTGTGCAGTTTTCACCATATTGTGCACATGAAGGCTTTCAAGTAAGGGTTTGCTTTCATATTATAACCCTAACTTTGCCTGGGAATGTTTCTTCTACTTCCAGGCAACAGCACCAACAGCAGGATTTCACTCTTAGAGAGGAAAATAATACCAGCTTCCTCCTGTGGGTCCAAATCATCAGATACTGCAGAGACATTTTCATGTTAGGCAATAATATATTATTTTAGGAAATCAAGCTTTAACTTGAAAACAAGTAACATCTTTAAACTTAATGCAACGGTCACCTATAATCAATGTAACTATTCTGACCAGCTGTCCATCACAAATTTCATGGAGAGGAAAGAGATCAAAACAAAACAGAATGGAGAGTTACCACACCTACATTTTCAAAAGAGAGGTATTTATGTTTTGCCAACCTATAATTTACCTAGAAATGTTGTAGTGTATACCCAATGTTATTTATTTATATTTGCATAATCATCAATCTGCTTAAAAAATTAAATATATGAATTATATATATATAGAATATGTGCACACAGGTATAAAGAATAAGAAAAATACTTCAAAATTAAAAGCACCCTTAACTAACAATGCAAAATTTTCTTATTTATGTACTTAGTTTGCTTTGGGAATCAGTCAGAAATCTTTCTTTTTGAATATTAAATGTTTGCTATTCTCATTTTATAAGAATCATGATGGTGATAACAATAATATAATCTTGCAATTCTGCTCAATGGCCAGCACCCTGCTATGAAAGAGTCATAGAAGCAGGAAATACAAATACAAATATAAACTTCAGTCTCTTTCTGTGATGAGCCATAGATGATGAGACAATGGTGTAGATAATGACTCAATGCTGATGACAATGACATCACAGTGACGTAGACATGGCTGTCTATTTATCTCAGGGAGTTTATATGTGGATTAATTAAAGTTTTAACTTGTGTGTACAGAGGCCTTTGATGTTCCCCTTTCATGAAATCGAATGAGGTTTTGATACCTAGGGGAAGGCATCTTTCACAGAGGTCACCTGCTCATGCTCGGTACCTCTGTCACAGCTCATGAAGCTTCCTAAATAAATTTTAGAAATGACTGATACTATCTGAACAAGAAATTGTCAGAGCACTAACCAGCACAGGCTTCTTAACTAGCTATCAAATCATCATCATTACAGAGGCATGGGTGCTTAACTTTTAAAGGGAAACTCAAACAAGCTTTCATTTTTCTAATGGACTGAGAAGTGCTACACACTTTCTAAAAAACCCCTCCCTTGTTCCATGTCAAGCTAATTTCTCATGTAACTGATGTTTTAACGGAATTCCTCTTTCTCTGTTGAGTTACTGTAGCATTTGAATCTGCCTTAAGTAGCTGTTCAATTTGGATCTTCTGGTCTTTCCCTTTACAACTTTTAAGGGTCCAAAACCAACACACCTTCCTATTCTTTCTAAATTTTACTTATGCTGCCCTTCTGCCCATTTTGGTACAAGTCTTCTTTTTGGGTTTTTTTGGGGGATTTTTTTGTTTGGTTGGTTGGTTGGTTTTTTTGGTTTGGTTTTTTTTTTTTTTCCCCTCATGCCAGACTACCAATATAGTAGAACAGAACAGAATAGGTCCTTCATGATAGGGATTATCTGGTCCAAGTACTTGGCTACTTCTGGGCTGACCAAAAGTTAAAGTATATTGCTAAGGGCAGTGTCCAAATGCCTCTTAAACACTGAAAGGCTTGCAGGATCTAGGAAACCTGTTCCAGTGTTTGATTATCCTCTCAGTAAAGAAATGGTTCCTAATGTCAAGTCTGAACCTCTCCCAACACAGTTCTGAATCATTCTCATGCATCCAATCACTGGACACCAGGGAGAAGAGATCAGCACCCCTCCTTTCCACTTTTCCTCCTTAGAAAGTTGTAGACAGCAATAAGGTGGCCACTCAGTCTATTTTTCTAGGCAAACTAGGCAAATCCAAAATCCTTTAGCCACTGCTCACAGGACATACAGGTCTGCAGCTTCAGGCCAAAATACTGGACATATGCATGCCATTAAAAGTAATGTATGTGAGTTGTCGGGCTGCTGGATTCGTTTGTTCTTTTTGCTTGTTTGGTTTGGTTTTGCTGTATGTGTGGTGGTGGTGGTGGAGGTAGACATGGGTATGAATGGTTAGGTATATGGTGATACAGATGGTTAGGTATGCAGTGAAGAGGGAACCTGAAGTGAGTCTTGGAATTTAAAATGGAAAAAAAATTCTAGAGATGCACATCAGTACCTTAAGAGAGGAAAAAATTATCTATTAAAATATTAAGAACATGGCTAGAATGCTATAGGGGTTCAAAGAAACTGCAGCGACTTCTATGCTCTTGTTTGTCAAACCCCAGTTTCTGAGATGCAAGGTAAGATGCAAGGTAAGAGTTTTTTCACATCTCTTTAGAGCCCTCTGTTTTTTCCTACTTCCTAGTGTCTTGTCTTTATATTGCTAGAAATATACTTAGGGGATTTTTAGGAAATCCATGGCTTTCTTAGAATGGGGAAATTCTTTTCCTAACTCCACTAAAGGCTCCTCATATATCATAACTCCAGTCAAGTGTTTTATGGTTCACTGAAGAATACAGTCAATTAAATCTTCTGTTTTTTTTCATTTCTGATGAAAAGAAAGTTGATCTTATCTAGAAAGTGCTCGGCAGTTAGAAATTCCAGGCCTCACTTGTTTTAAAGTTGAGGTCAGAATGAAGGGGATAGTGTAAGACTCTAACACTTACAGGAGACCTTGAGCACACATCTTGAATAATAGGCAGACAGTTGAGTTTGCATGAGTCCTGCAGGAAAAAGGTCCTTGATCAGTCATGCTGCTGCATTCAACATGAGTTGCAATCTGTAAGTGGTTTTCAAGGGTAACTCCAAATAAAGCACGTTATGGTAATACAGCCTGGAGGCAAAGATCAAAGCTGAGAGATGGGAGGATATAAATACACTTCCTTTACAAATGGCCAGATGATTCTTGAGCTGTCTGCTTAAATACTTCCCATAATGAAGTAATAGAAAGTAGTGCAGCAGTGACAACAGCAGAAAACAGAACAGGTGCTTTCAGCTTATTTCTGCCATTTATCCTGATCTCAGTGCCTACAGATTCTGCTATTGAACTTTCATATTTCTTGAGCAGAAATCTTTAATTTAGGAAGCATAATTGCCTATGGGTTAGGCAAAATTGCTCATCAGCCTATAGTCCTTGGAGTGTCCATCTGGGAAAAGAAGTTCAAGTATACATAATTCTGTTAAATACTGAACCACAAAATATTTCTTTCTTTTTTTTTTATTTTATAAATCCACTTAAAATACTCCACAAAGAGGTATCAAAAACATTTTATGTCTAAATTTTCTTTTGAGAATAAATAATTTTCATATGCATGTCCATTTTATTTTTTGTCTTCCAGATGTTGGTGAGTTTAACTTAACTATGTGATATTCTCTTTCTCAGACTTATGTTGCCTTTCTATTAATTTTTGGTTGCTATGCTAGATATGCTGAAAAAAATTTGAAACTTTTATAATGTTTATACATGGAATCAGAAAAATTAGATAATTTCACAGGGGTTAGGAATTGACATTGCAATTAAAATAAGTACAAAATGTACCTTAGCTATCATTCATCAGCTACATAGTTCAAAAGGCCAAGTCTAGGCTTCCAGTTGGGCTTGGTTCTATGGAAGTGCTCAAAATAAGTTAAGAAAGAAAGCCTTTTGAAGAGAACCTGAAAGAAAAACTCAGGTTTCCAAGTTCTTTGAAGTATCTTTAATATCATTCTTGAAAGCATTTCAGGCTTTTCTTTTATTACATTGTAGAATTGTACTTATTTTCAAGTTTTAAGTCACATTTCTGAGGCAAGTTCAATTCTGTCATTCGGAGAAGATACACTGACAAAACAAATAAATAGAAATCTCAATGGATGTCACTTTTTTACATTTGTAAAAGTAAATTTAAAAATGATGAAAAGTTGCACATTCATGGCTTATTCTTTGCTTTCTGCTTTAGGTTGTGGCCCCAGTGTCTTCAGCAAATGTGACTTTTCTAAGTATTACTAGAATTTTGCTTATTATAACAAATATAATTTATCATCATCTTTGAAGTAGATTGACTTTGCCTTTTGTTTCATTCTCCATGATTTTCCTTCCACAGCTTTTCCATAACAGTAGCCATTGAATTGCAAAGTGTGTTACAAAGCTGTCTTAGAAGCTGGATGAACATGCAGTTCAAAAATCCAAAAAAAAAAAACCAGAGAAGAAATTTAATTGTGTTCATATTTTCCAACTGCCTCAACCTTTTCTCACCAATATCTGCTTTTTACGCTGCCTCACTTACTAACCATGAGTTGAAACACCTTTTCACAAAAATAAACCTTTCCTGAAAGAGACAGTTTGAAATGGAATTCATCTCCTCATCCACTTTCAGATATGTGTGTTAAGTGTCTTGCTTTAATGTTTAACTAAAACAGCTTCATAATACCTCATGTATGCTTCTCTTCTTCCTTTTGACATGATGCTTATTTACTGTATTTGCTGGCTTATTTTTTCTTTTGTTTGTTAAATGCTAACCAATCCAACCATCTGTTGCTACTTTTTTTGACTTTTTATTGTTAGACGAGCAGTTTGTATAATTTTATTTCAGCATGTCCTCTTTAAACCGTATCACCCACTCTTTTTGTCTTTCTTAGACCAGAAGAAATACAGTTCATATTATTTTTGCAGGAAACCATTTTGTCAACATAAGCATTGCCTCATTCATCCATCATCATCATCACAAGATTTAATGCTCAAGAAGTTTCTGTGACTTTCCGCTCATTAGATATCCTATATTATGGGAAGTGTACTGCTGGAGGCTTTTTATAAAGCCATATGTAGTTCTTTCAAGTTCATTTTCTATTCTAATGTCATTTTTTTGTCCTTCCAATTCAAATCTTCCTTATTCACATATGTATATTTTTATACAGTGCTGATTGTTTAGGGTTTGGTTTGTTTGTTTTTTAAAAAATAGACTTTTAAAAAGTTATTGTCAAATTGGAATCAGTCAACTCTAAGTTATAAAATCTTTCTGCAGGGCTCTATACAAGAAGGAAAGACTCCTTGAAAATGTAATTGTTATTTCTAAAAGGGATTCAGGAGTCTGAGTCCACTCAGTATATCCATGCTTCTATATGGGTAGAAGAATGGCATCTTACATCCAAATAAGATGTATCTATAGAACATCAGTTTCTGCCGGCTGTGAGAAAATAAGGGGGCAATTTTTTCTGTAAGAATAAGCAGATTCTCACTGCACTGGTCTTTACAGAGTGAAGGGAAATAGAAAGTTCCTAGTTGCAATCAGCTTGATATAATAGATACATAATGTATCCACAGAGGCATAGAGCAACCTTGCTTGTTCCCAGGACTTTCTATTTACTATACTCGCTCCTATAAATTGTTAGGCAGACTAACACCTTCTGTAGCAGATCTACTGCTTACTCAGTACTTATTTTGAATGATGCTTGTATATGTGCAGGGGACCAGATGTGTCCTTTCCAAGAGTTAATGAGGAATTGCCATGGATGTATTTCATAAAGGCAGCCTCAGTCCCTTAAAAAATTATTTGTCATCCTGGCAGTAACTGGTGAGAAAAGTATGCACACAGGGCATTTATTTTCTTCTCAATAGTGTAAGCTAAGGTCAGAGGTTCAGTCTTCCCTTTACACTGTCTTTGTTAGCTTAACACAGAACAATGCAGAGACTAAAAGGGGAGAAATGCTCATTTTTGTCACTCGCAGTGGTATCAGTGTTGGCCAAAGAGTGATAGAGGCCAGAACACTTGATAATTTGCCCGCAGTGGTGCTTGTACTCCTTGAGAGTTGTTTGAATTAAACACTGCCAACCAGGGAAAAATCAATAAAGTTGTTTAAATGGTTTCACAGGGGCCTTTGTGATGATTGAATATTACTCTTCTTACAAGACCAATAGCTCCTTCCTTTTTTTTTCAGTGCATGACCAGTAACTAAAGTTGTTCCGTATAAGACTTTAAATGAAAGCTGAGTGTCTTCTCTTCTTACTCTCTTCTTCTACTGACAAATATTTTTCATTTCCCTTTTTTTTTACTAAAGTAGAAAAAATCAATAAACCTCCCAGAAGCAGCAACATTAACATTCCAAATCATTCCTATTTCCAGCTAGATCTGCAGAAAAGGACAAGACCAACACTGATTTACACCATCTGAGGATCTACTCCAACATTTCTTTGGGGTAGATGGCATTCAATCAATTTACCCATAGAATGATGCACTGTACAAGAAGAACTTCAAATAATACAGATTTTCAGTGTTTGAAATAGCTTAAGGTTTTATTTTTATAAATGTTTTTTACTCTTTTGAATGATAAATAATAGTTTACAGAATTAATACATAAGAATTTAGCATCCAAAGCTGCTTTTTAATAGATATGGCAAAAAAAAATAGATAATTTAAGTAGTATCTTAGAGAAAGCAATAAATGTGAGAAAACCTGTATCATATCCATGGAGAGGATCTATTCGTTCAGCTAAAGATGCATGATGTGGTAGGCAAAAAATTTCAAAGATACTTGTTTGCACTGAAATAAACCTGTCTTCCTCCAACACTCTGTCAGCTAAACTAGTACCAGCTTCTGATATTACTCACATGGCCTGACAATGCAGGCCTTGTAGCAGTCAAACAGGTGGCAGTTTTCTACATTATTTGTGTACATCATTATAAAAGAGAAAGGAAAAATATGGATCACCACCATATCAGTGAAAATAGTCCCTTCACTCTTTGGAAATGTATGCTGTCAAATATGAGTTTTCTTCCACACCTGATGAAATGCTTTAATTCTCTTATGCATCTTTTTCTGAAGTAAATGTTATTTTCCTTCTAGAAGTCACACATGGAGCACAAAAAGAGTGGATGAAATGGAGTCAGGGGAGACAGGATTCCTGGCTTTTCATCTCTGCTTTTCCACCATTCAGCCTTTAGGATATGCCTTGATTTCCCTGCTAAAACCATGACAGCTACAATAACAGTTAACTATAGAAATGTTTTGAGATTTAATTAACTGTTACTACATTTCAAAACCTTCATTAACAACTCTCTGATGTGAATGTGGAATGTGGAACATTAATGAAGGAAAATATGCCAACACAGGATATAGCAAGCAAACATCCCAGAAAAACAAACAAGCAATCCCCCCCATGAATGCCTTTACAGTGTTTTTTCACAGTTCTGGGATATGACACTTTGCAACAATTTCTACAATGTTCCCATCCCCATAGTGTACTCTTTTAGACTAACTGATACATGTTTTTACTGGACAACATAGCTTCATAGAATACTATATATTTATATGCAAACATTTTCACAAGAATCTCTCTTCATCTGCTTCAAATTGTGAAACTTAAATCTTTTATAGATGAGACAGCTTACACTCCACATCCCAACTTCTGGCATAGGAAAACCCTATGAATTCAACAGCAGCAACTACCTGGAATAAAAACATGCATAGCTGAAACTAACATACACCCCTAAACCCCTAATTCTGATTCCAGAGGAAGGAAGATTTGGAATGTACTTCTTTTCATTTCTGAGTCTAAATGTTTACCAATTTAAAGAAAAAAATAAACAAACAACAAAAAACCCCACACAAACAAATCTCACCACAACCAAGGCCAGGAGTAAAAGTTGAGTTTGCATAAAAGGGGTCATAACATTCAAATAAGAAATAGAGCATAAATTGTCTTCTCAAGTTCCCAGTATATCATCATGGCATGATAATGTATCCATCTGCATCACTTCATTTCTTATGAGTTTGTCTTTTTTTTTACAGATTCCATCAACAAGTAGAAAGTATAGATGAGACAGAAACACCAAATAATTGAAGGAAAAAAATTACAAAGTTGTCTTTTAAGTATCAATAAAGTTCTAGCATTGGGGAAATATTCAGGATAGTCCAGATCCAAACTAGCCTATCCACATTTCTTTAAGTACTTGGTATATACACCTCATAGGCCCTCTGCTGGAAAATGGATAGGCCAGTTGTCTTAAGGCTTATCTACTGCACCACTTGGTTCTTCAGCTGGGCTGTAGTGGTGAGATTCTCCATTCAACTTTGTGGCTGTCTTCTTGGAGTCAACCAAACCCATTAGTAGTCATGCACATGGACTAAACCAGCAATTAAAAAAATACAACCAACTTGGTAATTTAGAAATGATTAGCTTTTTAAGAGCTAATCATTTTCCATCTAATGAAAATCTTAATTAAAAATGCTTATGCTAGTTTTTTGGGGTTTTTTAATTCTGGTCTTGATAAAAAATTCTAATATCTGGATTGTCTTATATGTGACATTTGCTTTCATAAGCCATGCAGTTATCAGAAGTTAATTCTGTTGAGAAACTAATCAGGGAAGGTGTTACACAAATGCAAAACATGTGATTATAGAGAGGGAAGGCAAAGCTCATGCAAAGAACTGACTATTATAATGAAACTGCCACTGAATGGAGATGTGAGGACTTCAAACTCAGTTTAATTAGGCCACTGAGTGGAATCCCCTAAGACTGACAGGAATTGAACAGCTAATAATCAGTTTGTTCTTTACTGATTACCAGCTAATCATGTCCCAAACACACCCCCTTTCCCCTTTCGCATTATGAATACATTTGCAAGCCTTTTTCCTAATTTCTGCATTTTTATGGGCACACAAATCCTAATCAGATAACTTCAAGAGCTTCAACTAGTGTCTTTAAAAGCCCACCTATTGTTTGTGGAGCAAATATTTTCATCTTTCAGCATCACATTGGTAAACACTGGCTGTGCTTGTAGGAAGTGATGAGAAACTAAATTGTGCAAAAGCAGCATATTTTTTACCTAATTTTCCAAAGTTGATTTCCATTTTCCAGTAACTGAGGGTGCCTCTACTGAGTACTGTAGTTCTATGTACAAAGAAAACCCACTTGCATTCAGAATTTCTTGCATACCATGGCATTGACATCTGAGACCTATTCCTGTCGTGCTCCTTTTCTATAAAAAGGAAGAATAAACTTACTTTATATGTGTCAGCTTTCATATGAACCGTAAGCTCAGATTCTTATCTATACCCCTTTTAAGTAATTTGAAAGAGGGCTATTGACTTCCTTGGACCTTACATCTGACCTGTCATGTTATAGACAACAAAGTGATATGGTTTGAGTGTTAGCTGACAAGAGAAGTAGAAAGCAACTAAACCAGTAGAAAAGTATCAATCAAGTGCAATGGGGTGAATAGGTTATCTGGAATATTTTTAGATGAGATTTGTCATGAAAAGCATTTAAGTGTCAAATTTCTTTTGAAAAACAGTAAGCTATTGGGTGCCTAAATTCTATGAATATCTCAGTTTTCATCAATAGAATTTCCTAAATTTCCTATAAAGTTTCTTTACTTATATAAGTACTAAGGACTTCTGTTACGTTAACACACCTAAGCAGCTCAGCACCAAGGCCATGAATATGTCTCATCAGGATCCTCAGAACCTGTTAGCACCAATCTCGTATCAGGAGTAATCTCTGTAGACAATACAGAGGGCAGAAATTCTATCATTAAAAATCCCAGTGAAACAAGACAGAGGTGCCTGTGCACTTCCATATTTTCTACAGTTCAGAGACTAGAGGACCTTTGTAAAGAGTCCTCAGCATGAGAGGACTCAAGCTTGCATCTCTTTCCCACAGGCACCACACTTTTTCAAGCAGTCACACATTTTCACTCTCCTGCTGTAGCTTTGAATTTTTTTTTAAATTACTCAATATTTTTGTTTGCTCCAGAAAAAAAAAGAGCAGTGGGAAATATAATTTTTTTCCACTCAACAAATCAGGATACCTGCAGAGGAGACCTGTGTTCTGATCTGTTTCCATGGACTGTTTCTGTGTCTCAAGTGATGAACACTTAATTCTATGTACATGTAATAACATGCAGATGAAAGAGAAAATACCTCAATGTGAGCTACAATTCTTTAGGACACTAGCAAACATCATGTCTAGTGACAAAATAACCGGTAAAGTCAACTAAACAATTCCCAGTGAGCTTATGGATATGGAAAGAGCAAATAGCAGGGCAGTGGGTCACAGCGATGTGATGAGTAAAGCCATCGTGTATCTTGTCTCTGCTAGAGGCACACCCAAATTCTTTCCACATTAGTTTTAATTTTCCTTGTCCATTTTTAACATTTCTTTGGCTGCTCTTACCATTAATTACTACTGCAGCAGTACACGTATAACATCTGGTAACTGGCAAGAATGTGTTGGAAATCAAGTTCATCATGGTTAATCACTTAATATGTTGTTGTTTGGAGTTTTTAAATTATTCACAAGAAAAGGTTTATTTTCTCTTCTTGGACTGAGTCTTATAAACAAAACACAAAATTAAGAAAAAGAAATAAATCTTTAAAGAAATATCTTTAATTTGCATAAGCATAAAATATGGTCGCAATTATTATTCTTTGCTATTAATTCTAAATTTTAAAATATATCCTAATATTTTTAGATTTTCTTTACATTTCTTTTTCAAAAAAACCCCACAAAAACAACACAACACCAAACAAACAAAAAAAAAAACCAAACAAACCAAAAAACCCACCAAATAAAAAAAAACCTTCTTGAAGAATTTTCTCATTTCCTTTAGGGAAAAACAAGCCTGTTAAAACAACCCTATTTTGAACAATAAACAATAAGTAAAATATTAAGAGATTAATGCGCTATAATAATTTAAAGATAAAACTTTACAGAAATAATTTTTTCCCCTGGCCTAGTTCTTTAAATAAATAAATAAATAATTAAAGGGAAAGAAGGAAGCAGTAAAGTGACTACATTAAGAAGTTGATTGATGTGTTGCTCCTGTGCGATGTTCAGCAAGCTTTTCTCTGGAGAGACTTTATTGGTTTGCTGGTACTAAATTTTCCAAACATATATATATCTTCTGATGCATGGCAAGTTTGTCACCGTTGAGAAACTACGTCAGCCAAGTTAGAAAAGTTAAGAGCCTGTAAAACTTAAGTCATCCAGAACTGCCACTAATGGAAAAAAATATAGGGAGATATTAAAGAAATTCGAAGTTATATGAATGTTGAGGTTTTAGATGGATGAGGGTAAAAGGTGGGTAGCACAGGCATTACATTTGCAGATTGCTTAAAATATATAGAAAAGAATAATTTAAAATACAAGAGAATGTCAGATCACCTTCTAAAAATTTTCCTTTTAAAAGGCAAAAAGAAGAGTTAAGCCTGAATTCTATAAAAATTTCCTAATGCTGTCATTTGGGCTGTATGTATATAAAGTTTAGCAGTACAAGGAGGCTTAAACTGGCAGTTGAAAACAATAATAAATAAAGTATGGATTAAAAATTTTAAAGTAATTTAAAAAATAATAAATTAGTCAATTAATTCTTAATTAATTTAATTCCTGTCTGCATTGGGGTTTTTCAGCCTGCAGGAGAGAAGGCTTTGGAGTGATCTAATTGCACCCTTCCGGTACCTGAAGGGAGCCTACAAGAAAAATTAAGAGACCATTTACAAGAGCATGGAGAGACAGGAGAAGGGATTAGGGTTTCAAACTGAAAGAGAGAAGGTTTAAGTATTAGGAAGAAATTCTTTATTGCGAAGGTGGTGAGTCACCAGAACAGGCTGCCCAGAGAAGCTGGGGATGGTCCAGCTGTGGAAGTGTTCAAGGATGGGGCTTTGAGCAACCTGGTCCCTGCCCATGGCAAGGAGGCTGGAACTAGATGATCTTTAGGGTCCCTTTCAACCCAGACTGTTCTACAATTCTATGAAAATCAGAATAATTAAAAAATAGGTTTGGCTTTTTCTAGAGCCTTAAACCTACATCATTTAATTCTACAATTTTGATTTTTTTTTTTAGAAAATCTTGATTGTCTTCCTTAGCACAGCTTAACAGCAGCTGTTTTCCACAGGATTTTTTATTTGGCACAATCCGTTCTTATGATTTTTCTCAATTCATTTCATTTTTGACATTCAAAAAATGATGGAGTTTGTCATTCGTCACTGAAGAAAAATTCAGGTGCTTTCTCATTTTAAAGAGGTTTTTTCTCTGTTTTACTATTATAAGTGAAGTACAAACAGTTCTTTGTCTTTAATAATTCAGATTTAGAGGAAATTACTGGACTAAGTTTATTTGTGTGTGTGCCATTTCTTTATTTTCAGAAAGGACTAATGCTAGAAAATATCAGCTTTCTCTCCTGGAAAATCGTATTTTTACATGCAATGCTAGAACATGGTCTCTGAACAAGATTTTCAATTGTGTAAATGACATTAACAAAATTGTATATCTTCTAGAATATGTTGTATAACAACAGAATGTTCTCTCATCTAATAATGAAACAAAATGTCATTAAACCTGGGCAACTAACAATGCAATCTAGGTTTAAATCTTACAGAATTCACTCGTGCTTTACCTATAAATATTCATGGCCAACATAGGCCTGTCAAAGAGGGCTGATTAATTCAACGGGTTTTGTACATCAAAAACTTATTCACCATATCTTTGTATTCCTTATAAATTTCCTCATCAAGTGTGTCCAGGACAATCTATTTCTGAATCAGAGTACAGTGCTAGTAGTTGGGACTTGCTTCTCAATAATGCATTCACCCTTGAGATCACTGCCCTCCCTAAAGCAGGTGAAACACATAGGTTAGAAAAGGCACAGGCATGGGACAGCACGTTTGTAAAAACAGAATATAATCAGCCAGACAACTGTATAATATACTTTAAAATTATATTTAAGCATGTGTTCTGCTGTTATGGGAATAGTAGATGATACTAATTTGCCACTAATCAGACACTATTATCCACCAAGAGCAGCCTCTGCCAGTGAATTGTTACACTGGTAAAAAGCTGACAGATTACTTTCCACTACAGCGTGCAGAAATAAGAGATCTTTACAAATGACATGCCACAGCCATGAAAGCCAGTGACACAGGGAGCACTTAGAGCTGATAAGAAGCATTTACTTTCTGCCACTTCAAAAGTGAATTCTCCCTGGGATGCCTTTAATCCTACCTGGCACCTTAAACCCAGTGCTCTGCACTGCAGCAAGAAAAGATGAAAGCAAAAGGGCACAGGCAAGAGAGACACAAGTAGATTTAACAAGACAGGCAATACGTACAACTGATCATTTGTTGACATAAAATATAGTAAGAGACAATGGAATAATGAAGAAGTAACAACAACAATAATAATTATTGTAATTCTGATAGTTTTTAAACAAATCTATTTGGGGGACTGAAGCTTTAATCACTCACTGCAGCTGCCCATATAGCTGGAAAAGTGTTCTTGCATTAGGATGAAAATTGAATGATTAAAAAATAAATGCAAAGCTGTTCTCTTTTGCAATGAAAAAGTTGTATGTCCACTAGGTAATAAGCAGATCATCAAAGCAAGCAGGGACCTGGACCTCTCAGATAGTGGAAATAATTTGCTGTAGAAAATGATTCAAAGTTGCTTTCTTGCCAGTCTTCTCCCTTCTGCTAGCACCACTTGACTGTGAGCTATCACAACATTATCATGATATCAACACTTCCAAGTTTTGGCTAAGATACAGAACCATTAAATTTAAACCCCCATCAAACTAAATAATAAAGCAAAATGTGAAGTGATTTTTTAAATTATTATTTCATATTATCAAAAGGCAATGCTAATTCTTAACAAAGATATCTATCAGTTCCTTCCTAATCTGAAGGTGTGCATCAAGGCTTGGTGAGGAGACATCTTTGCTTTGATATGTCTTGGAAAATGTCATAGCTACGTGCTCTTCAAGGATAAGGAGTAAAAATATTTTCCATAATATACTAGATCTCAAAGTTTTCTAAAAGCTTATCAGCTTTAACAATGTTGTATTGCAGGTTTTATTTGTGTATGTAAAACAAGATTTCCAGCAGTTATTCATTATTGTGGATGCACACAAACCAAGGACACAGTTTATGACATGAAGCAGAATGTAAGCAAGATCTTTAGCTGCTTTTAAACACAGTGCACAATTAAAGAATGTGGCTTCTTTTCCCTGTGGATCAGCATCAGGAAGGAAACCTTTAATATTTTTTAATAAGAGCCAAGGACCTACACGGATGATGGCTTAATATTTCTAGTAAATGTTTCCTTATCGAGAAACAGGTCAAGCCACACATGGTCATTGCATGTACTCTTGTGGTCTTTTAAGAAACTTGTATAACTTGTCTTCAGGCTTTCTATAGACTAGCTGGTTATAACTTCTGTCTCATTTTTTCTTGTTCATCTCAAGATAATTGAGAGGGAAAACAATTATTTACATATAAATTTTTATTATTATGTAAATTAAATTATATAAACAAGTAATCCTGGATTGGTACACAACTGCAGAAGAATTATCATAGTTATATTTTTTTATGTTTACTGTGACTTAGACTGCAATTTCTTTTTAGTTTCAGTGATTCCTGGGGTAATGAAAATGCCAAAGTATTTGCAGGACTAACTTTTAACTGGATAACCATAGCATATAGTTCTGATAAAAATAAACAAACCAGAAAACATGCCACCTTTGTAAGCTACCTGTGAAATCCTAATGTAATATTTAATACATTCATCATTCCAAAGTATTAGAAGAGAATTCTGACACATTCACCTTTATTGCAGGAAACAAAGCTATGACACAGATGTTCAAATTCTGCTGATCTTCCTCTGCTGAACCATTCTGTCCATAAGAAATACCTAGGAGGCAGTGTTCCCAAAATAGCACACTACTTTATGGAAGAAGGTTGACAGAATCTTGATCAAAGTAAATATATGACTGAAAGTGACAACTTGTATACATAAACTTAAAGAGGGAAATAAATAAATTATTATTAAATGTTTCTAGTTAGAGAAAAAGCTGCTTCTAAGTAGTATTCTAAGCAGAATACATCCAGTAGCTTCTTAATAGTAGCTGCTCACTATTATGGGAGTTCTGTCCCATAATAGTGAGCAGTTTTCCTGTTAAATTTGTATTTATGATACACAGATAGACATATTCATAGTCTTTGTAAGCTTTTCAAATGTAAACAATCAAAAAGATAAAATGCAAAAACTTTTGAAAGCTTTTTTTTTACATATCACACGTAATTATATAATTGTATTTATTCAGAGGACATTCTATTTGTTTTGTGTTTCAATATCCAACAGCTATGTGGGCTTTAAATTATGGGGTAATTATATGCTGCAGTTAAGAAAAAGCTGCTAGTACTTCAAACCTAATCCTATTTGATGTATTTCACCCATTTCTGCAACATTAAAGAACTTGCTTAAAATAGTTGCACTTCATCACTTTGAAATTTCAGGACAATGACAACTTAGAGAAAACAGCATCACTCAGTAGTATGATCCCCTGTGTTTAAGGATATGGTGACCATTTTCAGTAGTTTCTGTTCATCATCCTCATTATTTTGACAACTTTTAATACTATTCATCAAAGAGCACATTCTAAGTGTATACTTTGCGGCTATCAGGGGAATTTTCAAACGCATAAAATTGTATCATTATTCTTTACCTGAAGTGAGAGATTGGTGTTCTGTGCCATGAATCTTCCTTTTAATAGATTATTGTAGGCATTGAATGAAATTTGAAAACTTTTCATGTTGCCTAAAACACAGCATTCTTAAAGACCAATCTCCAATAACTTTAATTACCTTGGCAGGGGGGCTGGACTAGATGATCTCCAGAGGTCCCTTCTAATTCTGACTATTCTGTGGTTCTGTGATTAATTGACTTTAGTTGAATACCCTGCACTGCTACCTGGCCTGATTTAATTATTTACAAAATTTTGCCTGCTGGTACAATGATAAGTTCAGCTTTTCTGAAATAATGGCACCAAAGTAGTTATTGTAATGTTGCTTAGTTGAGAAAGAGCACTATAAGAAATTAAGAAAGGATACTGAACTGCATGATCCTGGAGTTTAGGATGTGCAGGACTCCTACCATCAAGTAAAAACAGTTACCTTTCTTAACTAAAAATAAGGACTGCTCTCTGAAAAGCTTTTATGGGCTATCTGTGGTACTGAGGATTTTGGCACTCCATCAGTGGCCTGATGAAGGGTATCTCCCGCCATACTGTCACCTGTCACACTAGGAGAGAAGGGACTGGTTGCTCTTGGATGGACACCATGTGCCCATGAAGTCTCTCCATCCCTTCCCACGTTCACTAGGCAATGGGAGAAAATAATTAAGGACTTATGGGTCAACATAAGAATAGAGTGCAGTCCCTCAGGAACAGAGATCTCCAGCATGGATCTACCATGAGGTCACAAGTCTTACCAGCAAAAGTGTTCCAGCGTGGGTTCCTCTCTCCACAGGTCCACAGGCCCTGCCAGAAGCCTGGTCCAATGATACGGTCACAGTCTCTTTCATCTGCTCTAGTGTGAGATCCCCCACAGCCTGCAGGTGTATATCTGTTCCACCATGGAACTACATGGGCTGAAGGGGAACAGCCTGCCTCACCATGGTCTTCACCAAGGGCTGCAGGGGAATCACTGTTCTGGAGCCAGTAACACCTCTCCCCACTCCCTTCTTAATTGACCTTGGTGTCTTCAGGGTTGTTCATCTGACATCATCTCACTTCTTTCTCCCAGCTGCTGTAGCACAGGAGTTTTTTCCTCTTCTTAAGCGTGTTATCCCAGAAGGAATTCTGGTGTCACTGATGGGTTCAGCCTTGTCCAGCAGTAAGTCTGTCTTTAAGCTGTTTATATTGTGCACAGTTTCTGGGGTCTTCCCACAGAAGTCACCCCTGTAGGCCTCCACTACCAAAACCTTTCTACTCAAACCCCACACACTGATGCTCCATCTTCTGAAGCAGTCTAGGTTATTTAGGGTCTGCCCAGCCATAAAGATTCAGCACCTTCCTTCCCTGACCAGAGGAGTTTCCAAGAGCAGAAATGGATGATTTGGCTCTACTTCCAAAACCTCCTGGTGGTGTGAAGGCCTATGTAAGCAACAGGTCTTCACAGAACATCACAAAGAGATCTTTGTCACTTGCTGTCAGTAGTCACTAGCAGACAGCCTATAGCTGGTGGCAGTGTGTCCAGCTAGTTATGCCAAGTCACAGTTCACCAGGGACTTGGCATAGCCACCTCTAGCCAAGGTTTTCTTGAACTTTTCCCTATGGCAAGATGACTAGGAGCCAAAGTACAGTTTAAAAACCCATGTGACTAATCTTCCTTGCTCCTATTTTCTTCCCCAAACACTTTCCTTTCCCTGCATTCTTTCCCATTTTGGGGCTCTCTTCTCACTCATGTGTCACTCTATCAAGCAACACGAAACGCAGAGACAAACGCAGCCACACCCGAGAGAAGGCAAAGAAGAGAGAAACTTTATTTTGGTTTTTCCATTATATAGGGTTCTGGAAACGACCATCGATTGGAAGGTGAAGCTACCACCTCTCCAACGACACTGGTCAATGACAAAGTCTATCAAACCTTTCTCCTCCCAGGAGAAGGAATGAAAAACAAAAAGACAGTTAGAAAAGCATGTGCATGTTTACAAAAAACAGCGTGAGAAACTCCATCACAAGAATGAAAACATCAGAAGGCTGAAAAGTGAGAGTGACACTCATGTGCAAAATTAAATCCATTCCAGCCCTCTATCCCTTTATGTCTCAGTGGAGAATGCATGAGGAATACAGAGGGAAAGCAGTCCTTTTAACGGGAGGAACTAGACATCCTTTTTCTTTATTTGCTTCTTGGTGATGACTCTTTATGCCATGCCTTGCATATTCTAAGTGCATTTGATCACGGATATATATAGCACCTACCAGTATATGTTTTTCTGATGGGTTTGTTGATCTCAGCTGTATGAGGTGATTTAGAGTTATTTAGAATCCAGTGGCATTTTAATAGGAAAACAGGCAATATCACAAAGTCCTTCTTAACAGCTACCATGAGCAGGAACTTTTCTCATCTTTATAAGTCTGTTTATGTCAAGAGATAAGATGAGACATTATTGATGAGACATTATAAAATATCTTATTTTTAATGAATTTTAAGGCTAGGAAAAGCATTAAATACTAGTATAGTATTTATATATATACACATATAAATACTAGTATACTATTATGTCCTACTGAAAAGAAACATGCAAGACTTTAAACAGATTTTGTTTCAAAAAGCTACCAATTTATAGTGGTAGTCACTGTGAAAGTATTTACTTATTATTTTTCTTTAGATATTGCCAGTAACCAATTCTACTCCTCATTAATCCAGGAAAACTAGAGATATGCATAAAATTATTTACTTAAGTTACAGATTATTAATTTTCAAATGTGTCATTTTCTTAAAAATTTGAACAATGGACTGACATGTACACAGATTGATAGGGCTCATTTCCTTTGTTAAACATCTGTTTGTAAGCTTCATGTAGGAAAGAATGGAGAGGATAACAAGTGGAAGCTAAAAGCATCTGACAAAGGAGTCTGAACAAAACTGTAGTTTTCCTGACAGTGCAAACCTGTCCTGAACAAAGTACTGCACCATCCTGCTTAGGAAATTGGGGATAAAAGTAACAGTGACACCTGACAGTGTGATGAACTCTCACAGTCCCTTTGGAGCAACCATGGTATATCCTCTATTCCTTTTTAATCATTCCAGTCACCTACAGGCAATTCCCTCTACTATTGTAATAGTAAAAAGTGGAGATATTTTTAGCTGGCAAAGGTTCATTTGACATTTTGAATGCTTTCATCATATTATTTAGGATAGAAACACTGTTTCTCACTAAATAAAAAGATTTCAAGTACAGTAGATTCAACACAAGGTGGCAAAGAGCTTTGATTATGATATTTCAACTGCGTGAAATCTGACTGTAAAGGCTAAAAGAAAATTCTGTTACTCTGTGGGAGAACAATCTTCAGCACAAAGGCTTTTTACTACCTAGGACTTTACTAAGTTTTAATGCTGATTTCCCTTACTTTTCTTTTTAACATCAGAACATCTCTATTAATGTCTTTTAGACTAGGACATCATGCAGGGAATGAAAAGGGCACTACAACCTTAAAATTGAGGTCTATTTTCACAATCTACTTAATTATAAAGTTATGCTTATACATATAGCACCTAATAAAAGTATGAAAGGAAAATGGCAAAGTTGTTACATTCTGACAAGTGTTCCCCAGACTG
This sequence comes from Leptocoma aspasia, assembly GCA_013399835.1. NCBI lineage: Eukaryota > Metazoa > Chordata > Aves > Passeriformes > Nectariniidae > Leptocoma > Leptocoma aspasia. The sequence continues at coordinate 2,757,876 of VXAX01001640.1, forward strand.
ACAATAAATATGGTTTTCCTGCTACCTAGACTTTAATGCTTAAATGCTGCAGAAAAATACACAAAAACATGCTCTCAGCTGTTGACTCTGAACTTGATGAATCCTGAGTGACAACTCAGTCTGTCCCCTAACTGTGTGGGAAGAGGTAGGTGGATAGCAGGCTCTCACAAATTTCAAACACACATCCAGACATACAGGGGAGCACTCCTACCTTTAGTTCATATAGCACCACGATCTACAGGTGTAGATGTGTAGGTGCCCTGGCCCTGACTTCAGTGCTGCTAATGTCCTGTCACTTACTCTGGCCCCACACTGAGACCAAGCACATGGGCTGACTGCTACTTGGTGAGTCTGCATGCACCTCTGTCCTTACGGCTGGAAATCTCACTGAATATAAGGAAATAAGAATGGCAACATGTGGCCCTGACTGTCCTGGAGTCCTGTGGGTATGTGGCACTGATACCAAGTAATACAAGAGATGTTTGTTCCTATCAAAAACGTTTCTTTCAAAGATGTCCTTTCAGGGAGTATTTGGTAACCTCAATAGCATCAGCAGATACAAGGCTCGGTTCTATTCATGTATGGAGAAATCCCTTTTGCACTGGATTCTTACTAGAAGGTAATTTGTTCCACTTATCCATTTAACTACACCTTATTTTACATTTAATTCATTTTTGCCTTGATGACTGTACCTTGAGTAATCTATATTGATATTTGTTCAGTGGCTTGTGGAGAAACCCAAACTGTCACCGCTACCCATTAAAACACTAAACCAACTGTGGGTTAATTCATACGTCTTCCTTCCTCTTTAATAGGAATCCAACACACTTTGCTGTTAAGGAAATGTCACTGTTCCCTCATCATCTAGTTTGGGGATGTTTATCTGGATTCCAAAATCACGAAACTTTGATAAACTATATTAAATCGATGTGCAAAGATCATCATAAACACCTCAGGCATGCCCTTTCAAGTCAATCTTTATGTTACCTAAACCTAGAGGCATAGGCAGAGGGATAAGTAATGGCAAGGAAAACCCAGATTAAACATCACTTAATTTTTTTTTAAGCTGTCACAGAATCCCTGTTGAATTTTCTAGGGTGAGAGAAACAGAAGAAAACAGAAAGGGACTAGGGACTTCTGAACACATGAATTATATTCATAATAATGTATTGTCTTCATCTCTCACAGCATATAACCTACCACAGTCAGTTTAACTATTCCCCTGAGCTGATGGAGTACAAAGCATCACTTTTCAGAGACTTCAGTAGAAGTTCTAGTCACGTGTTGCAATTCATCCTGAACAAAAATATTTCGAGTGCTGAAGTTAGCAAGATTGTAATGGTGGATGAAAAGTCAGTCTAGAACACTGATATTTTTCATTATATCCTGCAAAACTGAAATTCTTGGCTCATCATTTGGAATGATAAACTTCAACTGAAAGGTCATGTAACCCAAACTGGTTTTGTTAACTTGTAGTTTGTCGTATATATTTCGAGTACAGATCAACAGAACTAACACTAGGATTCAGGTTACATAGGTTTCAAATATTCTTTGGACATTTGAAATTCAAACTGATGATAATTTGATGTCTAATTTTACAAGTACTCCTTCTTACTGAAAATTATAGTAAGAGCTTTTAGCAGAACAGTTGGAATAACTGTTTCTCTTTTAAAATATATATACTGCACTGTGTACAATAAGATGGCAGTAATATGCCTTAAAACATACGTGATCCTGTATATTACGTTCACACAGAAGATCCTATTGCAGTTAAGATTATGTGTGTGCATGTGGATTTTAGTCAGCCTTATGGTAACAAAGGTCAACATTTTAAAAAGAGCTGTTAGAGCACAATGCACAACCTGCAGTATCAATATTCTTTCTGGAGTGACTCCAGTTATGTTGGAAAGGAAATGTCTTTGCCATAATTTTGACACTACTGCTGTGTTTTTCTTTACTAATAGAATTTTGTGTCACAGTGCCTACTTACTTTTACTTTCAAGGCATGTTAGCAGCTCACCTGGCTGTGTTATTGAAATTCTGGATCTTACATAATTACAAATCAACATACAGAAGCTTCAGCTGCTCTGTTTAAATAATCTAAGTTACATAAAAAAGGAGTAAATAATTTGTAGAAGCAGATTCAATACAGAAGCAGTGTTACTCACTGCTTCTAGTTTAAAGGGAAGAACTACGAAAATAAGCACTCAAGTTTTATCTTGTCTTGTCCAGATTCTTTCAAATCCCAGAAACATGGAAGTAATCAGACCATTAACACTTTACATTTACACATTACTGTTAAAGACTGTCCGTTGGGCAGTACTCCACGCAGACACAGCATAATCATTAATCTCATAAATGATTAGTAATTTTCCACATTCCTACATATTTGAAGAAAACTTTCAAGTGTGAGCTACTTATGCTCAGGGAAAGGGATCCAAGCCTGCTGCATAATGCTCTTATCCTACTCTAAGTATTGATTTAAATGCATAATTCTGAGATAGTTTCAGCCAGTACTCAGTAACATACTTGTAATAAGTGTGTTACAGTTTCCTTCTAGTTACTTTGATTCTGGCCAACTTAACATACTGAAAAAGATTCATACTATTTTCTGCTCTTTGCTTGATATTAGGTGTAAGAAACTGCAGTCAGAACTTTAATACTTAAAGTATGCTCTGAAATATTTAGGAATAATGTTAGTACTTTGACCTTTACAATATCCTACATCTTCATTGGCCAGCTGCTTCATCCCCTTCCCCATAGGTTAGAGAGGCAGTAAAATAATGGGATACATGGAACAGATAGGCACAATGGCCAGTCAAACAAAGGAATATTAAAAAGGTCAAAATACTCAAGTCTACTACTATGATTTATAAAACATATGAAGAATTGTAATTTTAGTACCTAATTCTATTGAGAATAATCATAGTGAGAATTGAAAATGGCACGAAGAATAGATTTTGGTGACAGTAATTTCATTTTGAATGAAAGATAGCAGTCTGTATTCGTCACTAAAACTAGGTTCATTACCTTTATGATTTCACTCTTCAAAGGTACCCTTGGGTCTGGAACCTATTCTTCCTTTTCCTCACAAGTCAATTTAAATATTATAGCTACCTATACAACACTGTCACTCTGGGAAATACTTTGGAATCTATTTCTTGCTGTGGGAGTAAGAGGCTACATCTAAGCTCACATTTTTTATATCTTTACACATGTGTCTTTTTATCTCTCTCTCTATATATGGATATATGTATACACACCATCACATAGCTCTTCTGAGTATTATGAAAACATACAAGACAAAACTTGATGATTAACTGTTGAAATAATGTCTTCTGGAATTTGTGTACAGATCGCAGCTCTGCAGAATGTGAACCAGATGTCTATTTTTTGCCCAATGAGAAGCAGCTGTTTTACAGCAACATAACATGATGTTGCAGGTGGGTTGAGCCATTTTTGCTGACTGTACCATTCTTTGATTCTTCTTCCCCTAGGTTTGTTGGTTTGTTACTTCTAGGTTTGTTATTTCTAGGTTCTTATTCTTAAAGTTTCCTCTGAGTTTGTTCCCCCTATGCAGTACATGAACAGTTAACAGTCAATAAACAGCATGCATTACCATATGCCTCCATATTTCAAACAATTAAATTTCATATCGCACTTGCAACAAGCTAGAAGAGAGCCAATTGATTGAAGACTGGTCTGATAGTTCTCCTGTTCTGCCTTGGCATCACCATGAGGAACATCCTTGGTACCATGAGAGGTCACCACCTGCCTGGGGCCGTGCCAGCGCAGACGCCCATCCCCTTGGCATGCAGATGGCTCCTGGATGGTGTGCAGATGGCTCCTGGATGCTGTGCAGATGGCTCACGGATGCTGTGCAGATGGCTCCTGGATGGTGCGCAGATGGCACATGGATGATGTGCAGATGGCTCCTGGATGCTGTGCAGATGGGTCATGGATGGTGCGCAGATGGCACATGGATGCGTGCAGATGGCTCCTGGATGGCACACAGATGGCAGATGGATGGCGTGCAGAAGGCTCCTGGATGCCACACAGATGGCTCCTGGATGGCACACAGATGGCAGATGGATGGCGTGCAGAAGGCTCCTGGATGCCACACAGATGGCTCCTGGATGGCACGCAGATGGCACATGGATGGCGTGCAGATGGTGCGTGCTTGGGGCACACATGACACCTGGCAATTTTGTGGCCAGCACATGCTAATCATGTGCTCATCACACAGCAATCACAAGGGTTTCACACGTCAACCACATGCTAATCACAGAATCACGGGATCATTTGTGTTGGAAAAGATGTCCAAGATCATTGAGTCCAACCTTTGACTGATTTTCACCTTGTCAATTAGACCATGGCATTAAGCTCCACTTCCAGTCATTTCTTGAACACCTCCAAGGATGGTGAATCTACCAATTGCCTGGGCAGCTTGATAATCCTTCCCATGAAGAAATTCTCCCTGATGTCCTGGGACAATCAAGTGTCTATCACGTGCCTGACACGACAATCATACATCCATAATGCCCTTGGCAATCAGCATCCAGCTTGTGCTGAGCACACACCCAGCTCACAACAATCAGGCACCCAGCTGTTGCAGCTACATCCTCATCCTCCATGTGTCAGTTACAAAACAGTAATGTCTGCATCCTGGCTCTTTCATAAGCAACAATTACCATGGCTCAGAAAAAGCAGTAGTTCATTAAATTATGTTGATTTAATTGCTTGAGATCGTGAAGATAGTACTATTGCTGTCTTTGAGACTATCTAGGAAGTTTAATGTTGAGAATTTGCACCAGTGCTGCTGTGATAATGCTGATTAATTTTGTAAAATATGAACTTAATTTGCTTGCCTAGATTCCTGCAAAGAAATCTTTGCAGGCAGATCTTAACATGTCTGATTGTTCAGCTTTCTTTGTGAGAAAATGGCTAAAAAGCCACAAAACACAATTCTCAAAAATGGCAGCTTTAATCTAACAATTTTCAACTTTGCAAATCTGAAAAGGCAAAGAAAGCAAATTAAACTATCAGTATGGTAAAAATAAAGTACATATTCTGATTACCTGGCTTATTTTGTACTTCAAATGAAATTGCAGAGTAATTTTAGAGATTCTGTGTGGTACTACCACTGAATTAAGGAACCTCACGGTAAAATTAATCCAGTTTACTATAAAACACTGTGTCTAGGTCTTACATTATATCTTGAGAGCATTAGCAGAAGCATTTTATCATGTTTATGAAGCACATAAAGTTAATAAATATTGTTGTTTCAGTTACAGACTAACTATTCATTGTCTTAAACATATTCCTGCTACTGTGTTGTAGTGGATTGCCTACTGCATTCTCAAATTATTGTGATTGTCTCTTGAAAAAGTTCTCTAACTAAATGCCTTTACATCACCCACTGAAAAAGTTTGCTGCAGAATGTGCTACATTAGTCTTGTTCTGCAGCCCTTTTAGAGGTCATTAACTAAGATAAAATTCTTTGGGGAATTGATACAGATGCAAAATTTGCAAGCTGCAGATTTATAAACTTCAAAGGCATATTATATTTTGGAAAGAAAATTACAAGAAGGCAATATTTTTTGTCTATTCAACATGGTGAACTTCCAAATACTTCATCACTCTATCTTTGGATCCAGTCAGAAGATCTACATTCATCTGGGCCTCACTTTGCTTCGTAACTAGTTCTTCAGCTGCTGTTGAAATGATGGTTGCTGTCTCAATGCTGGCTGACCTAAGACTGCTTTTAACTTCGGATATGTTGTACTTCTGAATCTCTTTAATTAGGTAAATTCTGCTGAAAGGTCACAAAACAGTGGTGAGCTCTATAATTTAAGCATACCGGGTGGCTGCTGCATACAGAAATACTTCAGCTCAGCACTGATACATAGAGTTTCAGACAGGTTTCAGGGAGAATCATGGAGAAGTTTAGGGTGGAATGAGCTTCAGAAGGTCTCTTGTCCAGCCAGATTTGAGCATTGGCACATTTTCAAAAGAAATTCTATGTTTGGGGAGTGAAAATCAAGACAGTTTCTTAAAGTCAGTGATATTGTTCTAATGGTAAGAACATTTAAGCAGTCTCTCAGAAAGACCAGTCAAAAGCCAGGGAATCCAAAACCCACCCAACACTTTTTAATTGTGGTGGCCTATTGGATTCCCATCTAAGCAGACACTAAAGTTCAGCTCTGTTTAGATTAACCAGAAAATATCAGACTGAAGTGACACGGTTACAGGTGGCTGGATCAGATTTTGCACTTCAGAAGGAAGCTTTAATTACACAACTTTGTTATTGTAAGAATAGATTTTATTATGTTCTACAATAATATCTTGCATTTATACTGGTTTAAAAAAGTCTTTGCTCTGTTTCTCTGTGTTTGTGTCATGCATCAGAGCTCATGGCAACACACAGACTGAACGCTTCTGTGCAAATTTAACTACTCCAAGCACATTGAATTTGATTTTAAGTGGTTGCATTCTTCCGTGTTATTCTTTGTTTTCTTTCTGACAGAACCCACCACAATCACTCCTTATTGTTTTACTTGGTTTTGTGTATTTCACCAGTTTAAAACAATCTTTCCCAAATCCATTGACAGAATGTCACGTGTCTTTATGATTTATATTAGTTAAAAATACAACTTGTATCCTTTTAGTATCATTTTTTATCACTATAAATGACTTTATGTTTTTGTAACCATCTCCATTAGTGCGTGACAAACTGTGAAATTTGCCATTTTTGCCATGACCAATCCATAAAATCTGCCGTCTTCCTGCATGATGGTGTTCATGATTTACACGAAGTCTTATTTATAAGGTCACTTATTTAAATGGCTCATGGAAATTACGGTTGAGAAAGTGGATACATCCCATCAATGAGAAGTCACATGGACCAATTTCCTCTTTCCTTTTTGTAAAAGGAATGTTTTTTCAACACTTGTGTGTTCTGTATTATTCCTATTGTTGTGTTTTTAAATACCCAGAGTTAAAAAAAAGTCCATTACCTCCCTTCTGCTGAGTATATTGTCTCTAGGTGAATACCAGGCAAGGAAAGGGAGATGCAGAATGTCTTATCGTGGGTGGTCTGCAGATGCCTCATCATGACACAGATTCACACCCTTGGTAAGAAACAACAGGGGAAGAGGCATCAAAGTCCACATTAGTGAAACTAATTTGGGAAAACATATTTAAATTGTCCCTACACATTTGAGGTCTCTATTGTTGAGGCCTGCAAGCATATAATGTAGGTCCATATTCTCAATAAGAAATACACCGATACCACAATATTCATAAATTCAGTCTTATTTGGGAAAATAAAATATAGGAACATGAATACCCAAGTTCAAATATTTTGTTATAGGATTCACTAAAAGTAGTTGTTGGTACACCAGGATTTCTACTATGAGAAAAGAATTCTATCTTCAGTCAGTCTTTGTTAATTTAACAACTCTAATTTTCATCAGATAGGTGTTATGTTCCACAGAATTTAGAAGGCTATGATTTAAAGAAACTCACAGTAGCAATGGCTGACTAAGGAGACATTTCTGAGAACATTAGGAATAATAAAAAGGGTGCAAGACTGTGTGTGAGCTTTATTTTTTTCAAGTGAATAAAGGGAGGAGAATTATACCTGTCCTGACATTTGGTGGTGAGAGGAGTTGAGGTTGCTGGTACCAGGTTTGGACCTGCTTGTTTTACTCATTTCTTTTGCTACATTTTGCAAAACCCATATTTATTGAAAATCTTGCATAATTATTTTGAAGTCTTTTTCTGCACATGTTTCTTAATCACTGCTTGGGGCAGTGCAGACACAGAATAAACATATTAACAGAACTAACTGATTGCTGTTAATTCTGGGCTGTGTTGAGCAGGTGGTAGGTACATTCTTCTGCTGGAAAAAAGAGGAGGTTTGAGAGGCCCATACCCTGAGCAGGATCATCAGGAGCAATCAGTTCTTCCTAACTCTTTCTAGGTACTGGGAGTTTTCCACAGAAGGAGATGCATCACCATGCTTGGAAGGAGAATCACATGACCATGCATACTCATCCCATATACATACCAGGAATTTTGATTCCAGAGTTGGCACAAAAGAATGTTCAATGGATCCAGAAACATTTGAGATTGACTGCTGGTTAGTGCTACCAGCTGCTGCCCAGCTCACTCTTAGGAACAGCTGGGCAAACTTTACTGTTTAACTCTTGCAGCTTCAGCTCTGTCCTGCTGCTGCAGACAGGATGGCTGTGAGCCAGGGATTGCCTGGGAGAAAGCTGGGAGCTTTCCCTTACAAAGGAGCTCTTTCCAGTGCAGTTTCAAAAGGGCTAAGGTACCCTCACAAAAATTCAGGTTTCAAGTTGTAAATTTACAACTGCATGTGCTGCATGAAGATGTTTCTACTACCTTGAAATCAAGTTTATTTAGTACCTAGATTTACTTTCTTCTGAAGTCATATTCATTATTTTTTAAGGACTGCAAACATGCATACATACATACATAAATGTGCATGCATACATATAGATAGTGTTATGCCCTAATCATTTCAGAAGTCTCTTTTGACAGGGAGCATGGAAGAGAGATAATATCCCATCAATCAGGAGACAGATATCATCTATTAGAGAAACTGAGCAAATTATACAATAATGAAGGCTAGGATTCAAACCAAGATTAAAGACAATATCGCTTTCCAGCCTTAATCAGAGTGATACATATCTGTAGTTTCAGAAATATTAAGAAATACCACAGTTTAATGGAAAGAAGAGAGTAACTGCCTGAAGGGAGTGGGTATTCTGTCACTGGGAGATGGTAGGTTATTCTCTACCAACAGGAAATCTTTAGGCAGAAACTAAATTGCCCCTTGTCATGGATACTCATTTATATAAAGTGACACTGCTACTCCCACCCATGGTACTGACTTCCAGTAATCATTCATGTGTCACACGTACACCCATGCAGAGTTACACCAAGTCATGTGAGCTAATATTCACTTCCACACTCCCAGGCTGTGACCACTTACTCATGTCAAGATATGTGCTGTCCTGTTCATTAATACTAATGCCAATTCAAGCATATAGGTGTAGTCATCTTCAATCTTACTCAGTTATGTTGGCACTTTACTCAATCACTATCAGTCAGACCCACCCAGTTGCACTATAGCTGTGACAGATGCACACGCTCAGAGCCTCAGGGTGCGCTTGACAAATAGAAATTGTGTTGCCCAGATTTGGAGGCTATCTGGCTCCCATATTTTAATGGTAGAAAAGCAGCAATGACTTCATACATATCATTTGAATAACTATCCTAGAAGAGGAACACTTACTGAAAGCCAAGTCAACACTTTCTGAACAAAACCATAAAGACATCTACATTTTATCATAAAAAGTATACGCACATCTGTAAATAGGTGACTAGCAGAGAGGCTTCCAAGTGAGTGATTACATCTGAAAACAGGTGCTAGTACATTTATTATAGATCATATGTTTTACATATTCTTCAATCTTTTTGGTGGATACATGTGAGTGGTAGGCATTGTACTTTAGAAAACATTCTCAAGGGCTGACCCTTCTCTGTGAGTCATTGCCAGCTCTTTGGGTGATTGTATAATATTAACAGCAAACTTTAATTTCTTCTCTGAATTTTGCTTCTTGGCAAAACAAGTAATGATCATTTTAAAAAGAAGCAAGAAGCATGATTTAAAATTTTATTTTGATCTTTACTGGGATTAAAAACAAGAAAACAAACTCTTTAACTGTACATTCATTGTATGATATAATTTTAAAGAATTATTTACCTAAACTCTGACAATAATATAATAATAAATTATAACAAAATTCTTTCCATATCCCACACATTTGGTTTATTTCACCTTTTAATAGTGGAAGTTCTTAGCGTATAGTGTTTTATTGGGAGGTAATTACAATCTCTGCATTCTGTAAACACAGTAAGCAGAAAACTTTATTTCTCCAATACTTACCCTCAGACTAAGCTGCCTCAGAACTGCTTGGCTTTGCCTGGGAATAGGAGAAAGCAAAGTGGACTAACTGTGGCAGGTAAAGGACAAATATGAATCAGCATTTGCATCAGAAATGTATTTAATCAGCATTCAGAAATGTATTTAAAGCCATAAAAAAATGTACTGTCATTACTATGCTTATGAAGTGGGTGAGGAAAAGACATCTTCATGCATGTATGTGTGAAAAGAGACAAGAAAGATCTATCTTTTTATTTACCTTTAAGGCCCCATTGTACATATTGCGAATTACAGACTTAAGTCCACTGCTGTTTTCTTAATGAAGGAAGATAATAATTTAAGTTAGAGACCAAAAAGAAAGCATCATTTCTTCAAAGTACCAAAAGATTCAGACAATGACTTTATTTATTTATTTATTTATTTTAGGATCAATAAACTGGGAAAATAACATCCAAATTTTGTAAAGGACATGATTTTTACCTGAAAAAGATATCTAATTGTGAATTCCCAAGGAGTTCGCAATTACGGTTGCTTACTAGATTGGGTCATATCTCTCTATGTCTGCAAGGAATTAAAAAAAAATCTGTCCTTAATCCCATTACCAACTTCACTGATAGTAACTTGTCTTCTTGGAGAAATGTAAAGCATAGTCTGGAGATTGTCCTTGTCAAAAACAAAGGAGGATTGGGACCTGGCTAAGTACCCATGGAAGAGGTGTTTTATATTCTAAGAGCAGTTTCTTCATCACATAGGTAATCGTGAAGTAAATATCACTTTATGCTACCCCTTCTGGCGGTGCATTGGGCACACCGAGTCCTCAAAGTCACATGTTAAAGCTGGGTTTTATTATTTTTTTCTGTTTTGTGGTCTTCTGATATGCATATAGGAAAGCAAAATTACAAGAAATTACTTCAAGTGTAATTTGTTTTATATATGACAAAATGGAAAGAAATCATCTCATTGTACAAACGGCTCTATGTCAAGGTACACACAGTGCAGAATACTGTGGTAAAAGCTTCTTTTAAACACTATAGGGGCTTCCATGGGAAGTAGTAACATTGCTGCATTCCATATTCAATAAAAACTATCATTCAAATGTATGCAATTATTTTAATTGCTTAGTTACATTTCTACATGAAGTTTTGTGTCTACTACAAGAACGTCCTAAGTGTGACACACTGTCTATGACAAATAAAGCTCTAGAGAAATATTCACATGGAAGAGTGTCCTTTCTCATTCTTACTCAAAACCTTTTGCTGAATTTGGGTGAACAAAACAAGTTCACAAACCTCTTTGCAGACCCTCTGATATGCTTAGCAATATATGTCTCATTTGTTTCTGGCCTTGTAACATTGAGACTGTATTACTTTGTTTCTTTTTTTCACTTGTTGGGTCTTTTAAATCTATAAATCATGCCACCTTTTCTTCCATAACATTTTAAAATTCAGGTGTTTCTAGCAGATTTCATCAAGCCTCTAACATAACCTAAAGAATGACCTAAATATTGACACCTTATTTTATAAACCATATTCCTTCCCATAATCTTTCTGTTGTCTTGGTGCTTGGCTATCACCCAGTTATTTACAGGTAAAACCAGCTTTGGGTTCCCTCAACAAAGGTCAATCTGGACTCTAATCTTGTTCCATCATGATTATTGATACTGACAGTGATACTGCATCTCTTGCCGTTTCCCTATGATCCCCAGTGACAGATTGGAGAGCAGAAAAAATTTAATTGATGTGATGAGCCTATCATATGTTATTCCTCACTGAGTTCCTCCATTCTGTTCTGCATTTCCCTGTTACCACACTGGTTTCTTCCTGATGTCTGCAAGGTCCTTCAAAAAGTGAACCTTCTACATGTTTCGTTGTCATAATAACCATCCCTCCACATTCTTAGAGTCCATAATCATAGACTGAGTCTTAGGTTCATTTCTGTGGCTCTCTAAGGAAACTGACTGAGGACTGTTTATTTCTGCTTCCAGGTCTCTGATAGATTTAAAAAAGAGAAAAAAAGAATTACCAGATTGGATAAGAAAGATTCCAGTGTAAAAAAAAAACAGCTCACCTCTCTCAGAAATTCAGCAGACCTTTCAGGATGAAAGGATGGCCAAGGGATTGAACTATGGAGATTTACAAAGCAGTAAGAAAATTTGCTGTATTTATGTAGGCATAGTCTTGCAACCTTTCATGTCTTCCCTTTTGAATTTTCCTTTCATTTATCATCAATCCATGTAGCCTCAAATCACCAAGCCAGTAGCTGGCTGCCATAACTTGTTTGATTTGATAGTCAGACCTTACCTTCTCCAATTTTCCACTCTTTAGCAGACTTCAGTGTTATGACTTAATTTAAAATAAATCTAAGTCTACAGCACAGGTAATTTTTCTTTTGAATGTTAATAGTACTAATACATAATAGTTATTCCCTGAGAAAAACAGTCATATATTATTATTTTCCTTTCTGATGATAGAAAATGCAAAGAAAGTTTAAGGAAGTTTCATTTCAGCTGGATTGCTCATAAACACTAAACTTTCTGAGGTTATTCTTTGTTAGCAGCAACCTGAATTAATAGTTTTCTGCAATATGTATGCCAAGCAGACAAACTAAGACAATTAAAGCCAATGTGACTTTTTCTTTAATCCTTATTTGATTGCTTGATGCAGTCTACTGATGCAGCTGTTGGCACAGTAGATTAAGTTACTCTTAACCACGGCAACCCCTGTTGCTCACAGAGCCAAATCCTAGAGGCATTTTTTTCCCTCTGCCATTGATTAGCAGCAAAAGTAATTAGAATATTTTGTAGATAAAACATGAGAATACTCAGTGGCTGAATATTCAGACCTTTCTGAAACTGCTGCAGTGACAGAGAATCCAGGTGGCATTTGCAGGTGCACAGCTGCAGTAAATGATGAAGCTGGCATCTTTGGCAGTCCTACTCAGTACTGATGGCAGTGGATGTTGGGTTTTTTAATCCAGTTTGTAATCCCCCTTCTTCTTTTGTACACACAGAAACACCCACACATTCAGTTTGTCTTCACATCTTTTCATCACATGCAGGCTACTAACTGCAGTCATTACATGAAATATTATTCTATTTCCCTGATTCAGGTTTAACAAAGCACCACTTTACATATGCACACATACAGACTTTAGTTTAGTTTAGTTTAAAATTTTTCATTATAGGTGACCTTAAATGCCTTTTTTTTTTTTAGTATGAAGGTTCTAAAATGTTGTAAGACAGAAGCACACAAACCAATGAAGCATTTTTGATATTTCTGAGTTTCAGATTGGAATCTAGAAAATATTAATGATTTCTGTCTGATATTGTCTCATTTTGCTGCAATAGATGTCATTATGGCACATAATAATAACAGATAAATTGCCCTAAAAATGTAATAACAAACGTTTTAGATGCAACAAAAATAACCCCCTCAAAACACATGGCATGCACAAAAGATGAGAAATAGGGATTTTAATAGATGTTTAAATAGAACCCTCACTCATTTTTTTCTGAACCTGAAAATACAACAGAGCTTTACAAAAATATTTCAAAACTAGAAACTCTAAAAAATCAGATCAAGTCCAAAATACTGCTGCTTAGAAGTAAATACAAGCAGTCTAAATGGATTTTTAAAAAATATTATTATATTAATTTTAAAAAAATATGACTTGTTAGCAGTGTCTTGATTGAGATGCTTTGACATAGGAAATGTTTCTCACTTGTAAATATTTTTCAGAAAAGCAGACATTTTGGTAGACTTCCAACATACTAAAATATGTTTTAAATACTTCATATCCAAATCTAGTTTTGCACTGTGGCTGAGATCATTGCTTTAAAGCACTGCTTGTCTTTTAAATACAGAGCTGGGACACTGACAGACAATTCTCCTCCTGCCTCTGCTGACACCTGCCTGTCTGACAGAGTCTTCCACTGGGCACTGAACAATTCTGTCACAAAGATCCTCTTGATCTGAACTTGCTTTCTTTGGTTTACAGGCCTTTCTATTTCATGCCTCTCTCCAGCAGTGCTTGTAGAAGGACCTTTCCCATGTGACAGAATGAATATGAGAAGTGACAGCATGAATTTCATGAGTAGCTCAGCACATGTGACATCAGAGGAACTTTGTTACTCCCTTTTCTAGCTGGGACTGTCTAGGGCAAACAAGAAGAACAAAGACTTGAATTTTCTGCTGTAAGCCCACTAACCTGAAGAGCTGGATCTTGAGCACCAAAAATTAACAAAAAGGAACTGTGCACCATGTGTAAAGGAGTTTTCATTATATTTTCACCCAAGACTAGGAAGGTAAAATGAAGGAGCAAATAGCGATCCTCTGGATTATCTTACCAAGACAAAAGAGAAAGCAACAGAAACTGTTTCCTGTGTGGTGTTTTGATGTCATAGAGCTCTCTCTTGCAGTCTGGACAAAGACCAACCAAATCACTGCCTCTGTACAAAAACTGATCCCTATCAAAATCACTGTATTTGCAAAATGACTTTCAAATCTAGTTTGTTTTCAGATTTCTTTCCAGTGACACCATTTTTTAAAATTGCCTAGATACTTTAACAACCTGAAATTAACTTCAGTTGTCATGTCAAATTATGAAATCTGATAAGGACCTGCTAGGATATGAAATATTTGTGAGGATGAAAAGTAAAGAATTCAGAACATTATGAAGGAACAAGCTGAGCTTTCTCTCTCTCAGGTATCATTCAAATAGAGCTTCCAAAGCTGTTGGGATTGGTCAGGGCATTAGTCATGTATATGCTGCCATCCAACAGTGAACTTCCAGCCATTCCTTGCAGCAGAGTGACAAAGCAAGTGCATAACTCTGTGTGTGCACATGTATAAAACGTGAGAGGAAAAGGTACGGAAAAGAGAAATGTGAATCTGATTAAATACTCTTTTGATGTACTCCAGTGGCAAAATCTCCTGCTTCTGCTTCTAAGTAATGGACACATAGTGAAAATACAGAAGAAAAATTTTTCATAGTATAATGTGTAATGCATATATCATAATAAAAGACAAAACAAATTACTGAGTTAAAACAATTTTCAAATCATTGTCTTCAAGATTTTATTTACAGCTCTGTATTAATTCGTAATAAGAGCTATTTTCTTCTTAAGTTTCTTGTTGCATTTCAAGCCTGAGACAAGTAATATGATGATACTGTATTTTTCTGTGCTCTCATTTTGCAGTGAACCATATTAGCTGAAATACCCAGGAGAAAGAGAAAACTTCAAAGCATGGCCCCAAATAATGTAGAGAATAGGTATGGTCTGAATACCAACTGAGCTTGAGCTTTTAAGTTCAAACAACCTTTTAAGACACTTCCCAAGAAATAACTTTTTTAATGAATTAAGGTCATCCTGGGGGTAACAGTGATGTAAAAGTAGGTTCCAAATCTGTCTAGTTCTCTTCTCCTGCACATATCTTTTATATCCTGCACAGCAGCTCGGGCACTGGGGGTGACTCAGAAGCACCCTCACTACACTATCACCTCCCGCAGTGAATAACTTACAAAGTTAACATCAAAACCAGGACTTCTAATTAGGAGTTTACTGTTCAGTTTAATCAGCACAGAAAAGAACACAGATATTAAGAAATGTTCTCCATTATGTGAAGTGGAGAGGAAGTTGCCAGCCAGACACAAGCAGCCGACCTTCATAAAAATATTTATTTTCAAAATAAATGAGACTAGATAATAACAGTGGGTTGTCACAGAGAACTTCTGCATCATTAAACATATAGATAGAGACTCAGGCACATGTGGGTGTAAGTATGACCATGCCCTCTTTTCCTATCCTTAAATGGGCAATTTGTAAATCTGTAGCCTTATTTAACTATTAGCTTCCATGGAAATTTTCACTTACACTCGTTATCCCTCTTCACCAGTTTAACCCTTAACTCTGTCATTCTTTAACACTTTTGACCAGTGACTCATCAGACTATCTAGGGCTTTTAAGGGTACAGGTCCTTTTCAGCCATCAGCTCTTATCACTTCTGCTTATCTGATCCTTAAGAGTTGGACCCACAATGCTGGTTCCAGCCAGTGCCAGCTAGAAATCAGTCAGATTTCAGTCAGATTTCATTTATTCTCTTCATGCCCATTAAACCCTTCTGATTGAGTGATATAAGGGGAAGTCACTGCTGTATCCAAACTAACTAGGACCACCCACCCTTGGGAGTGACTCCTCTCCCTAATGCCTAACAGGTCAGGACAGCTTAACTAGCTTGAGGGAAATGTTTATGCACAGCCTTTCACAGGACCAATGCAAGGTTCACTGGCAATGAAAGATGCTATGAATATGCAAAAGGTACAGATTATCCACCCAGCATGTGAATGCCAATTTTCTCTTCAAAATCTTGCATATCTAAGCTTTCAGTCATTTCTAAAATAGGCACTAGTCCAAAATCAGCTGAATAACTTTTATAGTTTTAAATTGGATGCTTAAACTTTTCACAAGGATCATTTTCAGAACCTGTTTAAGACTGTGTATTGCCACATGTAACTCAGTTTGGAAAAGCTGAATTTCTATTGTTTAAAATTTCAGATGTTCTTCAGCTTCATCCTACTTCACACTCCATACTTCAAGGATTTTCTTTATTGTCACTCTTTATTAGCTATTCTAATTCTTGTTAATAATGTGAATTTTTTTAACAAATACTTTTGATATTTTCCTTGTGTAACAACTGTCATTTACCACGTGTAAGGTCATTATCTCAGATCTTACATTACTCAAGAGCAAGGAAATATATTAAATATAATATTAGAGCTTCTACAATATATTTAGTTGATAAAAATAACTTTTTGTGAGCTATCTTTAAACCATATTATTTTCCTACTGGAAATAAGAACCTACTGGATATTGAAACCCAAAAGGTGTTTTTATTTTTTTTGGTGGAGGTTATTTTTTGGGGTTTTTTTTTTTGTTTGGTTTGTTTAGGTTTGGTTTGGGTGTTTTTGGTTGGTTGGTTTTTATTCATTTTGTGTGTGTATGTGTCTGTGTGCCTGTGTGTCTGTGTGTTTGGGCTTTTTTCTACTTATTAACCTATTGACAGCTCACTAATTGAATTTTTCATGACCATTAACTCTTTCCATTTCCATGCTGAAGTCTTTTCTGGTGAAAATCCTATATGGAATTTTGCAATGTACAACAAGGTTCTGAAGCACAACAGCAGTTTTAAGTTGTCCAGGCTAAAGATACCAGGGACTCACGACTCATTATACTTAAGGAACCGAAATCATTAGGTGGTAACAGCTTGTTGTCATACTAACTACCACGGTGGTCTGAATTAAAGGAGGCACCCTGCAGAGATCTTTAGCAGGACTCATTCATTAACTCCCTCTCCTTGTTCTCATCTGTTTTGCAGCTGTAGCCAGGTGAGAATTAACGGGGCAGTTTACATCAGGCAGATGGTAGGTTCCCCAGGACAACTCTATTTAAAAATAAGGAGGAGGAATCAGTAACTGGATAGTAAGCACTGGACAAATATGCAATGTAAAGATTTAGGGTATTTTTCTGTATGCTTTTGACTTTCAGTTGTTCCTAGGTGGAAATAAAACCTAAAAAATATTTTAAAAATTAAAAAAAAAATTCTTATAGTATAGATAGTATAGAACCTTCCTGGCCAGTTTAATTTCCTTACATTTGTTCCCATTGATGATTGCCCTTGAAGCAACATATCTTTACTCTAATAGCACAGAATTCTTTTGAGTAAAAGGGAAGATCCTGCTCTCTGCTCCTGAAATGCAAAATTAGTTTATGTCTGTTACTGAGTCCATTACAGGTAGCTCCTATATTAAAGGTGAAATTTTAAAAGCATGCAAATGTTTTTTGAAGTAGTAGTATCGGAGGTAACCAGAGCTGTTTACTACACAACACAGGTACTTTGAAAAGTACCCTTGCCCTCATTCCCTTGCTTCCTGCAAAATGATTGGGTCTGCTTTAGAGACAATCCTGTAAAGTAGACCTGAAGCAGATTCCAAAGCACAATTGCTGCCTGACTGCTTGTTGTTTTCCAGACTGAAGCAACTTTCATCAGCACATATTTGCCTTTCCATCTCAGCCTGCAGTCACAGGCAGAGAAGTAATGGATCACTCAGGTCTCCACAGCCTTTGCACCACAGAGCCACATCAGCTTCCTTTTCAGGTTCTCTAGGCAAGCCATGGGGAACTTCCTACATGGGAACTCTACCAGGATATAATGTGGACCCAAATAAAAGTCAAGGACAGAACTTGTAGCAAAATAATCAGTAATAGTTGTCTTCTATTTTATTATTAACCATGGAAGGGCAGATCTAAACTATTCCCTACCTGTGACTGTCTAACCAGTTCCTAGGGGTCCTACTACCTTATACAGACCCATACAACCTTCCTAAACAGTTTTCCTTTTGTTCTTCCTGTCCTTTTTTACACTCATCATTTGATATGTCTTTCTTTTTCATAATTTCTAGTGTTTTCACTCAAATGTTTTTATCACACCAGAACATGTGTGATGTAGAACCTTTTGTAACACTAGAGCATTGGATTTTCCTTGGTAATAGATTTCATTTTGTACCTGACAATCTATGTTTGAAACTTATAAGCATAAAACTGAAATACCAAACATATTTCTAAACCAGTTCTTTGAATTAGCACCCTGCATACTATCACAGAAGGCTTTATAAACATCATCTCTCCCCCCTCCAGCTTTCTAGTCACTGGACTAAGACAATATTCATATCACCCTTAACCTGCATACCCCATACTTTCTGATTCTCTAGGCTCTTTACCCCACATTTACAAAACTTCAGAAGGACATGAGGGAAATTATTTTTTAAATTGCTCTAATTGTGTTAAGGAGAAAATTCAACACTGTGGGGGTTTTCTCTGATATGGTCAGAAAAGTTTTGCAAAGACGTTGGTAATGGCCCATGAGACAAGTACAATATTTTTGTTTCCATTAATTTGATATGATTTAGACATTATTCCTTTTGGTATTCTCTCAAGAAAAATACTTCTTGAAACAAAGTGGCTGCTACATTTCACATGTTGACATTGGCCAGATCCTACCTTCTTGAAGTTTTCTGGTACCTTATTTCTCCAGTAATAATGTTCAACATAAGTATTAAAAATAGAATTGTAAATTCTCAGAAAGGGCTTCTTATTGAGGAAGTTATTTCGAAACTTTGTTTGGCTTTTCAAAAGTGCTTGCATTAAATACCAGTTTCAAATAACTGAGCATTTACTGTGACAAAGTTTAAGGTATTTAGATGCACACATTCTACAGTTTAATATTGTATTATAGATTTTTATTGGACTTTGTTTGCACATTTTGATCTCCAGAATAAAAGAAAAAAAGAAAAATAAAAAGTTATATGAGTTATTTATTAGTTAATCTGTCAAAACACATTTAATCAGGAAGCGTCTTTTTCTACTACAGTCTTTTCCCTGAAATACATTTCCCTAGTATTCCCAGGTATTCTAAGGTTACATTACAACTTAACCTTTCTTCTAACACTACCCTTTCACATTCTGATTGGGAGATGTTTAAGTGACAACATGATCCCATAGATGAAAAATCTGTCTCCTTTAAGTTAGTGAAAAATGTCAACATGCTAGTTTGGTGTGTTTGCAACTTGGTCTACAGCAGCTGAAGTTTCAAGGAGTGGTTTTGCTCTTTTTTTCTTCTGTGATTTCTACAAAGAATGGTTTAAGTAAAATGCTTTTCTTGTGTTGCACATTGTTCATTCATATATTTCCCTAGTATTCCCAGGTATTCTAAGGTTACATTACAACTTAACCTTTCTTCTAACACTACCCTTTCACATTCTGCACATTGTTCATTCATATATTATGCTTCAGTGGATTTAAGCTGGTGTGATCAAGGTTGTATGGATAACCAGTATTCTTCAGTTACTGAACAAAAACAAAAAATAAAAAACTTCTCTCTAGATTTAATGAGGTTGAAATTTCATTGGTATTCTTTACTGAAATACTCATCTTCACCCAGAACACTGGATTCAGTAAAAATTCCTCTCAGTACAAAACAATTCCACAGACAATAAAAAATTACTGAATAGATGCAACACAACAATGATATCCTGATGGTACACTGAGTTATTGAAGAGCTCATGAAAGAATGCAAGGTTCTCCTCCCTTTGAATGAGAAAACTTTCAACAGTACCTAAATCACCCCTGCTACCAGTGATAGTAATTCCTGGTGAAATGCTTAGGAAAAACAAATGTTGATCCAGATCTTCAAAACAAAACTCTGTATCTAATAAGCATCAACAGTACTAGTATATGTTTAGAGATATATGTTTTGGTAGTTTGGTGTAGGATATAACCTATAGTGTATTTTTATTTTTTGTTTTAGAAAATACATAGATCTTTTTTTCCAAATAAAGACTGTTTGATTGAAAAACTAATCTTGACTTTTCTTCTGTTTGAAAATGGCACATCCTCTTTGGCTGGCATGACATCTTTCTAATGTCATAAAACTTCAATGTTTTGAAAGTAAAGGTCATCCTAGAAATTTAATATCTGACTAGAAAAGATCTCTTCATCAGTGTTTTCCTCCTTTGATCATTTAATTGTCTGTATTCTCACAAATATGCCTAAAGAAGAACAGAATAGATCAGTCAAGCTCAATTTAGGTCTTTGGCCAAGATCTGAGCAATTATGAAGATCTGTGCTATTTATAATACTGATACTATCATTTGCCAGGTTCTAATGTCTGTGTCTTTTCATTTCAGATAATAAAAAAGCTCCTGTGCAGTTCTGTGCATCTGCTTGAATTAGATGACTTAGTTATTTCTACCTGCAGGTACATTTATTATAATGCTGTTATGCTCATTGGAAGGATCACAGAATAAAGCCTGATCCAGCACAATGTAGTTAAGAGAATTAGGCATATGTACCATTATATTAACAGAAATCTGCTTAAAGACCTCTCTGGGTTCCTCATGCTATTCTATAGATAAGCTAAATAAAAAAATTGTTATTCACTCCTATCTTCAGCCATCAAGTAAATGGGTATTCATTCCATATTGTGTAAGTTATAAAGTGGAAAACTTATTTTATATTAAAAGCCATATGCATCCTGCTTTCATAACCAGTTTCATATAAGGAAAGAAAGCAGGACCCTCATCAACATTTTTTATGACCTTTCAATATACAGTATGAGAGTATAATCTTTAGTTGCAATGATAAGCAGGAATTCCACCCTACTAGACTTCAGAGGAAGTTTTATCTTTGTTTTATCACTGATATGGAAGAGTCACAACATTGAAGATGTTTGGGTTCCACTTGAGGGATTTCATTTCTACAGTCAATGCTATAAAAACCCTCTTTTGAGAAAAAATTAGCAACAGAAATCTGTAATATTAGTAGTCACCTTAAGCATTTCCCAAGCTGTAGCACCACATTAACATTTTATCAACCTTCACTCCTTCCCCTTTTTACTGGTTTCGTTTTTGTTTCTGAATATTACTTTCAAATCTTGTAAACACATGTAAACACCTAAATATGCCCATGTCAGAACAGTCCATAAGTTGGTTCTCCTGGTTGAAAGAGGAAGCAGCTCATATGTGTTCAAATACATTCATTTTTGCTGAATCAAAGTTGACACAATATAGACCAGGCACCTGTTAGGGACATAGTTTAGCACTGAACACAGTGGTGTTATTTTAGCAGTTGGACTTGATGGTCTTAGAGATTTTTTTCCAGCCTAAATGATCCTATTATTCCATGATTCTCACACTGCCATCTATTGCACTTATTTCTATAAGATATGAAAGAACAAAGTTTCTTATCATCCTGCCTATATTTCCTTCTGAAAAGTGTAGATTGTTGTCTATCAATCTCAAAGTGAAAGAAATCCTATATATTATTTCTGTTACTATATTGAATCTATTTTTCCCACCTAAGCACAGTGATTGTGCCTGAAAATTTTGTATGTTTTTCCAGGTGCAACATTTGTTCAAATGGACGCATTCACTTCTTTCTACATAAGTTATCTCGGTTTTTATTCCCCTCATTGAAAGTGTACAGCTGGAAGATGATGTTGCGATTTCTTAATATTGAGCTGTCCAGGAAAAAAGCTCCAATTGTACTTGCATATATGTTTTTAACATCTATTTATAGAAATATTTATTTATTTGACAATTCTACACATGAAAAGTGTGCAACTTACATCCCTTTCAACCTACTTCTTCATGTGTCACTTTAAAATTGAATGAGAAATCAAGGACAGCTGTGTAACCCTCTGAAGAGAAAATTTGTTTAGAATTCCCCTTGGTAGCATAATAACCATGTTAAGTTCTGAATTCCATTAGTAACCAATGTGTCTCTATGTCAGGATCTGTCTGTTTGTGGACAAGAGAGACCACAAAAAAGAACTTCCCACATAAACCTGAGTACCTTAGTACTTTCTTCTCACCACTACAGGACCCCAATTAAAATATAAGCATCAGTGAACCACCATAATATATAAATCACTTGAAAATACAGGTTGCAGGGGTGTAATGGGAAAGGGGGAGTAGGTAACATTAATCACAGTCATCTTTCTCTTGATTTGGATTTTGCGAAAACCATTGCCTGTTCTTCAGCCTCCTTCCTGCCTTTATGAGGTGAGGTTAAAGTAGTTAGTCAATTAGGGACATCCAAGGGCAAGAGAAAATTACTACAAGGTTCTTTACCACTCTATATTTTTAAAGTGTGCCTTTTATACCAAACAAGAAATTACTTCCTGAGAAAATGCAGAGGACATCTCAAGATGTGTAACACATAAGAGTAATCTTTGGTCTTCCTAAGACCATGTATATAATTTTTAATAAGATTAATCTCTTTTTTACTGGTCTCCATTTGAATTCATGTTGTTTCCTTTTTTTTTTTTCCTATAGTTGTATAGTTTGGTTGTATCATTTGGTTTTGAATAAAACCAAATAATGCTAATTGATTAATATGTTTTGTTTTAATAAATAATTAATTTTATCTAAAATACTCAGGGGGAAAATAAAGCAAAACAGCAATATAATTACAAAACTGACAAAATTCCTTTATTATATGCCCTCAGAAAAAAACTTTCCTGGCATTGATTAATACAAAAATTAAGTTAGAAACATCAATAATACATCCTCTGCATGGGACCAGCCTGTAAGATGTCCTAAGCAACACCCAATCTGAGCAAGTACCACTGATTTCATTCAGTTGCAGATACAAAAGTTTAACACAAGACCCATTAAGTCTCATCACTAAATAAATAAGTAAAAGCAAACACAAGAGAACTCCTCTCTCTTTGATGCTTCAGGAACCACAGACCAAATCTAATTTGTTTTGTTCAGGTGTGTAGTCTCTCACTTAAGTGCTGGGTCAGTCTAGGACAAGAAGCCTTTCAATTCAAGGGAATTGCATCTAAAATGGATGTAATAGGATAGTAAGGATAGTAAATGATTCAGGATAGCAAATGACTTTTGCTAATGAAATTCCAATGGCTGACATTATGGCATCTCTGTTAGTCTGTACATTTATTTGATGAAGTGTGCAAATCGTTACACAGAAGAGAATTGTTTGAAAATAAGCATCAGATTGATTTAAGCACTATCAGGGCTAAAAAAAAGAAAAAAAATGACACCAAGAACATTTTTGAAATATTTTGGTTTGTTTTACTGTACCCAAAGCAGAATATTAAGATTCTATTGTTATACCAGTTTTATTCCTCTTCTAGTACAAAGAGTTTACAAGATACAACACAAAGCATTTGACCAGCATTTACAATAATTCAGCTGAGAATTTCAGACAAGAGCTTCCCACAGGCAGATTCAGCAGTACGTAGTCCAACTTCTATACACTCTTTTAAACTGAAATGATTAATATAGTGGGTGGAGAACCTGCTCATTCCAGAAACTCCTTCCAGACAGTTCTGGCCATGGAATTTACTAAACTGTACACAGATAATGCATCTGTAATTAGTGAAAACTGCTCCAACAGATGAAAAAATTGATCATGTCAGATAATCCTTCACACATAAATAAGATAGTCAGCAGATATTTTGCACGTACTTTAGGATGATCAATAGCAACAGATGGTGCAAGTGCTGAAGTGATCGAATAGGACCATGGGCCAGCTGGGCATAAGAATTCACCAAAAAGTGCTCCATGGAGCCTCAGTGAATCCAGCTAGAGTCACTGACACACTGACACACTGACAACACTGATTGTCACCATCAGGACAGCACTTAACCATCCTGTTCAAAGATTCACTTCTCCATGTGAGCTTTATCCTAGGCAAGAAACACCAATAACTACATGGCTTAGCAAATGCTCTCTGCCAACTGTAATTCAAACATTTTAATTACAATAATGAGGAAAAGGGGAGAATTAACACTAAGTATTCGGCAAGTGTCAGCATGTTTTATATTCCCCACACATAAGACAGAGGTTTTTCGTTTCATATGCATTCCCAGCTGCTCCAGTGAGTAATTCTGAACAGTCATGTGACTGCAAGCAGATATCAGACTTAACAAAGACTTAGAGGCTTTTTTTTGTGTGTGAAGATTTTATTTCAGGAACAGTATTTATGGTTTCTTATTTAAACTTGGAGGCAACCAAGAAAGCAGAAATGAAGCAAAGAGACTAAATTTTTATGCTTTGCTGCTTTAGTCTCCTGAAGTAAAAAATTGCTCTTGAGTCATACAATATTCCGAGCCTTCAGTACTGTCTTTTATATTACTGGTAAGTGAGAAGAAATTAATTTAACTAGAGCTGTATGCCTCTAACACTAATTTAATTTTGCACTTGTCTCTTTCAGTGGTTTCTATCATTCTGGACTGCTGTAATCAACTGACTAAGGAGACATGAAAATACAATCGTATCATAATTATGGAAAGGGGCTTGCTCCTCTCTAATTTTGTAACAGCCCGGGGAATCTTAAGCTTGAAGTGTAATGTTCCTCTCAAAATAATTCAGTAGTTGCCCATGAAGAATACTGTGGGTTTGACCTCAAATTTCTAGATACTTCTCTCTCAATGATGTCCTGCACCACATATCATTGTCCCCAGCTGATGATCTAAAAGGAGAATTTCATTGCAATAAGTACAGGATGTGTTGGTCAGGATGTATCTACATGCCTAAGACTTTCTGGAAGGCTTTCTATCTAGTAGTCTTATTCTTAATATCTTTGCTAGCTTTCACCTTTCTTATATAAATCAAACGTATCTCATTTGAATTTTCACACCAATGTGATTAATTATGTTGTACAACCTGTTCGGTGCCTGCTTCTGTACATGCTGAGATTGTAGCATTGTAAAATGGTTTGGGATGGAAGGGACCTTAAAGATCATCCCATTCCAAGCCCCCTGCCATGGACACCTTCCACTGGACCAGGTTGCTCAAAGTCCCATAAAACTTGGCCTTGAACACTTCCAGGAATGGGGCATCCATCACTCCTTTTGGTAACCTGTTGCAGTGCCTCACCAATACAAGTAATGAGGCTAACACCTCATCCAGACTAAACCTACTCTCTTTTGGTTTACAGCCATTATCCCTTTTCCTATCACTATGTGCCCTTGTGAAAGGTCCCTCTCCAGTTTTCTTATAGGCTCCCTTTAGGTAACAAAGCAAGGCTGTTATAAGGTTTCCACAGAGCATTCTCTTCTCCCGACTGAATAATATCAATTTTCTTACCATTTTATCATAGGAGAGGTGCTCTATCCCTCTAATTATCTTGGTGGCCCCCCTCTGGACTTGCTCCAACAGGTACATGAGATCCATGTCCTTCCTGTGCTGGGATTCCCAGAGCTGGATGGAGCACTCCAGGTGGGGTCTCTCTTACCAGAGCAGAGCAGAGGGACACAATCTCCTCTCTTGCCCTGCTGTCCACAGGGCTCTGGATGCAACCCAGGACACATTTGGCTCTCTGGGCTGTGAGTGCACATGGCTAGGTCATGCCCATCGTCTCATCCACCAGCACCCCAAGGTCCTTATTTGCTCTCAAACCCTTTCACCCCTCAGCCTGTTTTGATAAGAGGGTTTGTCCTGACCCAGATGCAGCAGCTTGCGCTTGCCATGGTTGAACACTATGGGCCCAGTTCTCAAGATTGTCCAGGTCACACTAAGAGTGTCCCACCCTCCAGGCCTGCCAACTGCATCACTCAGCTCTATGTTGTCTGCAAACTTGCTGAGGGTGCGCTTGATCCCTTTTTTGATGTCATTGATGATGACACTAAATAGCACTGGTCCCAGTATGGACCTCTGAGCTGTACTATATCCCAGATGCCACATCCCGGAACACATCACAGCTACTTTTGGCCATTTTGGATTCAAACCAGGAAAATTCAACTAGTTTTTCCCAATCTCAAAAATGGTCCTAGAAACAGTTCTTTTGTGCAAGAGGGATGAACATCTTGCTACTATTGAGGGACAAGTACAAAGTTTCCAAGAGAATTTTGATATTGACTAATAAGAGCCACTTTACTGGCATTAGTTTCAAAACAGGTAAATATTTTTAGTTTGAAAGTTATACCACAACTCCTGACAAACTTTATTTGATATAAAAACAATCATTCCTGGAATGCCTATCAGCAAATTAGAAGCATAAATAAATTCACTTTCTTCACTATTCAAATTTACATGTTCATCTTTGTTGCACAGACCCCTCCTAACATTATTTGGTGGTCTCCCTCATTATCAACATTTATCAAGTAATGCTTTTGCATGGATAAGAATATTATGTGATTTATAACAATTTTGCGTTCATTCATTCACCCATTAAAATGTATTGTAGGTGCTGAAAAATTTAAAGGCAGTCCCACATAAAATCACAAAAGGCTTCATAGTCTACTCTTCCAATACAGCTTTTCATTAGGAATGTTATCTTTTTTCTCTTAGATTTCCTTGTAAATAGAGAAGTTTACTTATTGTTTAATCTGGCAAGGTTACTTAGAACCAAAAAGTCTTGTAATTGGGTATTGAAAAGTGATTTTTGCTTGCCAGCAGGGCAACACCTATTGCCTTCATCAGCCATTGTTCCTGGACACCTCCTGGGACAAGGACTTTCATGGCCTTTCTTAAAGTGGGAAAGGAATCAAGAATACAGTTTATATAGTTAGTTTTTCATTTCATTTCATTTTCATTCTGGCTACAGAAACATAGACACTAAACAAACAAACAAACAAACAACAAAATCTTTAGATTTTCTGATTATGACACTCCTCTTAAATGCCTTACCCAATTTGCCACTTTTCTTACATCACTAGTCACATAATTATTCTTGCCCATTTCTATCTCAGAATAGCCAGGATATTTTAACATTCCCATAAGACTTTCTCTGCAGTGAATAGTAATGCAGATAGTTATTAGGCTAAGAGATTACAATGCCATCGTGAACACAGTCTTGATTGCATGAATGTTTGCAGTGTGTGAATAATATATGTTGTGAATCAAAGTGAATGTGTTGTTTTACTTCAAAGTAACATTTGCAAACACTTTCAGCCTTATTTATCCGTCTTTGCCTATAACATTTGGTAAATGTTGACTTCTAATATACAACCACTGTAAATATTAAATTTGTCTCACCTTCTTTAATAGTTTAAATTCACAAGGCGATGAGTTAAGTTACATGGTTAACCTGAGGAATGGGTCTTGTTTTTAATTTCTGTTTACATTTTCTCTTGAAGATGCTTTTGTTGAGAATGAAGATCATAGAATCATAGAATCATTAAGGTTGGAAAATACCTCCAAGATTATCAAGTCCAACCATTGACCAAACACCTCTATGCCAAGTAAATCATAGGACTAAGTGCTGTGTCCAGTTGCATCATTAACACTTTCAGGGATGGTGGCTCCACCATCTCCCTGGACACAATGTTCCAAAAGAGTGGTGCCCACTTGTCTCAGTCTTTGTTGCTGTGTTTTTTACTCTCTAAAGGAAAAAGAAGACCAAAAAAAAAGGCATTTCATAGAAATAATCAATTCAGTATTTTTCTTTTCCTAAATCCATGGTATTTTGGAAGATGAGACTTAATTTTTAAAGGAAACCTAACTTTTCTATAACAAAAAGTTGTTTAAGTGTGATACAGTCTTCTTTCCTGGCAGCTGCAGCTGGCAAAAAAGGTCTCCTTCCATCTTCCTCTATTCCTTTCCAACCAAATAGGAGAGTGTCTGAGTTTGTCACTGAGATAGTACTGACTGCATGGGCTACATAAAATAATTCTTGTGCTCTCTCTTACTGCTAATTATGTTTTTTTCTTAAAATCTCCTTTGAGAATAAATGATTTAACCCCCAAGCGACCTAGCGCCTCATGAATTGTGTTCACGCCTCACTTTTTGATTATGGTAATGCCACTGATAGCATCAGCACAATAATTAATAGCAGGTTTTGTCAATTTTCTGCTTGACAAATTCCTCCCCGAGCCTTACCTACATCTTACCACATCATACAGGATTACATTTCTTTCCTTCTCCTTTTAACCTCCTTTCACTTTTCGTGTCTGTGAGTGCATATCTTGAACTTGATTTTCAATAGTGCTTACTTTCTTCATCTTCAAGTGAAATAAAAAGAGTTTTCAGGGCTCCAAGGTTTCTGCTTTCTCATTCTCAGTGTTTAATAATGCCTTGCCAGCAAATTCTTCCCAAAAGAAAATAAGAATACCCTGAAACAGTTTGGTTCTCATCTTCACCTTAAAACAGCCAGAGCACAATAGGTTAAACAAAGCTATTGACAATTTCAATTTACAGCTGGCAATAGAGAAATTATTAATAGAGAAAAACAGGAAATGTCCACAGCAAGACCCCCATTATCTAACAAATTATTTGCTTTCAAAATATATTAAAATCATGCAGATCTTAGCAGGACTGGCTGTAGCACAACACTTACCTACCTCCTGGAAACACAGTTAAAAAGGCAAAGTGTGTCTCATTCCACTTCTGATTTTATAATGAGATGTGAGCCTACATTAAACAGTAACATGTTTGTTTTCTGACTGAAATTCCCCAGGTATTTTGGGATGCCAGACAGCCTTTCTATCTGTTTGTGCTACTGTTAACGTGTTTCATAAATCTAATTCAAATGCAGCTGAATATTTTCAATTGCAAAGAATCAGGTTTTGAAGCTACACAGACATCACATGCATGAAGTGGTTAATTATGTTGTGGCTTTCAAAGGCAATCTTAGTCTACATTATTTGCTGCTCTGTGAGAATAGGGTCACCTATGCACCATAACTAGAAAGGAAAGAAGGCATTTCTGCTGTCTATTCTGTCTCCATTTTGAGTGCAGGCTGCCTGCTGATTATTCTGCATTCACTTCTCTAAAAAGCTTATTAATATGGTCTAGAGGGAGACTGTCAGAAATGGCAGACTGAATCAAGGGATTTTCCTTCAACATCCAAGTGACATGCTGCAGCAAGAGAATTAAACAGATGACTAACCAGTGCCCTTTTGTCTGCAGATGAAGATGGGATTGCCAACTTGTAAACCAGAAACTGACATTTGGGTGGATTAAATCGTCCTGCTATTGTACTGCTAGTTTCTAATCACTGGTGCTTTCTTGATCTCAAGTGCTTCAGCTGAAAGCCTTCTCAGTTCTCTGAGACTTGTTTGCTGAAACCCTCAGCAGAGTTTTTGCTGTAAACATTTATCCATAGAGAAGTACTGCTCTGACACTGACTGAGGAGAAGAGTTGGCTTATAGGTATTTAATTAAAACATTAAGCAGAAAAAAGTGTTAGTGTCAACATTCACAGCTTTACCATAGCTGTGGGTTGTTATAATTGAGTTTTCCTGCAAATGCTTTTCCCACCCCCCTTCCTTCTCTAAGAGCTGGAATAGCTTGAGGTTTGCTCTGCCTCATGCTGTTAGTTGTGGCTTTGAGACTGTGCCCCATGCTGTCAGTCTCTGTTTTCTTTCAATCTGGTTGTTAGCTTTAATTTCTAAAATCAAGATTGGATGGCAACAAAGGCCTCTAATGAAAAGTGGGTGGAAAAAATAATTTGTTAAACAGCCTTAAGAATTCTTATGTGCAACAGTGTATAATGTGGTCAAGCTGATTGTGTTCTGATTTTGTAAACTGTCAAATGCTTCTTACCTTGTAATTAATATTAAAAGAGAGAATACTCTGTTCAGGAGCCAAAGGTACCATGACACCTATAGAATTCTGTCCACTTTTCTATTTGTCACCATTATGATGTTTCTAATTTCAAAAAACTTCATAGACTGTGCTATTCCAGGAACACTGATGTTAGAATTTGCATTTAGAAAGTAGGAGTGTCACACATTCATTTGTTGTCACTCATTTCAACAGGATACTACTTACAAAATACATGTTTGTATTATTTTAAATAAAGCAGTATCTCCTATCTTAAAACTAATAAAAAAATACAAAATAATGCCCTTCAGAATACTTTACTGAATGAGATCTCTAAAAAAACATGCTCTTTTTTCCACACTCTGGGAAATTTTATTCCTACTACGTCAAATGGTCCATGCATAGTACATCTTCAATGTAATGAGTCAAATAAGAGGTTATTGTTCCCTGAAGAAGACAAGAAATTAAAGATTTATTTACATCTAATATGTAACATCTTAAGTTACGGAAACAACATTTCAAAAGAAAAAAATATAAGCTGCCATTTCCACATTGCCTCTGGCATTCTGGACATAGAACTAGAGGAGATGGTAGATACCTAAATGATAGAAAATTTATAAAAACACATTCTGGTCTCTTACAATTGCAGTTATTATGGATTTATACTTTTAGCCTCACTTCCCTGCCTTTGACAAATAAAAGTTAAAGGGAGAATATCTGGAAGGATGTACTTTAATATAGTCAGCTGCCTATTCACAGGAACCTTAACTAAAAAAAATAATGTTTTAGTATAGTATTTCCTCTAACTTCGCATGCCCTTCTTAGACATGAAATTCGGATTTATGCTAACACACAGCCATTGTGTGAAGATGCACTGGAGCATTTGGTTTCTCACACCCTGGCCTTGTCTTCCTGTCCATCAACATGCCGTGGACAGCTGCAGTCAAGGAACTCAGGCACTGCAGCTGGTACCAGATCCTCCTAGTTGCTGTTAGGTGTTTCCTCTTTCTGCTCTTGACATAGGAAGACAAGGGATTTATTCTTCTTTCCAAAGTACTTAGAAGATGCCCTGCACAGAGCATTGCTCTAATAAGCAGAGCAGAGCTGTTTTAGAGATATGACATGAATGAGCATGACAAAATTAGAGCCCAAACTCAATTCAATGTGACCTTGAGCACTTTGCTATTTTGCTGCAGTGGTAGGGGTAGACAAATACAGGAATATCAGCAACTGTGCTACTCCCTCCTAAGTCAGGAGGTTATCCCTCTTCCGTTGTACAATCACAATGTCTACCAGTCAAAATCAGCAGGGATGAATCTTTTCTTCTTGCTACTGTATTTATGATGGGAATAACTACATTTCCCCAGCATCCCAAGCCTTTAGTAGTCTGATTTGCATACCTGTGCAAAACATTTTAGATACTTTTTGAGCTTGTTAAATAAGCTTTTGAAGTATTATTAGGATATGAAAGTCACATGTAAAGCTTAAACAACAAGAGCAAACTAGCATTACTGGTTCATTCTGTAAAAAAAAAACCCAAACCAAACTAGATGCTAATAATGGAATAGCTTGAGAGAAAAATTTCTGAAACCTTTGAAAAGGTTTCTTTAGAAGGTGGAAAAAAAAAACCCAACTCAATAGAACAAGTTTAGTTACAAAAGGTGCATGAATTCTATTTAACTTTATTTTTCTCCTCTATCTACACACACACATAGAGTTTATGCATATGTTATATTTTCAGCTAAACATACATCCTTTTGTGTATTAAGTCATGATCGAGCTTATTAAGATTGGAATAGCTGAATAAACATTTATTTTACACTCCTCAGACATTCTAAGAAATATTGTTTCTTTGGGGATTTTTTTGTCAAATACTTAAGAGGAAAAAAACAGGACACTTTAGCTAAAGACTACATTTTGATATTTTTATCTTTGTTTTTATTGACTATATGTTCATATGTATTTTTAGCAAAAGCAAAAGTATTCCACATGTTATATGTTCTTGAATATTTCTGCTCAAAAAACATGATGAGAAAATTATGAACAATCCTAATTCACACTAAAATTTTTTTTTTCTAATTTTCTAATTTATTTTTTATTTAAGTGTTGAAATAATTAGGAGTGAAAAATGTATTGGGCACTTATACTAGAATTTTTAAAGAAATCATAATAAGTTGAAAAACTTTTGGGATGTGAATTGTTTTTTGATGAAAAGCTACAGACTTACACACCAGTGACTAGTTTAATTAGGAAAGATACTTTAATTAGGAAGGAAATTGTTCTGATGTCACGTTCTCACTGCTTTCATTACAAGGTAATGCCTAAACTGTGGTAAAGCTATTAGAAATCTGTTAATGCAAAAGGATGATATCTCTTTAAAAATTGCATTTACAAGCTGGGGAAGTCATTAGTATACAGCTGTAACCCTAAGAGTGTAAACTTGAAAGAACTGTTTATTTTCTGCCTTGCAGCTGTGTGTAAAACCCACTGAGAGAAACTTGTTACCAATTACTGGTTTAGAGGCTTCAAGTAAAGACAGCAGGTACCAAGAGAGTAAAACAGTCTAGCTCACAAATAACTATACAACAGTGAAATTCCTTAAGAACAGCTGTTAAAGGAAAGGAAGTATAACTGCTGAGAATGAGAGAAAAAAAAAAGAAAAAGAGTTTGTAAGTCAGGAAGTAAGTAAAGCAAAGCAAGACGTAGGGGAAAAAAATTGGTACCTGAGAGAAGAAATGCAAAAAAAATTTGGTACCTGAGAGAAGAAAGGTTTTTCACCATAAGATTCCAGTAACAAAGTTAGATCAATAGCTGCAATCCAGGAAACCAATATATTTCAAACAGTGCCTGAGTACTTGTAGTATGGAATTGGAAAGTCACTTCTGTACATCATGTATTTTGAAAAATATATTGCAAAAGGTAAGGACATTTTATAAGTGTAAGAGAAGCCATTAACATGAACTGTTGCAAACAAGAAATCTATCTCTGTATTGGAAGAAAGTCAGGTCAATCAGTGAAAAAAACTTGATTACATTAAATCAAAAAAAAAAAAAATTTGGGTCACACCAGGAAGATGAGCTCATAAATGAGAAATAACTGACAATCCAGAGGTGAAAAGGCAAGAAAACCTAAACTCACAGAAGTTACATATGGGTTACCTGCTGTACTCTGGAAGAAGGGCTTGAATACTCACCCTAACCATATGGATTACTCACCCAAAACCCCTTTCACACTGTAGTTCTGAGTCATTAGCACCTCACTTTGTACATTTCCCTCCCACTCTCCTCCCACTGAGCTCATCACCCCATTGCAGGTGAGAGAAGAAAAACTCTTCCCTCACCCAAGCCCATCTCTCCCTGCGATGGTAAGGCGTCCTGAAAAAGGGAGAGAGGGAGCGCACAACCAAGTGCTGCACAGCCAGGCTGGAGGGGTTTGCAGTTTGTTTGTCCTGCCCAAAACCTTTACCATCCTCAGCTACACAGAGCTTGTGTGAGTGCTTCTCGTTTGTTTCCCTGCAAAATAAGACAGCTTAACTGGAATAACCACAGGAGAATTTATGCGCTGTATTTCCTACTAAAGCTGATCAGGAAATTTTCACAAAATCCATGGCCTTGGTTAGCTGTGTGAATAGTACTTCATGCCTTTAACAGGTGGTTAAAGAAGGGTAGCTTCTTTAACCACCTGTGTTGATTCACAGATGAACTTCAGATTTCCTTCCTAATATTTTGGTCAAATTCTTTCTTTGTTCTCCCTGTCAAAATGGCTGGATGGTTACCAGTTTAATATAATTCTTGTATTCAGAGTAAGCAGAAGATAGATATTGCACTCAGAACTAGTCCAATAGGGAAAGTGGTGGACATCCTCATGCTTCTTTTACATCCTCATATCAGCAGCATGAAGTCCAGCTCATTGTGCTTTATGCTTTTACAGCATTTTTCAACAGAAGAGCTCAAAGTGCTGAACAAATATAAACCCGATAATAGCCCGGGCGAAAAAAATGATTTTGTGGTAGTTTTGCTTTGCTAAAAATTAGAAAAGGAAAGAAGTTTAAAGATAAAGTCTAATTCAGACAGATACTAAGGAGAAAGCGTGAAGAATGAGAACCAATAAAGACCTTAAGCTCCTATAAATTAGGTACTAGAATGTCCATTCTTCAGTTTAGAACCTCTGAATTCCTTAAAGTAGAATCTACAAAAGGCAGTTATACATTCTATTCTCCACTACATTTTATAAGAAAATTACTTACATCAAAAGAATTTTCCCCAAAAATGGCATAGAGCTGTAAGCTTCCTAAAACAAGCAATAATGCCTGTGCAGCACTGGTATTTGCTGGGCTAGTATTTAAAAAATCCCAGAAGTGTGAACATTACAGTCAAGACAAAGGAGAGAACTATGGTAGGAGCATTAGAAACACAACAAAGAATGGAATTAAATAAGAATCAGGTCAGATTCTTTAAAAGAGGTAGGCACACATAGGGCATTGTATTAAGGTATAATGCTACAATTAGAGTTTTGGACAAGGCAAAATGCTTCAAACCAAAAAAAGTTTCTAAAATTTTGTATCTGCTGAAGTCAGCAGCTAGATATTCTCAGTAAAAACTGGCTTGAGCAAACAAAAAAATAACCCCACATCCTTTGGGATTGGTGGGCTTGCACCAAGCTCATGAAATGAAAATGTGACAGACTAAAAAACATCTGTGTTCTTACTTGTTTTGGGTTTGCATTGCCTGGTTTTTCATAGCAGGGAGGCAAGAGAGATGGCTTCTGTGAAAAGCTACTAGAGGCTTCCACAGCATCCAGCAGAACCAATCCCTGATGGCTCTGAAGATGGATGTGTCACTGGCCAAAGCTGGGCTGATTAGAAATGGTGGTAATGCCTTTGTGATAACATATTTTAGAAGAAATCAAAACAAAAGTTACGGTGCAGTTTTAATTCCAGGCAGCAAAGAGGAGGAGGTGAGAACATGTGAGAAGAACAACATGCAAACACCAAGGTCAGTGGAGAAGGAGGGGCAGGAGGTGCTCCAGGTGCCAGAGCTGAGATTCCCATGCAGCCCATGGTGCAGCCCGTGGTGAGGCAGCTGTGTCCCTGCAGCCCATGGAGAGCCATGGGGGATGCAGAGATCCATCCCAGCCCGTGGAGGAGGAGCCCACACCAGAGTGTGTGACTGCCTGAGAGGAGGCTGTGACCCTCTGGGAGACCCATGGAGAGAGGGGCCCTGCTCCCAGGCTGGACTGCACCCCATGGAAGGGTGACCCATGCTGCAGCAGTCTGGGGAGGCCTGTTCCCCATGGGATGGACTCACGCTGCAGCAGTCACAGGGAGCTGTTGCTCGTGAGATGGAGCCGTGTTGGAGAAGCTCACAGAGAACTTCTTCTGTGGGAGGGACCCCACAGAGCAGCAGGGGAATGACTCCTCTCCCTTAACAGCAGGAGAAGCCACGGGTGATGAACTGACCACAACCCCCATTCCCTGTCTCCTTGTGCCACTGGGGGAGGAGGTAGAGATGGAATGACGGAGAAGTGGGGGGAAGGTGTTTTTAAGGGCTCATTTTACTTCTCATTATCCTGCTCTGATTTTGTTAGTAATAAATTCACTTCCTATCTCTAAGTTGAGCCTGTTCTTCCCTTGATGGTATTTAATGAGGGATCTCTCTCCTGGTCCTTACCTCAACCCACAAACCCTTCCTTATGTTTTTCTCTCCTCTCTATAACTGCACAGGGGAGTGCATGAGTGGATTTGGTGGGTGCCTGGCGTCTGGCCGGGTTCAACCCATGACACTACTACTGCAGCACAGTGCTAAATTTCCGTTCTTGTTGAGTCTTTATTTGCTTTTTATAAAAATAAAATATTTCAATAAAAATCAAAAGCTATTTTTTATGTATAATCCATTGATGGAAAAAAACTAGGCAGTTGCTGGATGGAAAATGAAAGTCATCATTGGGTTGTGCTATTAAAATATAGGTCACTAGTTACAGTATATCATAAGCACACATACAGTCTCTTAACCATGAGTTAGTATTAATCTGACAAGAGGATATTACACCTGATTATGCGTTGTAATGATTGTGAGAGTAATTGAATTATTTCCAATTTTAAAGTAGTTTTCTTAAGACGGCTGTTGCTTACTCTAAATGTTTTTTGTATGTTTTTCTCTAAGGTGACAGTTGTGACTGCATTGGTTTTAAATGCACACTAAAAGGATATTCTAGCGAAAATTCCTTGTTTACTTGAGAGAGACTTCTTAAATGTTTAATGACATTAGCTTCTTGCAAATGGTATTCATTTCCTGTATATGCAAATTTTCTTAATGTGAAACCCCCATAACAGGTAGAATGTAGAAAGTTAATGAAGCCATGTAATTACAATCACTATAGAGACTGCAGTCCCTGGAGAACAATAAAATGATAATATACATGGGGTTTGACTTTCTTTGGAAAAAACAGCTTATAATTTGAAAATAGATAGTAAAATATTTTCATTATCTTCTGCTGTCTCCTAAGGCAGATGGCAGGTACAAATAGATTATGCTTTTATTAACTTCAAAAATGGGAGATAATGCAATTAGGAAACATTTAATTGTTTTCCATTTTCCATGGCTGGAACTGGACTAGGTTTAAACCCTTCTTTCAACCACAGGGTAAAGCCAGGGTCGATCTAGCCTCAGCCTGGAAACTTGTTTTTGTTCTAACACTGGAGAGGTACATTTGAAGATAACCAAGTATATGTCATGTTTATGATCACTTTAAAGTATATAACAGAGAAATCAAAAGCTAGTTAGAAGCTTTGAATTCCATTTAAGGAAAATATTTCAAAGGACCTATTTTGAATTTCAAAGATTTAAGTACAATTTTTAAGGTATTTTTGCAAAAAGCAGAAAAAAACAGAAAGGCGTATTTAATGCCTGTTCTTATATGTGTTTTTATTATTGTTATTACTACTGTGAGCACTATGCAGAGAAGAGGGCACAGAGAAGCTCCCTTCTCCAGCAGCACTCTGGCATGGTGCAGCAGGACAAATTCTCCAGCATCTGGAAATCTCCCTGGCAGCTCTGGGCAAATCAAAGCTGTCTCAGAGGAAGGCTTTCTACACTCTCATCTCTTACCCAAGAGAAGCACCTAACTAAGGAACCTGGTCAACCTGAGATTTCTGTAGGGTAAGCAAAAAGAAATAAATGGCATTAATCTCTGCTGGCAGTCTGCAAAATTTCTCTTAAAGGTGCCTGTTTCTGTTGAGTGGACCTTTAGCTTGGGCACCTCAGAAAGATGGCCAAGATTTGCTAGTATTCTTGTATTTTCCCTTTACTTTTGCAATTAATTTACCTCTATGCTGTGGAGAAACCACAACATTTTCCTGTCTGCATTCATTTTCTGCTCTCAAGCACGCTTGTTTCTCATAATGGAAATTCTATATTTGGCTGTTACAGAAGGTGCACCTTTACAGGGAAGTATCCTTTTCTCCACTGCAGAATGGAGAACTATTGCTTAAATGATAAAATGCTTTCTTTAGCAAAATCTCATAATATTACATTTCTACAGGTTCCACTGCAATATTTCCATTGCCCACAATGTAATTTTGTGGCAAGGAGCATGAAAGTTCTCATGACGAATTTATGAGCTGGCATGTACTCTTCCTACTTAACTCCATATATAACTCACCTGCTGTTTAAAGTGCTAGAAAAAATAATTTCTTTTGTTCTGTCAGCAGCGTGCTGCCTCCTTGTTTCTTTTTCTGACATTAACTTTTAAAATGGTAGTGCCAAACAAGCAGGAAGAGGTTGACTCAAAGCAGAGCAAGCAGCTGTAAATTACGTAGGCTGCTGTCAGCTGGGGCTCTCGTGCAGCATTTAATACTCTAGCTGCAGTTCACAACATATAACTAGCAGCAGCAGCAGGAACTGCAGGTTAACACAACATCAGCAGCTCATCTTAATGATGAGGCCACAAATATTGAATACCAGCTAGTGCCAGACAATTTCCAAGAGTGCTAAATCTGAGAGTTGTTAGGTTGGGTGCTGTTCATTGTATATTGACTGAAAGAGAGCTGCGCACCATGATGTGCTCTGGGTGAAAGTTTCTCAATCCTTCACATCCAAGACCAACTGAAAGTTTTTCAGTGCTCCAATCCAGTTGAAAGTCACAGGTTTCCTCCCCCAAACCAGCTTGGTACATTCATTACTGGGGAGCAGGGATGTACAAGATGTGGGTGGGGAGCCTGGGAGTGTTGCTGGCTCAAGAGCAACGCAAATTCAAGTGTTAATTTATTGACCCTCCTACATCAAACCCAGCCACATTAAATAATTCCATTGATTGAATTACATTTGCATAAAATTTTAACTCAATTGTTATGAAGTACAAATAAGTGAGTAAAACTCCCTGTCTGTTCTTGAACACTTCACACTAAGGCAAATAACTGTATTTCCTAGATAAATTAATTGTTGTGGATTCTTCATCCACCTTAATTTATCAGCCACCTCATTGTGAGGATTAATTAACATCAGCAAAGTACTTATGAAGATGAAAAATGCTGTAGAAGTATTTGGAAAGTATACTTATCTGTTCTGAATAGAATATAACTCTTATCAAAACATTTCTCATTCTGTCTCAGAAATACTCTGGTTTTATATGTACTCCAGCACTTTGGGTATCATGGCTAGTTTTTGGGTTTTTTTACACTAGGGCTGTTCTCCAAAAATCTTTGATAATTAAAGCAGAGATTCCTGATGGTGCTTTTGTGACAGGATTTCAGTGGGTTTTGGATTCCTAAACTTCTTTAGTAACTCAAGCTTAGATTTGCAAGCATTGACAGGCATCCAGCTGTCTCAGACACAGAGATATAATCACTGACTGTAAGGCAGCAAAACTCCAAATCACACCTTTGGATTAAGAACTTTAGAGAGAAACCGTACATTTAAAAGAGGTGCCCATAATATATTACTCAAACACAGTTTAGAGAGAAATTTCCATCAAACTACTACTAATATTATGAAATAAATTAGTGTGGAAAAGAGATTAATACATTCTGAGCAAAGATGTCATGTGCTAAATCTTTTGAGAGAACTTCCCACACAAATATTTTTCAGATGATTTCAACATTTAGAGAGAATGTTGTTCTGCATTGTTTGCTCTTTTGTTGAAGG
Source organism: Leptocoma aspasia (assembly GCA_013399835.1). Lineage (NCBI taxonomy): Eukaryota > Metazoa > Chordata > Aves > Passeriformes > Nectariniidae > Leptocoma > Leptocoma aspasia. Next base: position 2,797,058 of record VXAX01001640.1, read on the forward strand.
GACAGAACAAAAATAGACAGTTGTTAGCACTGAAAACCTGAAACTGTTTATCTTACCCTATTCTGGAAGCTGATTTTGCATAGAGATAGCTCCAAATTATATTGCAGGTGTTGTTTCTAAAAAGTGAACATCTCTATGTTTCAAAATGTTTTGAAGTTGTATCTCAGAAGAAAGCATACTCACTAGACAATCCAAGATTTCTAACAGGATTGTGATCAAACTATATTTATGACTATTCCGAAGTATAACCATATCCTTCACCCACCTGTGACAGCTGAATCCAAAGTCCTCTGAAGATGTAAGAGACCTTCCCATGGATTTCAGTGGGATTTGGATTTTTGTGCACATAGTTTTTGTTATTTTTCATGGATAATCCAGCCAATTAAATTTCCATGTCTGGAAATATGTTGAGATTCATTGATAAATAATAATATAAGTATCAGGCCACGGTGATAAAATGGGAAAGCAAGGTCTCTATGTTTGGATTTTGAAGAGAAGGAAATAATTTAGAAGTGTGTCATGTCAAATTTGCAGTGTTACAACCATTCATCTACACAGCAAAGGATAATTAATGTTTAGCTTGTAATTTAAAAGATATTTTAAGTGCATATAGAGATAATATAGACTATGCTAATTTCACCAATCCCTGTAGAGAGACCCACATAGATTTTGCTTTGGAGACTGGCACCAAGAAGTTAGGTGCACCAAACTTTTATGACCTTAATTTATGGATTTGATTATTAATCTAAAACCTGTACAAGAGTCTCAGAACATCAGTGGAAAAACCGGAAAAAGAATGAAGAGAAAAAAAAAAATGTTTTCATCTAAATTCTAAGCCATCTGTGAAATTTTTCTTCCAACTCTATGGACATCTATTGTAGCACCTGTATTTGTAATTACATGAGGCTTATGTGTCCCATGTGAATGATCTCATAAAAAAAGCAATATAACAAAATTTAACATTCATGGCAGGGCATATTTTGGTCACTACAGTCAGAAATATATGTTTTATTTTAGAAGTTTATTACTTTAAAATATAATTTGCACTATCCAAGTGATTGTGAACACCATCACTCTTCAATTTTATACTGGCATAGGATGGGATGGAAGGTGAAGGCTGTTTGCAGTGCTTAGACAGTAACGCAGGGCACTTATACCTGTGAGTAATGCTGTCTCTCACTACTTCCATGGAATAGCTCCTGTTTTACATGGAATAGCTCCTGTTTTACATGTAGAGTAGCCAAGGGAAGAGTGCGCAGTGAAAACTAACAGCTACTGACTAGAAGAAGGTTAACATTCAGTGACTTTATTAAGGATTCATTTTTTGCCTTTTTAACCTTTTTCTTTTTAACAAATTTTTGCCTATTTTTATACGAACAAAACCTGGGAACTTATATACTGGAAAAGGGCAGAGAATAATTCTGTGGTTGATGCTGTTTTAAGGAAGAGAGCATTACTTTGTGTTGTTATACATGATGAATGACATCACATGGAATATACTCAGATAATTTGGTAATATTGTCTTAGAACTGTAATAGAGGTAGTAAGCTCATATCTCAGTGCTTGATTTTCTGTTAAAATAGATTGAAAGGGGTTTATTGATACCAGAAGTTGTTGTTGTTGTCTGCTGTATCCTTGGGCAGCTCACTTAAGCTTTTTGATGATCAGGCTTTTATTCTGCACACTGTTCCTAGTAATTCTTCCTTCTTGGAAGCCTGATGTTTTGTAACTTGTGTTTGAACAATGTTTTAAGTGAGAGCTGGCAGTACTGGTGAAGTGACAAGCTTAATAATAAAACAAATGCAAGCTGTTTGTGTAATAAAAGAGTTCTAGGAGATTTTGGTCAAGTAGAACTGTATTATCCAACAGTTTAGATTACATGTTGGTTTTAGTCAGAATTTTACAGTTGTATAAGGCTGGTGAAAGGATGCTAGTCACTAGATTTTTTATTTCTTAATTTCCCCTGAAAATATTAATTTTGAGCATTTAAAGTAAAAGCCAATACTGAAGCTGACAGAATTTTTTTAAAAATCTGGAGCCATAAATTTACACTAAACCTCCATAACAATAAAGTACATTTAAAAATAATTATATATGTTAAATTGGCTTTGCTTTGAAGATTTTTATCTGTGTTTGCAATGAGATGTGCTAATAAAATGCATAAAAATGTTACAGCCCTGTCTACAAGAGCACCACTGCACATTAGATATACCCTGGTGTGAACAAATTAGGAAGAGCAAAGAATAACAAAATATACTATGCTGATAATCTGCTAGAAGATTACATTTATATATTAAGTATAGCATGGAACTTCAGAAATGTTTAAAGCAGCCAGTGTGAACTTTCACAGCATGATTTAATAAAATTGCAATATAGGAATATACAAACTACTGGAAGAGTCATTACTTTCATTAAGAATATTACAGTGAATAAATTAACCTAAAACAATAAAACCTGAGAAGCAGATATATGTAAGTCATTTACATCTTGTAGTAGACTCATTTGGTGCAAAAAAGAATGAATGTGTTATGGTAGAGGTTTCATTAGCACTTGCATTTCAATTGACTTAGAAGCACACCATAAGAATACAAAGGCAATAAATATCATCTATAAACAAGAATACTGTAAAGGGCTTTTTCTTTTTTTTAAACAAGATGTTCTGTGCCATTACACTTTAATAGTCATTTTGCATTTTCAGTATGAAAAAACTAAGAAAGCTTATATTGGTGTCATCAGCAGAACCGATGTTCATATTTTATATGACTATATTACATAACTCTCCATTAACCCTCTGAATGCATTGCCATCCTATGAGACAAGATTAGAAAGCAGATTATACCATATCCTGTTAAAGTCACAGTAACTTTACCTCTTCTAGATAAATTCTGCCCATGTTTGTGAAGCATTTTATGCAGTCTAACTGAAGTATCCCAGGGGATTGTTTATGAACACTGTTATTCACTGGCACCAGGAGACATTTTAGCATGTTTTCATTAAAATTTTGGTAATACCTGGATAAAAGGTATTACCAAAAGATAAAAGATGAAACTCTCTTCATCTCATTCTTAACAGAACAAGAAGACTGAAAGGATTTCCAGACACCTGACCCTGTGTCTGAATTGTTTCACACAGTGCCATTTCTAGGAATAAAATTCAATATAGACTTTGCTATCAGTTTGAATGACTTTTATTTTATTCTGCATCATAAATGACTGAGGAACCAGTATTATATCCTGTGCCTGTGTTTGATGCTCATCACCTGTGATCTATTGTTGTTCGTGTGAGTGTATTTGGCATCTGATCCATCATGGCAATATATGCTCAACTGTTTCTAAATCAGAAATATATGAGGTATAATACCATACAAACACAAAACCTCAGCTAGTTTCTGCCATCATATATGTATAACTGGACTGTGTCTCAAAAAGATAATAATTTCTAAGACATTTTCATAAAAACAGCAAAACCATTCAATTACTGTAAAATATTTATATATTTTCATACTCGAAAAGCCTTAGAAACAGCCATTTTAAGTCAAAATAGTCTTTTTTTAGCCCAAAATGACACTTGAAAAGAGGATAGTAATACTTCCTATAGAGAAATTATGTTTAAAAAGGATAATCCCTCTGATAAACCCATCCACTTTCCAAGGTTCATAAGTAAGAGCATCTTGATGACTACCTATAATAGTTCATGACTGGTTCTAGTTTCCCTTTAATAAAATTATATTTTTGACATCCAAAATCCTTTGATAAAATATTTGAAACTTAATGAAGTATTTCATGACAAGTATTCTATCAAATACCTCACCTTGTCATGTCTCCTTTTCAAGTTGATTTCTAATTTGCTTCATCATTTCCCATACAGAGGTCATTCAATAACTCTAAATCTACAGATTGTGCTTCCTTTTAAGGTATCCAAGTCAATTACACTTCTTTTGAGAAGGGATTGACTGAAACAGCATAATATTCATGCTAGCAGTTCATCACTAATTTCTTGGGTTTAAGGATATCTGTTCCAGTCTCTGTAATTTCCTTTATGAAATCTAATATTTATTTCTCTGTTTGGAAGAGCAATTCAGATGCACTCTAAGAAGAGTTTAGCAAAAAAGAAGCTGAAGTCCACCATAATTCATGCATGTTCAGTATTCTGTTTTGCTTCAGGGTGATTGTTCTGCATTCAATAAATAAATTTTCTTCCATATTGGCACTCAGACATACAGAAGATTTTAATATTTGAAACTGGTGTTATATACATGAAGAAACTGCATTATTAGCAAATCTGTCAATTCACCTATTTTTTTTTTCAGATCACTCATGACTGTAGTTAATACAACTTGATCCAGAACATCTCTCTTTGGGATTCCTCTAATATCCTCCTTTCTCCAAAGCAAATGAAAATCCCCTCTCCTATATTTTGTTAATCCCTTGGAGCACTGCTTATGCTCATAGCTGGTTAAGATTCATTGCTAAGAAACATGTTAAGATTCCTGAATATGAGTAAAGCCAAATATTCTATCAAGTGTTTTTTGATTTTTCAATGAACTCCTGTAGATTAATAAATTTGTTTTCCCTCTAGAAAAGCCATCTGATTGTTTATCAATATGTGGAGCTCTGCTGGACCTATTATTAACAGTAGCTTCAACTAATTTACTCATTAAAAGCTTCAGACTTACTAGCTTGCAGTTCCCTAAATTTTCCCACGAAACCTTTTAATCTGTTACTGTTTTTGCAACCTTGCTTCTTTTCTAGTGCAAAGTGGATATTCAGTAGATAAATTACAAACCACATCTCATATTCTGGCAGTTTTCACATAGCTTTCTTCACAAAAAGGATCTAGTTATGGAGATATCGATACTCATTCCATCAGCTCTTTCTAAAAGTTTAAATGGTGGCACCACAAGCTGAAAAAATTCATCTGTCCTATCCCACCCAGAGGACCTGGATTGTCATAAGCCCCTCTAAACAGAACACTGAGTGAAATAATTCATTCCCTTTTTCTGTGGTGTCCCCATTCTCCTTGAGAACTCATTTTAGATCTTGATCTATATATAAGTGCTACAGATTCTCTGGCAGGCTGCCAGGTTTTATTTTTTTCTGTATTTGAAAAAGACTTAAGGAAGTTTGTTTTCAAAATCTCTTTGTTTCGCCTTGCTATTGTTTACATCTATTTAATGTCATTCTTTTTCTAGCCACAAGTTCTGCTTTTAGATTTTATATCTGCACTTTTCTGTAATCTTTCATGGTTTTGGACCTGTTTTATATGTAAATACACACACACACACACACACACACTTACAGAGAATATGTACCATGATCTTAGATAAGATTCATGCTCTCTCTGTTTATTTTATCCTTTTAGCTGTTTTTTTTTCTAAATTGTGTTACATGCTGTCACAATGTCATCTGAATTCCAAGACCAAGGGACTGAAACTGTATAGAAAATAACTTCAAAGGCTTGTCATATTGTCTCAGTTTTGAAACACTGAGATTTTATATACCACTGTAAATAATTTTGCAAGAATATTTCACACAATATTGAGCAACTAGGAATCAGAGCATTCAAGTACAGCACCAAAATTTTATTGGAGAGCATTATACCTGGCTTATATTTTTGTAAAATGATGTTTCTATTCCTAAGGGATTATCTTTAGCTCCTTATAACAATGGCCTTCCTTTCCAAGCAAGAACTAGGTATGGTTCATCACTGTCTTTCAAGCAATCAGTTGTCACTTTTAGAAGGGATGAGGAAAAATGCACACCTTTCCTATTACAGAACAGAAAGATGCACCAAATTCGTTATACAGATACAGCTTTCACTAGTCTGCTGAAAATTGTTCTAATTCTTCAAAGTTAGTGGATTTTTAAAGCATAACCTACAGAGTGACTTTGCAGTTAGCAGTCTGGCAGTGCTCTACTGTTAATACACATATATACATGAGATAAAGATGTATGTATATTATATGATATGTTTTCCATGACAAGGATTTATTTGTTCTTAATCAAAAAGATAAGACTCATAAGGAAATTCCCTTTTTGGTTTCATGGGTTCTTTTGGTTTGGTTTGGTTTTGTGTTTGTTATGGGCTTTTCTGCTTATTTTGTTGGTTTGTTTGCTTTATTTGTTGCTTGGTTGGGGTTTAGGGTTTTTTTTTTTATTATTTTTTTACATCGGACTGTTAGAACAGATTAGCAGGCTAGTAACATTTAGGGAGAAGTCTGAGTAGGTCTCTGTTTCACCTCATATATCAGTACATGTAATGTTATATCTCCAGATGTCCAGAATTCTATCTATTTTGATCCCTTTTAACCAGAAGTTAAAGAAGTTAATTCAAAAAGATATATTGTAATTATTATTTTCTAAGACTAGAGCTTATAGCTCCAAAGTATTTTAAAATTTTAACCATACACAGGCAAATCTCCATTCACTATAATGTAAAATACACATATACATAGAGTGAGAGAATGATAACCTTGTACTTTGAGAAGGATCTATTGGTCTGACATCAGTCCCAGACACCACTTAACCATCCAGTCACACTTTGTCAGTATGATTGAAAATTCTTCAATTAAAAAGAAAGTACATAAAATAGATAACACATTCTGGCTATGATACAGAGAGTCAGCTTACAAATCATTCATCCTGAAACTAAGAACCAGCCTAGGAGTAATAGGGAAAGGTCATTAAGGTGCAAAGGTATAAGCAGAGTCAAGAGTGTTTGGCAATTTAAATGACTGTATTCATGGGAAAGTCTTTCTGCTTTGTCGTACACAGGTAAGAATTGTAACCAGTAAACCCATGGATGTGAAAGATATGAATTTCACTTCATACATCTCCCCAGTTATTATATATTTATGAATACTCACTAAGTTTACCCCTGCTAGAATTAAAAACTGACATAATTTTTAATATATATTAAATATATATTAATTATATATATAATTAAATGAGACTCCAAGGTTTCAGAAAGTGAAAAGATACTATAAAGCTCTAACCCAGCTTCAAATCAGTTAGTGAAACCCCTTCTAGACTCAATAAACTGGCTCATATAAAGTACAGATTGAAATTAAATTGAGGCATTTAGAAAACATTTTTTCTTTGCATCCATGGTGTCTCCTCCTCACACAAAATAGAAAAGACCACACAGTGTAACAGGAGTTAAGATCCCAAGACTCTCATTTGTTTTAATTGCATGGGCAGTGTGAGGCAGGCACTTTCCAGAGTGAGAAGATGGAATGATCACCTTGTCTGGGACTCATCATCTGGGGTGACTTGTCAGTGTCTTATGAATTCTAGAATGGAGGATGAATACAAAGCGGGATCCTCACTCTAGAGAGACTCCAGTTCTTCCATAGATTGGCAGAGTGACATATTCTAATTTAGCAGATATTTTTTACATCTTCTTACATTATTTTAGCCTGTTTACATCATGGCCTCCTCTCTGCTGACCAGGATAGCTGAAGCCTATATGTTTCTGATGGGCTTTTAGTAAATAATTTTTCCATCTGTCTTATAAATTTCTTCCTGTGTGTTCAAAAGGTAATTTCAAAAGATTTTGCAGATACCGTATTGAGTAGTCAGGGATTTATGATTGTCATCAAACAATTTCACAACTAAGATACAGGGAAAACATGCCATGAATTTTGAATTAACTAACAGAGATGAAACAAGAGGTAAAAAACTTCAGCTGAAAGTCTTTCAGCAAAAGAGTACGGGTGGAATTTGTATTAGTTGTGTATCTTTTTGTCATGGTATTACATCCTTTTTTATTAACAAGGCAAATAATACATTTTATTTCAAAATCTGGGCTATATTTAACCACTTTTGGGATTTGGGATTTTTTTATTACAAGATAAAAAGTTTGGACAAAGTTCATCAAAAATGTTCAATTTTTAAAGAGATTCAGTTTGTCCCTGAAATAAATTCATGTTTATTTACAGACTTACTGTCTGTGTTATGTACTATGCTGCAATTTTGACTATTTCACTTTCCATGCTTTGATTGATTCACATGCAAATTAAAAGCAGCGAAAATATACTTCCAAAAAAAAGACGACTTTGATAACTTTTAGTTGAACTGAAACATTGTGGAAAACTTTTACCTTGGATTTGATTTCCATTGGCTTCTTTAGACAATAAATTTGCTTTTGCCAAAGTTTTATCTAATCTTGTCAGTAGGATGCTTATTTATAGTGAATATTAATGCAATGTTATCTCATGAGAGAGATTATATTATAAATATTTATATTTTTTTTTATAGCCTAGTATAATTTTCTTGGCCAAAACTCATGGTAGAAAACAGATTTCTAACTCACTGATACAGAATACGTTAAGCCAAAACCCACTGAAAGACTCCCATTAACTTCAGGGGAGCCCTTTGGCAGATTCAGTGCATATTTTTGACCTCCATGTCTGCTGCCAGCACATACATTCTAGGCATGACAAAGGCATCTAAAAAGCAGCCAGATATAGTGCCTGGAGCATGTTTCACTCTGCAGCCAGCTCCACAGCACCTTTCTGTTTTCCCAAGGGCTGCTGGACTAGGCAGCATCAATCCTTTGTGCCTTGTACCCACTGTTAAGATCTGATTATTAGAGAGAGATGCCTCTGCCCGAATTAAGGTGCAGACAAGGCAATATGCCCAAGTCAAAAGTACAGATTTTATTTAGCAGTAGGTGTGAGGTAGAGGGAGAGAGAGAAAGCAATACAGAATAAAAAAAAAGAAGGAGGGAGAGCGAAAGAGAGTGAAAGACAGATAAAGTAGAAAGATAATCACCACCCATGGATCCAGACTGCATTCTTTTCATTCTCCTTCTTCTCCGTGGTGGGGATCCCACAAAGCACAGAATTCAGTGAGTTAATATATGTTCAGGTGCACATGGGATTAGCCAAGCATCTCACTTGTGGGCACACACACTGGACAAACACCTGGTGCTTTTAGTCGTCTGATAAGCTGTTATCTGAAGCCCAGAGGGCTTGGTAGGGTAGCAGTAACATCCTCTTGAAGCTGGGAAATGCACCAGGGACCCTCCTGGTTGACACAGCAGCTGGGGCAGCCCCATGAGCATTTTTCCCTATTCTGACCCCACAACCAAAACTGGCTGGTGGGAGCTGATGAGCACTCACCCGTTACAAGAATCTCAGATAGTGCATGGCATTTAACCAGCCTGTATCTAACTGAGTTAGATAGAACGGGATCTTTTGAAAAGCCTTTTTATTGCTTTAACTTTGGAGACTGAAAAACAAGAAAAACAAGACCTTTTTTAATATTCTGTCATTTCCCTGCTTACAGAAATACTGCAAATAAGCTGCGACTGTTATAGTTTCAATGGCCTGCTGCAATTTGCCATTTGTGACAAAGTTCAATAAATAGAAAGCGTAAAGTGCATCAAAATTATATTTAAGGATCCTCTTCATCTGCAGAAGACCTGCTTATTAGCTATATTGCACATTTAGCTCCAAAGGTTCTGATTATAATCAATAACTAATCAGAAAGTAACTTACACAAATGAAGTCCTGAATAATATACAACTGAGTCATAACTTTCCCAAGTACATAAATACTAACCCTTTTATTGAAGAAATATGCAGTTAGCACTTTTCCTCTTTTTATTGTGGCATCTGTTTTAGAAAAAAAAACAAATTTAAAAACTGAATTTGCAGCAGTAGCCTCTGCTTTCAAGATCTCTGTATCTACAGTAGTGTATCCACTTTAATCAGAAAAGTTGGAAAAGTGCCCTCTCAAAGACATGGTGCAGGAGAGAGCATGCAGATGGAGCTGATTGGAATGGAAGATCCTGGGGTAGAAAACTTTTCTAAATAGGCAACCTCTGAAGTGGATGAAAATGAAGCAAAAATCCATCTGCAGAACAAGCAAGCTAACACTTGTCTCAACTTGGAAGCATAACTCAAATGCTGTGGGATAAAGTGTGGTGAATAGAGTTATTTATGGATGTCCAGGGATGAAAGCTTTGCCTATAAAGAAAACCCACAGACACTCCAGTGAGGTAAGTACCAACAGTGTAATAAGATTTAATGTGACCATCAAAAGGGAAATAAAATGGAAAACTTTTTGATCACACTTTCTATAGCGAGGGCAAACTGCAGGAATGGCCTTTACTGCTAATGCCAAAATATTGAGCCAAATTCACTCCTGGTGTGACGATGCTGAATTCCAGCAAATTATGCCAGGGATGACCTTGGTCCATTCTGTTTACACATCTTAGCTATAAGCACCCAACAGTAGTCAGAGTATATTGTTTGAAGCAATAACTTTTAACAGCCCAGGGGTGAATTAAAAAAAAAACAAAGCCCAAAAAACACAGCCAATTTTACTGACAACTCAATTTAGCTTATGTTGAATTGAAATGGCAACAACAAACTGGAGGGAATTTCTGCTGGAAAAATGGCTTTGGGTATTCACCCAAAACACAAAAGCATGAATCAAACATTTCACTCCCAGAGAACAGAGGAAACCGAAACATTTCTAAGATCTTATGAGTATCCTGAAGGTAAAATTCTAGTACCAAACACCTTCTGAAATCTGCCTGCTTTATGTTTTTAACACTTCCATGGACAGCTTTTATGCTATTGCTTTTTCAGCTTTTATCAGTAGATGTCTTGGTAGAAGAGATGAAAATTGGCAATTCACCAAAGCATCAATAAAGCATAGCATGTTTACCTCTTATAGTTCAAACTAACAGTAACATGCAGGTAGCACTGCACCTGTGGTAACTACTCAGCCATTCTTCCCCTACATTGAACCAAAAAAATCAAAGGGCAGGTACAAAAGGCAGTAGAGAAAAATAATGTAGTTCACATATATGTATACTATAGTGCTTTACAGGGTTATTTCCAGGATGAATAGCTTCACCAGAGACAGATAGTGGTTTCAGTAAAGTAGTGTATGACTTGAGACAGTGCCAAATTGAAAATTAAATAGCTACAGTCATGCAGATTTTTGTTGATCAGAATACTACATTAGTATCTTAGACAAGGCTCCCACTTTTCTTATGTTTTCTTTCATCTGAGAATGAAAACTTAGCTTGATGGCTTTCTAAACAAAGTAAGAAATTTGTCTGTTTTTTTTTTTTTTCTTAATTTAGATAAACTGATTCTGCCTTATTTCTCCAAAAATCAAGAAGCCAGGGTCAATGAATGATCCATGGTATCTGGCTCCCCAGGAATTAAAATAGTCTCCCCATGTGGTGCAAATTTTTCACTGGGGAGTCATGGGACCCAGCAGCAGCTCACAGTACTCTCACAGATCTGACAAGACCCCAGTATTAGGGACAAGATGCTGGGCTGTAATTCAAACCACAGTTCTCTGATACTCAGTGACTGCAAAGCAGAAGGCAGAGAGCCACGAAGCCCCAAACACTCCTGCGTCAAATTTCCCAGACTTCCCTGTCCTTCTTTTAGCAGGTTTCCTGTTCTTGTTTCTGTAGGCACTCAGACACCAAAGAGAGTCCATGGAATAAGGCCACCACTGTGTTTTGGATCCCTTAGGAACCAGGAAAATCTTGTAAAAAAAGACCATGCAGGCTACTTCAAGGTTGGCCTATGGCTCACTGAGACTTCACCAAAAGTTTTCCGTAAGGTACTTGGACTTCACCAAAAATAAACCTTCTTATTCCAGAATAAACTTTTCTAATGTTCCATTAGAGAAAATTCCAGTAACCACAGCATATCACTAATGGCAAAGGAAGGCATTTATCAGAAGTCTGTCTTGATCCAATTTGTAGACAAGAATCCCAAATAGGACCATTTTTTAGCAGAATTTGTCTAGTAGGGTTCATTACTTTTGCAGTACTGGATCCTTAGGAGCCAATAACTTATTCAGACATTCTCCTCATCTAAGAAATACTTCAGTGTAAAATATGAGCTCTGTATTTATCCTACCCTTGTTACACACTAATGGTATCATTCTTAAAGGAATAATAAGGAAATATTATTTCCAGAGGTTCTACAATCAGAACACAGGAGGTCTGAGCTCCTAAACATCTTTGGTTTATATTTTTCAGCACTGTGTTTTTGATCCACCTCCCACCAGTTTCAGCTACTGTGTGATCCTACTTCTCCTTGTACATTATGATGTGAAATCTGTCACCTACTGAAGAGCACACACATCAAAAGAATCCTTAAGAAACGTGCATAATTGTGTCAGGCAGAGTATGTGATAGGACACAATGGAAAACTGGTATCTCTGAAAGTGGTTTTATGGATATTGAGTTTACTGAGATGTAAAACACAGAGATATGTGAAAGGACAACACAAACTCTGCTCCCTGCTGTTTTATCGCATTTCACAAAGACATGTCTGTCAAAAACCTCAGTAATTTATCAGACGTTCTGGTGAGAATGTAACAAAGATGTGTTAGAGTTCATTACAGTAGCAATTTCTGTGATAAAAACATACATCCACTAATAAAACAGGTCAAAACTATTATAAAGGAAAAATTAATATTACTTCTGTTAGATGAATGATAAAAAGTGAAAGGAACGTGTAAAAGGAAAGTAGATTTTTCATTTTGTGAGCATTATAAAGTACATAATAAAGCTAATCTAGAATTATGATATCATAAACTAAAACTAATAATGGGGTCTTCTTTGGGTTTATTTCTGTTTAAAATTAAAGTTCCATAGGACCAGAAAGATGTCCTTCCCAATAAGAATAGAATGTAAAAACTTACCAAGTAGAATAGCAAAACCAGACTGAGAATGTATGAAATGTCCCATTCACTTGCATAAGGAGTTAACACTGTAACCTGGAGGTGATGATATAAATACCAGTGGTGTTAATTGTTCCATTTTAACTGCACTGCTTCACACTAATCTCACTGGTGATGTTATTATTTCATAAATGTATAGTCTCTGGCACTTCCTATTGAGGTCAAATACCCCAGCTCTTATTCTAAAACAGGAATTCTTTGTTGGAGCCTGGAGTCAGCTCTGGCCTTCATGATGTCGAGGCTAAGCTCAGCCCTAGTAAAAAAATCTCTCAAATGTGGAAAACTGAAAACATAGTCACAGAGCCAAAGTAATTGGTTGCTATAAAATAAATGTAGCAGGGCTACTGTACTATATATATTTTATATTTATTTCTGCAGAGCCATCAAATATGAAATTAAAGGAAGTTATAAACAAATGCTAAGGTGCTGGCAAAGTTTAACACAGAATCCAGGAATCATGTAGGAGGCCATAAGATTTCCTTCACATTCTATTCCCAGGATAATTTCTGAAATAATTCTGACCATGATTTGAATTAAAGCTTCTCTTGATTTGAAATCATAATGTTATATCTGAATTTTTCAGAGGGACAAATTTCAGGCAATAGCACGGGAACAAAAATTTACCCATAAAAATAAAGAGATCTTCCATTAAAAAAATATATAGAAATGATGGTTCTGTCAAGACTTTTTCACATAAATGACTAAGAATATCCTGTCCAATTTTGTGGATTGGTAACAGAGGAAAAAGTCATCTTCAGAAGAATGATTAGCATGGAATTATACAGACACAGGATAAGAAAATAGAAAGGATGTTAAACAATTGCTTAAGCCCAGCCTGTACAAATGAAATCAATGAACGTTTACCGACATCAGAAATTAGATTTAATGGGACAAAAAGAGAAGAAAATAGAAAGTATCTTGATAATAGAATTAATGATTATTAAAAGGTTTGAAACTTGCACAATTCTATCACTCTAAGAGCAGAGTGTACACATTCAAGGCCAAGATCACTAAAAAGAGTTAGAAAGCAGATTAATTTAGTGGATATTTTTATGTGCTTATTAAGCCCTAAAGAAAATATTAAGGGCTGGAACATGGCCAATATCATTCATTAGAGAAGTGCAGCAATACACTAGGAATTTTCACAAGCCCTAGCCCTAGACACACTTGTTTTAACAGATAATATAAAATAACTTAATTCTATGTTATTTAATTTCCTATGGAAATGTAAGTATTCAGTATGGCCAGAAATATTAGGATGCATCTTCCTCAGAGTGGCAGTCCTTGTTGGTATGCATCAAATCATTCTTACTACTGGCAAGGCAGTCTGTTTTTCACTGGTTTCCACTCATTCCTCAGGAAAGGGCATGGGAAAAGCTGTTAGAGAGAAAATGAGAGCTGCTGATTCCTGTTGAAATTAAACTGGTTCTGGTATTGCTGCCAATTAACTAGTTGAACTAACATAACTCCTCATTTACTAGTAGAATCTGTGCCTCTCAAACTAACTGGTCCACAAAAGTTTGAGTGAAACATCAGAGTTTTCACCAGGGTAGATGTAAATTATGTTAGTGCTAACTTAGTGGTGGCATTTGCTTTTGTTCAATTCTTTATCTAAATTTTCAGAACCAAACTTTTGTGGGACTACAAATAACTTGCCCTACCAAAAATCAGTGGTTAGAATGTAGCATTTTCAGCATCTCTACATGGCAAACTACAGAAGTCTGAACTAGATTTTCACAGGCTTACTCAGACATGCAGCAGCAGAGTAGCTGCAACTGCACAGAGTTCATCTGAAGTGAAGTCTGATCTACTGAAAAACTGACTGAGAAGAAGGGTAATTTAGCCTCTGTGGTGTTCCCTAGTACCATGCCTAGACAGCTGCCAGTGCCATGCTAATTAACTTTAAAACTTCTCACCAGAGGTATGTCTGCACTGCATTCTTGAGGAGCAGCACACTAGTAACAATATGCAAAACCACTTTGCCGAATTAAAATGGATGTACACAGTGACTTGAGACAGTCTTGCATTTATGCTAAATGAGCATCCTCAAAAAGGACAAATCATTATCTTTCCTGATGTGAATTCTAACTAGACGTTAAAACAAGCTGAAGAAAAGGCTGTAGGTAAAACCTTGTCATGTTTAAAATTCATGTGTATGGCAAAAGATCAATTTGATATAAGATATGCAACTATACATAAACAGAAACATAGCCTGTTTCCTATACTTTTTTTTTTTTTGGGGGGTGTTCAATAAAAGCCTGGATTGTGAGAGTGAAGAGAAATCTTCACACAAATTTCTAATCTCAATCGTACTTTTATATGCAGATATTTTACTCCAGCAAAATATAGACTCTGCTACCACAGATTAGAAATAGGAACCAGGAATGACAAAATGTACTAGAAACCTATGGAAGACTGACTCTACAATTGATGAGACAGAGTAGAGATCAAAACTGAAAGCCATTTTCTACTCCAATGCCCAAAATACAAAAAGTAGAAGAAATATACTTCCACAAAATATCAGAACTAATAAGAGCTCTCATACAAAGAAGAAAACAGGTGTAGAAGAATTAGGCTAAGCCTTAGAAAAATTATAGATGGCAGAAAAATAACTGAAAGGCAAGCAAGGCAATTCAATAACCGAATTGCAAGCAGCTCTGGGTTTGGAAATAAATAAGAATTCCAAATATATGTGCCAAAGAGTAGAAACTTTATTTTTTTAAATTTTTTCTTATTCAGATATTGATTTGTTTGCTTGTTTACTGACTGTTCTGTTTAGCCATGTCAAATATCCAGGCATGAAAATATAATGAATTATAATAATGGTGATGAGACTGCAAATAAATTACCTTAAATACTCTAAAACAAATCCTTAATTAAAGCAAAATACCTAAGCATATGTAATGCTAATGTTTTTTATATATACACATGTACTTAAGTGATTTCCTGAGAACTTGGTTTTTTTTGTAGACTTAGGTACTATAATTCAGTTTTGTGTTAGTGAGTATTCATCACAAGGGATTATCAGGTTTTCATTGAAGTTTGCAGCTTCTTGACCTTTGTTGCTGTATTTTGCTGATGAATTTCACACATATATATACTCATATAGAGAATAATTTTAGAAACTTTTATTTACAAATATTTGATAGCCATTATAGAAACATGTCTATTATGTAAATGTGATATTATTAATATTATAATATTTTTTTAATATAGAAGATTTACATTTTAGGGTACTCATTGCGTAAAATATATTTGTTTGGGCAAGAAGATTAAGGAGACAAGAATATATCTTACTATCTGTATATGTATTGTAACTGAACAATTTTATGCCAAAAGAAATTAATTCAACATATTCTGGCCTATGCAAACACACAGGAAATTAAATATGAAGTCTCTAGTGATTTGGAAAAGATGGTATTAATTGGAAGAAAGGACAGGAAACAATGTATTAAGGGTCTAAAGGAACCAAGCTAGGTTATTTTTTTATCTTGTATAAGGTCTAGTATAGTTGATTGTTCAAGATAGCCTGCCCATAAAGAAGAACAGTAGCTAATGAGGATGGATGTATCACCTAAGCATATCAGAAATGGCTGCAGCAAGAAGGGAATTGTGATGCATGTGGAGGGCTCTTTTTTGTTCAGCTCCCTCTTATATGACTGGCTTTGAAAATAGAGGAAATTTATTCTACATTTGCTGAAATGACATTACAGAAACAAATGTTAACCAGATTTAAATACTTGTATTCCATAGCTTCTTTGTTTTCCAAAGGAAATACTTCAAACAGCATTCCCTCAATGCAGGCAGAAAATAAATCCTTCAGAAGGGGGTGAACTAGGCTTAGTGAATGAAGATGAGTTAAGATAAGAAAACTATTTTATAAAGGGATAAAGATTTACTTACAATTTAGGTGATGGTATTAGTCACATTGATGGTCAAAATATAAATGTCGTTCTAAGCAAGAGATGGAAAAGGCTAATCCATATAGGAAAATCACGTCTGTTTGGAGAAATCAAAATATGCTGGTTTAATATTGAAAGATTTTTCTCCGTGTTATTTCTATGCAATCAACAACATAAAAGAATAGACAATTTGGCAATTGTTGCAGGCATTTAGCTTGATATTCACTAAAAAATTAAACATTCTGACCAGGCTAGCATTTTTATCTGGGAACAAAAATATTGAAAAGGGCTGGGATACTAACCAACTCAAGGTGTTTCAGGACAGTAGAAGGACTCTTATCGGTTAGAGGATTTATTTATTTACTTTAATGATGTAAAGAAACTTTCTTAACATAAAAACATAGAATATTCTGAGTTGGAAGGGACACATAAGGATTATTGAGAGAAAGTCTTAGCAGTGCACAGAATATCCTCAAAAGTCACACCAGGTGTCTCAGAACATTGCCTAAACCCTTCTTGAACTCTGTCAGTCTTGGTGCTGTGACCACTTCCCTGGGGAGCCTGATCCAGTGCCTAACTTCCCTCTGGCTGAAGAACCTTTTCCTGATGTCCAACCTAACCCTTACCCAAGTCAGCTTCATGCTGCTTTCTTGGGTCCTGTCACTGGTCACCAGAGAGAAGAGATCAGCTCCTGCCCCTCCTGTTCTCCTCACAGGAAGTTGTAACTGCGGTGAGGTCTTCCGTCAGTCTCCTCTCCTCCAGCCTGAACAAACCAAGTGATCTCAGCCACTCCTCATAAGACTTCACCTCAAGGCCCTTCTTGTTAGAAAGAATACAGAAAGAAAAAAAGTAGATATGGGAAATAAGAGTTTTAGAGTCTGCTATAACTTTAAATACAACCATGCATAGGTCTCAGGTTATAGAGCATGGTGCTAATGACCCAGAGTTTGTGGGTTCTACCCCCATATGGACCATTCACTTAAGAGTTGTACTCAATGATCATTGTGGGTCCCTTCCAACTCAGAATATTCTGTGAAAAACAAGAAATAAGAGCAGTATAAGTTGTTATACGCTTGAAGAACAGGATTTTTTTTAAGCAGCCTAGAATGTGGAAAGTATTTCTCTCCTGAAAATATGTTGCCAAACTGCTAGTCTGTCATTCACTTCTGGAAGGAATGATATAGCATAATTCCTTGTCCAAATGAATCTGCAGCTGAGCCCTGCACATGAGAAACCAATGAACTCAGGCTAGCCTGTACCTGCAGAAAGCAATGTGGGATAGTGACAGTGCCCACAGATGAGAATATCACAATAAAGACTTCACCTCAGGAGAAACACTGGGCAGCACTGTGCCACAAAACATCTGTGTGCTATAGAATTGTTTGCTGTAAATTCCTTTTCCTCCAGGGAATTACTTGTACTTTTCTGGTGGACAGAGTTAGCATCAAGTGAGCGGCAGCAGCATGCCAGCTCAGATGTGGGTGTTTTATCACCCACTCAGAGATGGGGTTGTGCCTCTCTCACTGCTGAATCTAGGCCAAAGGTTCAAATAGTCTGTGCCAAAGACAAAGCCACAGGACAGAACTATGGAACTTATTGCTTGAGAACACCACCCAAGCACCATGTCACTCAGTGTAACTTTCAAAGGTTTCGGAGAAGCAATCCTGTTCAATCCACACCCATCAGCAGAATGCCTCAAATGCCTTAGAACGGCAGTCCTGGCTGATCCATGCAATCACTTGGTGGCTCATGAAGCTGCACGTACCTGTGTGCCAACACTCACCTGTGTGCTTGGTTACTGTTTGTTAGCTTCTGCAGCATTTTCATTGCTAAAGTCTTCAACAGCAAAGTTAGTTTTATATAAAAATATCATCTACAGCAAAATCTGTTCAGTCACAGGCAGTGTTTAAGTGGAGCCCGACATAATCAACCGCCAAAACCAGTTTTAAGAACCACACAAATGAATTAGGTGCAAATTTTCAACTAGAAATATCCTTTAAGGCTAAAGCCCTAAATTTCAGCTATTCTAAGGGCTGTTATTCTCTACTGCTTCTGTTCTTGTATCTAAACAATATGGTTAATGTAAAAATTTGTTTTGATTTATTTATAATCAAGATTAACAATACGGTTAATACTGTTGGTTAAAAGAGAGTGACAAAATTGATGTGACAGTGAAGGGAGTAATACAACTTTATAAACTTCAGACATCATCAGGATGGAAGTAATTAAAAAATGCAAACTGTCAGCTCCTGGATTTTGTCCTTCAAAACTGTCAAAGAAGTTAACAGAAGTTAACACTGGTTCAGTCTATCACCCACAGCAATGTTTTTTTCATTCAGATTAATTTTAGTGATGACTCAATGTATTCGTTATAAAGAACTCTACCTGTTCATTTTGAAGTGCTGTAGAGTATTGAAATACTGTACCATATTTAGGGAAAAAAAGGTGGGGGGGTTGGTGCATAACAAAAATAGAAGGGAAGGTTCAAATGCACAACTACTCATGTTCTGGAGATTTAAATCTGGAGTTTCATGATAAAGCTGTTCTAGCGACCTTATCTACTGCTTCTTTGAGCCTATCCTAAATACATCAGTGCATTTTTATTTCAAAGAATTTTTAAGAAACAGGAACAGATCAGCATCTCTACAAAAGGCCACAGTATACATAATCACTGTGGGAAAACCAGACACACAAGAGAAGTGCCTATTTCCACCCTTGCCTTACATAACAGATTGCAGTTTTCATCATCTGTTGTGTGTTGGCATTGTGTTGTTTGTTTCCCAGTGTTAGAAAGCACTGTGAACATGGTGCAAAATATGACTGTATGAGTGTCCTTAGACAGTATCCATCCAAGTAGAATGCTCATGTATCTTGTGCCGTTCAGAGAGGCCATATCTTTTGTACTTTTCAGTTTTGTGCCATGCTTAGGCATCTGAGCTATGTTGAATTTTAACAGACTAAAATTAATAGCTATTCGTAGTATTCTTTTCTGTTACCACTACTTTTAGTGCAGGAGCTTCTTTCAAGGTCCCTATATTTGCAATTAATTTCTGAGATCATCATATACTCAAGATTAGTTTACTGCATGTACATTTATTACTTTAAAATAGCACGTATTGTAAGCTTCTAGTATTTTAAGGGATGTCTTCATAGAAACATCTGCAAAAAAAATTAAAAGGACAGAAGCTTAGTCAATTTAACAGGAATTTTTTTAGTTCCATTTCCTTTTTTTTCCAATTCCTTTATCTCTGTCTAACTTCTCTTGCCTTGAAGTTGACCAACAATTTTTTCAACATCTATTCCACCCTTTACTACATTGTCTTCCTTTACAACATGTACTTGAGCTTTATGTGAGGCCAAAAAGAGGGAAGACTAAGTCTGCCCAGATTTGAAGCCTGGGATATTACGAATCACAAGAGTTTTCCATATATGATGAGGTGACTTACTTTCTCTCCTTCTTTCACCATTGAATTTAATGCCTGCTTTCCCTTCTGACTCAATACCTGTCCTGAACTGGCTGAAAAAAGCTCTGAAACAACTTTTCTTGTTGTGTCTTTTGTAAAAATGCTGTCACGCCAGCCCAATAGCATGGGTCTGGAGACGAAAATGCTAACTCACAAATCCCAAGGTAGCTGATAAAATGGGATTGCCCAAAGCACATCATGTTTGGCTTCACAGGAATCATGACATTAAAAATTAATTTGGACTATGAAATATTTTGAGTTCATTCCTTTAATTAATCAGGTAAAATAAAGTACTAAAAGACACATGTTACACACATATTTATTTTCTGATAAGATCCTGTTACTTTTGTGTTTTGGAAAGAGACCATTTTATGTACTCTTTAAAGTTTTTAGAACAATGAAGCTTCATTTGGTTCAGGCCATCACCACTGTAAACAAAATTAATGAAAATAATAAGAGAATATTGCTCAAAAACTTCAAATACGGTCCCTTCTGTTTGGGTTCATTCTCATGAGTCCATTCTTTATGACCATTATCTGCAAGTAACGCTTCTTACAAAAGAAGGGCCTGTGGTTGAAAACAATTCAGTTGCCAATTGTGAAAAAATAATTCATAGCCTATAATTATGATGATAATGACACCATCAGTAATCATAAATCATCATTACGACTGCATGATCACTGATTAATGTAGCACGGGGCTTTTACCCCCCGTGATAGGGGTATAATAGATAGAGCTACACAGTAAACTGAAAACATTGGCAAAGTAAACTTTACTACAATGGGGCTGCTAATTTACAAAGCAATGTTTCTTAAAATATTAGGTTTTTGTATTTATCTGTTTTCCTATTAAAGTGTAGTCACACAGGCTGCTTGCAAATAATTCACTCTAAATTATTCAAATGTGATAGCATCATACATTCTAAGACGAAACTAATTATAAGGATGGACTGGAGTCTTCTATAATCTGGAATATTGTTTTTTAATCTAATTCTGCTTCTGAGATAATTACTCAGAATCAATCACTGTCAGGATTATAGCAATAATCAGATTGGAGTTAGAAGCTGTTGATAATATCTCAGAGTCCAATTTCTCCCCACGATAAGGAGATCAAATCAATCCAGCAACTGAAAACTACATTAGGATTAATCTAAATATAGCTTGTATGCATCATTTTGCATTTTTTGATCTTGGGTTTATGTTTACTTTATTTGGAATAAATATATCCATGTGAAATTTTAGACAGTATTTTAAAAATAAATTAGTCACAATTTATTGGAATAGTGGCTTTCAATGCAAGAACTACAGTGTTCTTTCCATTTCCAATGCTGATTTATGGTTCAAAAGGACAACAAAACATGCTCCATTTGTTTGTTTCTCTCTGACTCCTGAAAGAACACTAAGAAAAAAGTCTGTCTGTTAAACCAATGATTTGCTAACTATGTCAATATAGTTGATAATCCACAGTTACTAAGACTATAACAACTATGTATTTAGTTACCTTCGTTTTTAAAAATGGCAATGAATATTCTATCTTAAAAGGATATAAAAACATTTATTTGGATTTGAATTTGAACAAAAGGGTCTATTTGGACTGCATTTTGCATTTTCCAGTGAGAATAACACATTACATATTTGGAAGTCCATGTTTTTCAGGAGAAAAAGAATTAAACTGAGTAAACAGAATTGTATTAACAACATCATATTACTGAAATCAGCCTACAAAATTTGTTTCATATTTTTTCTCGGCTTTATTGGTAATGGCTTTCACTTATTTACTGGATTCAGAAGTTATTTCTTCAGTCTCTTTATGTACTCTTCCAATGACTTTGTATCTTCCATTGCCCTACAAGAAATGAGTTAGCAATTCACTGCTGCATTATATACGGTCTTGAAAAGACAAAGATATCTGGCCAATTGCAAATCTTCCTGAATATTGCTGGGTTTGTTTGTTTGTTTTTTGACCAGGGCCATTATTATTGGCAATTTTGCTGACCTTCACCTAAGTCAATAATTTACTCTATGTTGTTTCCTCAACAAATGTTTTCTTTTCATATAGAAAAGAAGACATAAAAAAAGGGTTGAGGAAGAAAAGGGAAAACAAACAAAATACATAGGTGTTCTGAGAAGAGAAGAGAAGAGAAGAGAAGAGAAGAGAAGAGAAGAGAAGAGAAGAGAAGAGAAGAGAAGAGATAAAATATGCAGTAGCAGAGAAGAAACTGGTACAAGTGAGGCAAAAAGGTAGGTATAGAAAGGTGCAAAAGACATGCATCTCTGAAGCATATAAACACAAAAAAATAGCCCATATTATGTCAATTTCCACAACCCTCTGTGCAGTTTCTAGGAGGTGTAGGAGCCCCATTATGCACATTAAAATCTTGTCAGGCATCTGTCTCCTTTTTATGAATGCAAAGATTTTGAAAATCCTGTCTAATAATATTCTTCTGAAATTTTTATAATTAGGAAGTCATGGAAAATTGCAAAATCATTTAGATCATATGTCAGCCCTATGTTCTATAAAGTTGATTGATCCCCATCAACTCAGTAATTTTAACATAAATAATTTTATCAACCTAATTAAAAATGTAAATTAAAATAACTTAATCGAAAAAACCATCCTATTTCTTTCAAACAAAATCATTTTTTGATGAAACTTAAAATTCCCCTTTACATTTTATTGTCCAGAAAATTTGTTGCATTCTTGATAATACTTACAATTCACTTTCTCCAGACATACCACCAAAAAAAAAATAAAAAGGCATATTTAAATGAGTATATAAATATTACCGTTATTATTAGCATAAATATTACCATTATTATTAGCTTAACTTTAATTTATAGACACAAGATTCTGAAGTAATACCCATATGACTGTATAACATTCTTACATTTTTAAGGAACATTAAATTGGAAATAGATGACATTACATTTACCTCATTTTGATGCTACGTTATATGGGCAGAGACATGTAAAGCGAGAAATAGGACTTCAATATAAAGAGATTTGGACTTTTAATATCTATCTAGTTATAAACCCTAGACCTGTTTGAAAGTCTGAGATGATAGAAAGTGAGAAGATAGTATAACTTAGACAAAAGTTGTTAGACTTTAAGCTTTCCAGCTTGTCTTCTGACATTCATTAATTATTAGATCATATCACATTTATGAGAGAAGTTTCATATCCTACATAAAACCATTACACATCTTTTCTCATGGCAAGCAGACCTTCACAGACAGAAGGCTGAATGAATACACAAACAGCAGATGAATTCTTAGGGTTATTTTAACCAGTATGTTTCTAAAAACAGCAAATGTAAATTCTCCAGAATTTACTGGAAAATATTGTGAGGCCGAAGGCCAAAGGCCAGTTTTTCTTTATGGAAAATCATCAAACCACCTGAGAGAAGGGTCTTGGGCTCCGTCATTTCTTTTATGGCTAGCACAAGCCATATGCAAACAAAAAGTTTCCCACTGAAATCAATGAGAATTTTCTTGCATATCCCATGAGAGCAACAAGAAGCTATGATGTTTGTCTCAACTTTTTTTCATTTTACTCCTCCACTTTCTGTGTAAGCAAGTTTTATTGGTAAAAGTCTCAAAGTACAATTTAGATGGAATTTACTCCTCATGCATGCTTTTCTCTGGACTTTTTCTCTGGACCCCCATGTCAGATCTGGGGTGCCAGTCATTCTGGCTGGCATGGCTTGCACTCAGCAAGGACGCAAGGAGAGCCACAGGACCCAAGGACTCATCCTGCTGCATCGTGGCAGCAGTGATTCTAACTGCCACAGCTGGCGTTATTTCGAGACTTGTGGGGTTTTCTTTTGATAAAAGATCTTTTTGTGATCTTATGGACCCAGAAATCAGATCTCAGGAAAATTACTTTCATGTAGATTCAGACAGGTGTTTAAAGACTCCAAGACTGAGCAGAATGAACAAGAACTAGCAACACACCATGCCCATGAGTGGTGAGTAATACTGAGGTAGCATGTGAAAAATATATTCCTTTTATACCAACACCCTGTTATGCTACTGCATCCACTCAAGGTGCAGGCCATTGGAATTCACTGGGACATAGGACTTTTAGATGACACCATAACTATGAATTGTGACACCCAGTTTCACGTAGTTTTTTACAAGCATAAACTGAGGCCTCAACTTGTCATCAGGTCATCTTGATCTGCCTACCTTCCTGCATTAACAGCACCAGAGAGTTTTCAGCAGGACACATGCAGCTTAGTGGTGCATCTGCATGTGTCATGGCTGTGGACCAAGGTCTGAGCCCTGACCCAGTCAGCATTTTTCACCTGCAATAGAACCACATTCCCTGAAAGTACAACTCCCTAGGTAGCTGGAAATCACCTCCAGCTGGCTGCAGTCTCCCTGAGCCTGCTGTAAACCAGCACATAATCAGGAGGCTCTACATGCCTTCTTATACCGCCTCCTCACTGGCCTCTTACAAAGCAGAAAATTGAAGGACTACAAAGAATGATCACAGCCTGGTTTAACCCCATTTCCTGCCCCAAGAGATTTACTGACACACACCTGGGGAGGCTGAGAGGCAAAACTACTGCTTGGTCCATTGGGTCTAATTGTCTGCTCCAGGGAGTTAGGCTGAAACAGTTAAGAAAAAAGCTATTCAATTCCCACATGCAAACTCTAAATGTTATCATCTTGTGCCTTAATTCTCCAAAAATCAGCATTGCTACGAAGCAAAACCAGAAATTTATCACATATTTAAAGCAACATCATCTCAAAATGCCAGTTCATAAGCCAAATAATGTTTCTGCGGTTTATATTTTCTTTAACCACAGCACTCCAGCCATTTCTTATATCTCAGATGGAGAAGAAAGGACACTGGAAAGGTTTTATATCAGTTCAACTGAAAGAAACATCTTTCTGATGACACTACAGGTTTGACATATAGCTTTATCCTATTAAGTCACAGTAAAGGTGGAGCTATATTCAAACAAGGAGCATTTTGGAGATAACAGGGTGAAATATATCAAAGACGTATATGGATATATTCTCAGAATTTGCCAAGTAGATACTAATAAGGCTTATATTGCTTCTCTTCCTGCCTTTAAAAATGTTACATACACCCTCCAAGTTACAGTAAACACAGTGGTTATCTCACTATGATGAGTATTACCCCACAAATCGTAGCCCAGGGCCCCCTTTCTGCAGTGGGTAGCACTTAATCAGGCAGCTGCTTCTGCTGACATCACATGTTGCCCATAATGTGCAGGGTTACACATGGCTAAGTACAAATTACAAAGACAGGAGGGAAAGAACTGGCTCCACAGTCACTGCTCCCTTAGAGCATTCATTTATTCCTTGAGTAGCAGAGCAGGTCAAGCAGAATTTCTTATAAATAGTTTGGTCTAGTTGGCTCCCCAAACTGGGATAAAATTTTTAAAAAATGGCAAATTCCTTCTCCTACAAATATGTTCACTTCAAATGCTTCTTCAGTAAAGCTCCAGGACTCTCTTCAAGTTCACCTTATCACTTTCTGTTATATTGTGGCCCACTTTAGAAAAGAATTAACTGTTGAAGTGTCATATAATAAATCAATATGATTGCTCTAATCACAACAAAACTAAAGATTTTGATCATTTTCTGGAAAAAAAGGCCAGTGGAATCAATGTAGATGTGTCAATTTTATTGAACACATGACTGTTTTCCCACTGTCAAATTGTTCCACTAGAGAACTTTCTTAAAATTGTTAAAAAACAGTTCCCTGGAAACACAGTGCTGTAGCAGGTACTAATTCAGGGCAAGGCATGTACTTCAAAACCTTGTGATATGGTCTTAACCTTTTGCAGTTTAAAATGGGAGTAATCCTTAAAACTGACAATTTTAAAATATGTAACCCAGTAGCTCTTTATATATTTTTCATTGGCTTTTCTGTATTGATTACAATAAACACAGATAAGTCTCTGAACAGTGGGAGTACTGGGTGGTTGGAGAGCATAAAAGAACTTTGCAACAGGTCAACTCTACACATGCAGCACATGCACAAAGTGCTGAACCCATAAGGTCGTATTCAGAAGAACCAGTAAGTTTCCAGAGACAAGCTGTGTTTCCACACTGTCACATCTCAGTGAAAAAGACCCTCTGAGACAATTATTAGTTTCAATCACTGCTTGTGGACCCAGGCTGGCTGACATGTCAGTTCCAGCACAAGAGTGTCTCTGCTCTTCACTCATCAGGACTTTTTTTTCTGGGATCTGCATGGTCATGGTGTAGATACATTCTCTGCTAATTAGTTTTTCTTTGATTTTTGATACCTGAGTGGCTGCTACTCAGGAACTCAGAAGCCATTCAGACTTGGCAATCTGCACATCTGTGATTGACACTTTCTCACTTTAATCTTCTGCATGTAGGAATGAAACCAACTTTTAAAAGACACAGTGGGCTCTGTAATGCAGTAGACCATCTGTGTAAGCCATGAGAGCTGCCAACAACAGAGTACCCCTCCTGTGCTCTGCTTTTTAAATAGGCTCCTTGGGGAATAGCAGATGAGATTTACATTGTCTCAAAGCAGTCTAAGAATGAAAGAAATGGGATGCCCAATACTGTGATGGGAAATCCCTCAGGCTTTGTAGTTAGGTAGGATGGAGATGATGATGATGATGGTGACAGTACACTAACGAGGACAATGATGCTGTAGGCTGGGTAAGTTACCCAGGATTCTTTAATTAGAGGTGTCTAAAGCATATAACTAGCTTGTCTTCTCTAATTTGCTTTCTGATAATTCATATGCAGCTATTTACTTTATCCTTCTAAGACTTTTTGTCCTGAACCTTACCTAGACTCTTGAAAATCCATGTTAACTCTAATCATAGCTCGAAATAATTTCATGTCCATGTTTTCTACAACCTTGGCCCTTCCTTATCACAACAAAAATCTGCATAATATTTGCAAGTTAAACTAGAATGCCTTTCAACTTTTAGTCAATTTCTGAAGTGCAAAATTATTCTTTTGAAAAAACATTCTTCAGAGCTCATGAATCTCAACTCTGGTAAAACCATGTGATGCCTTTGTAGTATATCAAATTTTTAGGTTTTTTTTGGACGTCATATGAAACTGAGGGAGTTTCAGACAGCAGTTCTAAAAGAATTTTACTAAGACAACAGAAAAAAATTTAAATCAGCAGATGTTATTCTAAGTGTACCAAAACCAAATAAACGTTTGTATGGACCCCTACAAAGCAAAACTGTCAAACTGAGCATTATTTCAAGGCAATAGAGTTTGCTGTAATGAAAAACACAGTTAATACTTTCATATTTCCAAGACCCATATTACCATATGTTCAAAGATATATTTTCCTCTCCTAATAGTTTTATACTTTCAAAGGACATGGAAACATATTTTCCTCTAAATAATGGCAAAATTATGCTGTTTCTTTCAGATAAAAGAAAGTGTTTTCAGAACAACAAAAGACAAAGGCCCAACAAAGAAGCATAAGTGAGCTTGTTTGTGTTTCCATATATTTTTTATCAATGATATTTTAGATCTCACTGTCACTGTGGTACCATTAGCAAAATCCCATTTGTATATGAAAATAAGACAAAACTCCTTCTGTTAGCAAACACTGAACTGATTCTTAGTGTAAATATGATGGGCAGTATTGTGGGTATTTACCTCTTATCACTCAGAGGTTGTTTTCTTTATTGACAGGTTATAGCCTGGCTTTATTGCAAATGTTTTTGCCACTATTAAAATTTGTTTAAAAGCTTTTTATTTAGCACTCAGCTCTAATAGGGGACAGAATTGATCAGAATATCTGACAGAAGTCTCCTCTTCAAAACTGCATTGTACCAAAGTGTCAGGTTCAAACATTGTGACAATCCTTTCACTTATGCATTGAATTATAAATAAGGACTCACCCCAATTATGAAATTGTAGTCAAATTTGTGTTTTTAAAAATAAATATTCAGCTTATGTTGTTTAGACATTCCAAGTGCATGCATAGCAAGACACCACAATACAAATTAAAATCCCCGACCCGGAAGGAGTGCAGAAAAGGTGAACCAATCTGATTTCAGTTATGTCCTCATGAATCCCCTGGTCAGAATTCAATGTTCATTGGGTACCTTAACAGACCACTATTATTTCTTCCTCTTTTTGCTGGGGACAGTTATATTCTTAGATGAGTTACCACATTTACTCCCTTCCCCCTTTGTTTTTTCTTCAGAGAACATTCTTAATAGGTCACTATCTAAAAATATTGACTCTGTATTTATGCAGTCTTTTATTTGTGTATTATTTTATCTATCAGATTAAAAGAATATCGACCATGTTAAAAAATGAAAGCTTTGCCAAACAAGATACAAACCCTCCAATGTCTGATTCTCAGCAGTGGAATTTAGATGACCTTTGATGCTTATATCCAAAATTTGGATAAAATGTCCATCTACTTCTCAATTCTATTCCCATATTACTTATGTTTCTTCTGATTATATGGTTATATGTCTAAATGCTTTGGAACTGCCAATGTGTGGGACTCAAAAGGGTTCCTCAATGGTACCCACAACCTAGGCATTCCTAATCTATCTCCTCTGAAATATTTGTATACCTAAGTATGTTCATTGCAGAGTCGTCTCAACTTTGTCCTATTTACCTTACTCAGAATGTTATCTTACTGTCCCTTTACAGTTTGTGGATCTAAGAATATTAGTTTGGATTACTACACTTATAAAATGGCCATTACTCTGGGCAGTTATAAATACAAGTTAGGACTGGAATGGACACTTTTTCATAGTCACCTCTCTTGGTGTTCATTTGGGTTGTTTGACTTTCTCTGTCTTCCCCTATCAAAAGAAGTAATGTAAAAGGGTGACCTGGTATCACTGAAACAGTTTACCAAATCCTTCAATTCCCCCTTCCAAGTAAGTACCATACCATACTACTCTTCTTTTTTTTCTTTTTTGTGACTCTAAACAATATTCTCAATTTTGAAGCTTTATTAGCCTGTATATCTGATAAACAGTGAAGAATGGTTAATATTATGCCTGTAACACATGAGGATTGAGTGTGGTCAGAAATACTGAAAAGTAAATAAGGAAATAAAGGCATTAAAAAAAACCACAAAAACACAATGCATGCTGACATTCAGACACATCCACATTTTAATGAATTAGTTAATTAGAATTGTATTCTTTCTTATATCGACTATTTAGAGATGATAAGATGGAACAACTTTTTAGGACAGCTTTGAAAGAAGAACAAGAAATTACTTTACATGACTTTACCCAAGTTTTGTAGGGTCTTTTTCATTAAAACTACTATGGAATATATGGAATAAAAACATTTTCAGTGAAGCAATACTAGAGAAAAAAAGCCAGGCAGAAAAAATTTTTTGCATTTTACATCAGGATCATTCCTGTCATATTGTAAATACCTTCCATGAACTCATCAGCTTCATCAAGTTTAGAAGCAATTCCTCCATTGTTAAGCCTTTCCAAATCTTTCTGTGTTGATTAGGAAACTGTTTCTAATATCTAGTTTAAATTTATACATTTGTATCCATTTAATTTTCTGTAAGTACTATCCTTCAGTATTTATGCCTTTGCATTTATTTCCTGAATGTATTTATGGAAAATAATCATACCCTTCTCAACTTTTATTTTGCTAGGCTATTGGAACAAACCAATTCCCTTTAATCTCTTTATATATGATAAGTCTTCCATTTTCCCTAGTTATACAAGGAGTCCTCCTTTGCTCCTGTTCCAGTCTCAGAGGATTCTGTTAGTTTGTTTTAAACACAGATTGCTTAACACAGTATTACTGTATTTTAAACATTCTCCTACTACTAGCTTTGTAAAGCAACTATGCAGTGCCTGGAATATTTCTTCTGAAAATATTCCACACAATATATTGCAAAACTGCCACCTTTTCAATGGCTGAAATTTAACCATCATTTTTATTCCTTTAGGTTTGTCCTTCCATCACATTAAATTAATTAACTATTTTGTTTATAAGTGTTATGCTATCCATTCCAAAATACATGATCTTGTACTGCTCTGTCTCATTGCTATCTATCCCTTGAAGATAGACCACATGATAACCACGTGGTTCCTTACACTGGTGGTAAGTTCTGGATTGGTATAAAATCTACTTTTCTAAATCATCAAGCCCATTAAGGAAAATATTGAGCAGAGGTTTTAAAAACACCCAGCACCCAAAGAAAACAAAAAGTGATTGAGCCACTTCCTTCATAATTAGTATCAAGGAATTAACATCTTTGTCTTTTTGTCTTATCCAGCTTTTTATTCACCATACAACAAGCTCCATGCACCCCATTGTCCTCAATTCAATAATAACTTGTGGGCAGTAAATCAAAAGCACTTCCTTAAACACAGCTAAAGAAAGTTAATAAATATACCATTTTTAGCAGGAATTAAGTTAATTTACTAAAAATTACCCTTCATATAAACATTGTAATCTTTAGTTTACTTTCCATTTACACCTGCTTCCTATATATAACATTCTCAAACAACAGTGAGCAGGTATTTTCTGATCACCTCGCCACTACTTCCTTTTTCAAAAGAAGCTACTGGTCTTAGTATTTTATTTGAAGGACACTTTCTATGTCCTAAGTTCAATTCCGTAGAATAAATCTAACTGGAATAATCACTATTTGATTTGCAAATTATTTTTCCAATTGTTTTAGTATTTTTAAAAGGTGGTTAGATTTTAAGGAATTAAGACTCCAAATATTGTTTTCACAGAATCACAGAATCTGTGATTTGAAAAGACCTCCAAGATCACCAAGCCCAACTTTAGATTGATCAACCACCTTGTCAACTAGACCATGGCACTAAGTGCCACATCCAGTTGTTTCTTGGACACTTCCAGGGACAGTGACTCCACAATCTCCATGGGCCATCCCTTCCAGTGTTTAACAACCCATTCCATGAAGAAATTCCTCCCAATATCAAACCTGAACCTCTTCTGGCACAGCCTGATGCTTTGTCTTCCTGTCTTGCTGGTGGTTGGCTGGGATGAGAGACCGACCCTCACCTGGCTACAGCCTCCTTTCGGGCAGTTGTAGAGAATGATGAGGCTCTCCTGAGCTTCCTTTTCTCCAGGCTGAACACCCCCAGCTCCCTCAGCCACTCCTCCTATGACTTACTCTCCAGGCTCTCTAGAAGTTGTGTTTTCATCCCAAATTTGGCAGTTTTCTTTATTCAATGTGTGGTTTCATGAGTACATACATATATACATTACATGCACGTGTTATTCTCTGAATTAAAACTGTAGTTAAACTATTCATTTCCACTCTGGTTCACAGACCTGTTTTAGCCTTATACACATCCCTGATATTTGTAATGTGTTGCATAAGACTTCACATTTTATCTCATTATTTATGTGACTGAAAACTGTATTTCTATTTTTATTTACAAAGTGAAAAACTCCTCATCTTTTAGCTATTTTCACTGTATTCTTTATTTCTCTTAGTTTCAAGAACTAACTATTTTGTTCATCATTCTTTTTCCCTTTACTTGGCTATACCTTTCTTCTGGATGGCCACGTGAATTTTTTATTCTTTACTCATTATTTATCCTTTGTCACTTTGTTATTTTCCATCTGAAATATAAACTCTGTAAAATATTTGCATTTATTTAGTGTAAAGTAAATGAATTCTAGGCATCCTCCATGTTCCAATTCTTTGTGTCTTTTCAGTAACTCACATTCTATTTTTTATGCTTCAATCTTCCCCCCAGATCTACTTTCCTATAAGTAACATTTCCAGAAGTACTGAAGGAGCTCTAGAATTGTTCACTTCCAAATTTTTTTCCATGATCTGTTCCCAGTAAGATGCATGCCCCCATTCATTCTAAAAAACTTATTAATAAATTAATTTAAATTTTGATCCTCAGTAATTTTACTACCTGTCTCCGTGAAAGACATGAACCTATGACAGGAAGAATGAACTGGAAAGGACAAGAGGACAAAATGGTAGGAAAAAAAAAGGGTACAAGATTTAGAAATGTGGTCAGGACACAAAAGATAAAAAAAAAAGGAAAATTCAGGCTAATACAATTAGATGGGAACAAAATAACACAAGCCATAAATTTTCCAGGCAGAAAGAAACCTAGACAGTCTAGACAGGAGAGATAGTAGAAAGCAATTTAGACAGCAGTATGAAATACAGCAGCAAAAGCAAGCCAATGCAATTTCAGTCTCTCTATGCATTGATAACACAACATAGTGCAGCACTCCATCATCTGGGGAAAGGAAAAGTAACTCAAGAACTTAAGGATGTTTCTATTGCATTCCTTATACAAGGAAACTGATTGTATCTTATACTACAACCATCATAGACTCTCCTTCCAAACATCATCAGGGCTCAGACTACATTCTGTTGTCGAAATGCTGACTTTGCTGAAATATTATTTTTATATGCACAATGTGGATTCCAAACTGGCAGCAATATTGCTGGCTGCATTACTCACAAATGGGGAAGCTGAGGAGAAGAATAGTGCTTAGGTTCAGTCCTTCATATAAAATATGTTTGCATTGTTAAAAAACTAAGGTCATGAGCACTCCTCACCCTGGGCTCTTAATTCAGTCCAGGAAAGCACCAACTGCCTCTACAGACAGTGTTAATACTTTATTATTAGATCATTCCATTCCTGCAATACAAAAGTCAGCCTAATTTCAGTATGTTTGGGTCAGTCCTCCTCCTTGTTTTCTAGGATTTCAATGTTACTGCCTGCTGTACCGACATTTGAAAAACAGGATTTGTCCAGTATCTCACCACTGCTCATCCCTCCTCATCTCAAGTTGTTGCCTTGACCGATCATGTTTTAAAACATAAGCACAGTTTCTGTAGAGTTTTAAAGCATTTTTTATTATCATGGAGCAGAAATCTAGTCTTTGTGGTATGCACAAAGCAACGCGGTTTAACACTTTACTGATTACTAAAGGAGATGACAGCACTGAACACATACTCTTTAGTATTCCCTAAGTAAAAAATATAATGTTGTGTAACCTCAAAATCCTCCTCTCAGCCTCTCATCTTTTTCTCCAGCTTCCTCTGAATTACTATCTATCTTTTGTTTACTGCAGAATCTCTCAGTAGTTTGTTAAGTGAGCCACCTAAGACAGCAAATACAGCAAACACAGAGTGACTTTGTAGCAGAGCACTAATACCATTTATCAGCTACTTGTAAATCACTCTGTAAATACCTGCTACTGGTTTCCTCTCTTCATTTTTTCTTTCAAGGAGACCTGTGCTCACAAGTCCATTTCAGCAGGGAAATTCCTAGAGCTCTGATCCAAGTTGCATATGCAGTTTAAACATTCCCCAGAGTAGCAAACTGAGATACCAAGTTGCCCCAACCACTACAGTGCAGAAACCCCCTCAGTAAGATTGCACTTTGTACTGTGCTAGACATGAAATCTTTTAGGAAACAGACAAGAAAATTGCAATTTGGCTGGAAACCTTTATGACAGGGTTAGTATATTTGCTAGTATTTCTTAGAACCAAGGGAAAGATATAGCTAGTATCAACCTACAATTAGGAGAAGTGTTTTGCATTTCTTCATTTAATGGAGTCAACTGGCCTTTCTTGAGGTATGAAAGTATTTTGGATTTGGTTTGAGACCAAGGTGAGAATGTGAATGGAGCATTTGCCTTAGATAACAGCAACCACAGGACATAACTATTTGTTGTTCCTAGTTGCAAATCCTAAAATTATATATTTTATCATTATAATATGTTTACTGTTAGAACGAAGGACATTCCATAAACTCATCTGTTTATGAATTAGGCAGCACATTTCTCTTCTTCTATATCCCTCCTCTATCATTCGTGTCATCAGCACATTTTAGTTACTTCGAAAATGTATTTTATTTCAATAACTGACTTCCTTCAACTATGCCCTACATGCTCAATTTCCAGATTAATCTTCAATGGGATGTCCTGTGAATTCTAATCACTGAAATTATATTCATATCTATGCACAAACTCTGCTTCTACATTTATATCAAAGTCAGTCTTAGGCCCACCTGTTTTAAGGATTAATTTTGAACTGCTGTACTAGAATCTATAGATGTTTGAGTTCATATATTACTGAAGGATTTGATAGAAAGAGAGCTAAAAAGGTTTAGTAACTTAAATCATCATCCGACCTATACTTGGCATTTCATTCCCACATCAACTATGTCTATAATCTCTAAAGCAAACATGGATTACAGCAGACTTGAATGAAAATTGATATTATAGTGTATATTGCCAGAGGAACTATTTCAGCAGCTCATTGGATTTTCAAGAAGTATGATGGAATTAAAGACATCCCTTATTTATCTTGATGTGATGTAAACAAAATGTTACCTTAGAAATTAATATTTATAGCCATTTGCCTAAGTAATATCATAAAATTAGATATTTTTACTGTCTTGTGCTGTGAATCAACTTCATTTATTACGCAAAAATTAGTGTTCATTAAGGTGGTTGCTTTACATTAATCTCTAGAATATGTAGTGTTTATCTTGTTAGGAAAACAAAGTATCACCAGAAAACACATCCCTTGTATCCCTTGTATTCATACACAGGGCCGTGCAAATTTGGGTAGAGGTTTTTAACCTTCTGCATCTACAAGATGGAAGCAACAAACATTCTCCGATGATTT
This sequence comes from Leptocoma aspasia, assembly GCA_013399835.1. NCBI lineage: Eukaryota > Metazoa > Chordata > Aves > Passeriformes > Nectariniidae > Leptocoma > Leptocoma aspasia. Next base: position 2,831,793 of record VXAX01001640.1, read on the forward strand.
GAGATTTGGCAAAAATGAGTCAAATCAGACTTCAGCCTTAGTTTCCTGAGATCTTAATATAATGCATAGTTTTGATGGGTAATTTAACATGCAGGTATTTCTACAGCGAGTGTAGTGAGAGAGTGATTATACTTTCTTCTGGAAGATACAAAAGCATGGTCAGAGCCTTCTGTTTTTACTGCCAAATCTGAATGTTAAATGAATACCTAATATTTTAGAGTGGCCTGCAAGTATTAGACTTGTCCCTCTCTTTTCCACTGCTGTGGAATTTGGTGTGTTTTAACATAACCTCACCGAAGCTGTGCAGCTTCAAATGTATTGGTCTGAGCGTTTCCTTATGTACAAAGAATACTTCTGGTAGAAATATCAGAAATAAGGTGTACAATAGGGATTTCTGAATCTGACTCTTTTGTTCCCAGACACCTGCACAAATGAGATTATTCTTGAAGAGAACATAGCCATTTTCATCAACTACATTCAACGTTTAGCAATGTAATAGTAGAGTAAAAAGAACAGGAGTTATTGCTTTTAAAATATATTTTATAGTAACATTTGTGAAGTCATTAAATTCTCCTCTGAGATTTTTTAATTTTTATTTCTAAAGGCTTAGAAGGCTTATTTGGAGATTTTAAAAAACCATAATAATATCAATTTCAAATCTACTTTTCCTCTCCTGTTGCTGTGAGCTAATGATTTGCACCCACTCTTAAATCAAGGAAGATATATCTGTATAAGTCACCCAAGATTAAAGCTCCATCATTTTACCATCCTTTTGAGACATATTTACTGTTTGCAAGGTCTGTGTATTTTTAATATTCATGTAGTGAAGCAACATATTGCCTTAATTAAAATAAGTCACATAATTTACCAATCTCTGTTTGAAATTTGTCAAATAGTGATTAAGGTGTAATAGAAAGATGCAATCATAGCTACCAGGAATTCAGCAGTTGTCTCACAGTGAGAAACTCTTGACCTTACAACTCATTTACTCTTTGGCTTGGCCTGGTAATCTCCAGAAGGAAATGATGTGGAACACATGAGGATTCAGGTCAGAACCTTGTTAGAATCAGTGTGAAAGAGCAGAATATTATTAGGACTCTCAATAAATTATGACTGAAAATTATTTAAAGGTAAAATTATGCTAGAATGCAAAAGGAGCAAGCAGAAAAATAATTAAATAATAAGCCTTTATTCTACTGAAATCACATCAAGCCTGATATATATTGACACTATTGACACTATGCCACAATACAAGATGCTTACCTATGTACAGACTGATTTTCTCTGTTATATTGTAAATATGTTTTCAAAAGCCTATTTCTGTGATTATGAATGTCAAGAAAGAGATAGCAATTCTATTATGTATATGTAGTTTTTTCCTGTTTGCTCTACTTCTTACACTGATAAAATCTTGTGGTAATTTGTGTAAAAATATTTGGACAAAAAACAGAGTCAGTACTGTTTAATTACAAACAACTAAGTTCTTTCTCAAAACACCATTAAACTCCCTTCTCTCCCACATTCAGATACTGTGCTCATTCAGTTTTCTTTACTCCATAAGAGTACCAATATCTGCAAGCTTGTACACAAATTGGAAGCAGAACAATGTGTCCAAAAAAGGTTTATCAGCCTAAAATCATAACTGACAATATCTGAATAAACTATGCTCTTTGGCGGATTGCAGTTGTGTGTTTTTTCTTTAGTTTAGTATTACTCCCTATCTGAGAGTGGTTAAATGTTGTGTAGCATCATCTTATCATTATTTTCTCACTGCTTAGCTTCTGCCTTGAATCCAGACTTTACCAAAACTGCACCAGTTTGGAAAGTGCTATCACACACAGTCCCACCACATCTGTCTTACTGTTATTCCAAATCTCTAACCTCAATGGTTAGTCCCTTGCCTCCCCTCCAGGTTCCCCACAATGTCTTTACTAGATAAAGGCCTATTCTACTTCTATTGACTGTAAATCAATAATCTACCTATGGCTTGTCAGTTTTGTCCTCCAGTTAGTTACTGGCTACTGATGAACAATACTCTTCAAGATCTCAATCTTTCCTGAAGGACTTAAGGTCCAGTAAAATATTTGACTGGAGAATATGCTTTGGTTTTTTTAATTGCATATCTAGGCCTGACAACCTGCCCATAAGGAAAGAGGATTTTCAGTGGACCTTTGGCTTCATCATGTTCTTGAAGACTAGAAATGTGGCTGTCCTATTCAATGCCAACACAGAAGGTAATCTCCACCAAAAAAAAGTCCTTTGTGCTTCCAAGGCACTTCCTGACAAAAGAAGAAAGGCTGCAAAACTCTGCACGATGTTATCCAAAAAGTGAATATAGGGGAACTGATCTTAAGCAATCATGTCAACATTGAAAAAAACCAGAAAAAGATCTCCATAAAATGAAGAGTAAAAAAAGGTAAGCAATATGTTGAAAAATGTTTCAATGTGATCACCAAAGTCGGCCTTGTCAGAAGACTATGCTCTCTCAGACAGTACTGAATATGCTGTGATTCCTCTATTGCTGCCAAGTGCTTAACAGGAGAGAAATTCTCAGTTAGTGAGAACAAGATCTTTGTTATATATACATCCAAAAATGCCTTTTAGGATCTGTAAGTAGATGCTATTCTTTCATGTCTAGGACACACAAATCCCATATTGGGCTGCCAGTGAAATGCTCACACCGGTGCTTATTGCACTCGCTGCAATCCTCAAAAACAATCTCATGACATCAGAATTGCCATTGAGAGATTCCTTTCCAAATTACTTGTTGTTGTACAGGAAACCACCAGATGGCGACTAGAAATGCAGATCATCATTTCCTGAGACTGAATAATGCTCTGTCTTCAGACATGGCTTGCTGGTGGCCTCAAAGGGCAGTCAAGTTAGAGTCGATGAAAGTAAACCATTTATCACCTTCTGCAGTTTACACCTGCCTGCCAGCCAAAATCTTGAGAGAGCTGCAAACAACTTAAACATGCACAGATCTGTTCATAATGTCATAGTCTGCTATGAAATTTATTCTGCAAGCTCTCCTTTGCCCCCAGCTTAGCAACATATACAGTCTCTGAATGTGGCAGAGATAAATCTGCTATTTCACTCAAGAAATTCTGCGTCACCTATCAGCTCAGTGTCTGGGAGCAAGTCATATTGTAACAGAGAACTGGATCCCAATTGTTCTGAAAGATAAAGTATATTAACTGCAGAAGAAAATCAAAGCAAAGGGAAAAAGGCTGAGGGCAGAAGTGCAAAAGTTTTTCCACTATTATAATAATGCACATATTTATCAATCTGTCTTAGTCTTCCTTTAGTCCTAAACCTCTGTGTACCAAATGAATGAGAGTCTTCTTTTTGTCAGTGCGTCAGCGTAACTGGGTTTATGATTTTCTTTGTTACATCTGCTTCATTAATTTGCTTTAAATGACCTGAGAAACTGCTGGGAACATATTTTACTGCTAAATAATTTATGTGGACAGTAATGATATGTGGATATTAATCTGCAGTTGCCTTCCCTTGCACATGTTACAGTCCACTCTTCTGGATAACAAAGCTAATTACAAAACATCCACAGTTCTTGAATCCTCTAGTTTGACTAGCTATGTAGCTTCAGTGGCTAGTGGCACTCACGTTTACTCATGTTGCATTGAGTTCCCTCTGCCTTGCTCAAAAGAATGTTTACCATACTTGTGTTGTGTACATTGCATATTTGAATATGCAAACTATGGGTTAGAAGATTTTAAATGAATCTTTATGATCTTAAGTTTAAATAAAAAAATATACCTCTGGATGGATCAGAGTATTTTGATATACTCAGGAGCTATTCTTTCTTCTTTCCCTTTTAAAATAAAGTGTTAAAATATTTTGGGTGTTTTAGTGGATGGAGGGGTTTTTGTTTGTTTTGATACTTCCCCATATCCTGAATGTCTTTATCAAGGAACAAAGTAGGAATTCTTCCCAACTATCTCTTGATAAAAATGACAATGACTACTTAAAATTCAGTGGAAGAAGCCAATTGTCTTCTGTTAATATATTTTCCAGTTTTAATCTGATTAATTGGATATGACAAATAATATTCTTTCTTTATCATCTCAAGAATTTTGCTTTAAATAAAGCCATCAAAATATTAAGCTAACTATAAAAAGAGCTTGGAGAAGTTGAGGAATCACCACAAGTGAAACAAAACTTGTCATCAAGAAATGTTTAGTTTTGCAAATTTTGCCTTGCAATGAATAGGAAGGGGACTACTACTTTACCAAAGAACTAGATTCAGTACAGTTATGGTATCAAATATCAAGCACAGTTATAGTACCAAACAAAACATATTTAATAGCAGAGGAATTAAGAATGGTTTAACTACAGGTGTAGCTTGCAATGTATTCCTATCATCCAGAAAACTCTCTTTGCCCTTCTCTTTAATAGAGAAGATTATTCAATTTCTTTAAATTTGATCTTGTTTTTTAGTAATCCTAGAACCTGAAGATGTGCTTCTTGATGGTGAGTGGAACTTGAGTTGTCAGTTTCTTCAGTTTTCAGTCACCTTTCCAAAGAAATATTTGGAGCTGGGCCTGGAGAGGATACCTAAAGCTGAAGGTACAGAGATTGTTGTTCTGCACTGGAAAGTGGCCTAAACATCATCTCAGGGACATCACTGGAACTAAAGGACTTCCAGAAAATATCATGTTACTGCTACTAGTACTTGCTGCTCCTTTTGGTATTACAGTGTACATTCCCCCACTCTTCCAGCCAATGCCACATGAGGTGTGCAAAGATGAGGGAACTAAGCAATTTCCCATTTTCTTCAAGCATGGTTGAACATCAGCTCCATCGTTCTCTTTAGATCCTTACAGTGGTTGTTAGGTGTCTTATAGCTTTCACAGAAAAAGGAGAGATGACACATAAAAATGTGGTGTTCTTACAAGATCAGTCTAGCTCTTACTGTTCTGCAGGTGTTTACTATTGTCTGAGTATATTTGTTCAGTTACCTGAATTTCACGTTGAACATTCTGTATTCCATAATCTGCAATGTAAACCATAGTGTACGTGGTATGTGTATACATGATATATTATCCATAATGTCAAATACATATTCTATAATATATTAATATTCTGAGCTTTGCCTTTTCACAAAATACTCATTTACCTGCCCCTGATGGCCAAAATATGGCTTGAGTGCAAATTTTTATTTCTAATTTTTATAGATCACATACAGTGACCATGCCCATTACAGTTAAATTGAATTTGAGCTCTTTAAGCACTGGTGATATCAAATATTGCTTCATAAATGCAGTGGAAATGTACTAAGAAACACAAAGAAATTAAAGAAATGAAAGAAATAGAAATATTCTTTAGAGCTCTTGTTCGTAAGCCTTTAATGTGTACATGTTCTGCCAATAAGACTTCACTAACTGTAGGTTTCATTTCTTAAATAAATTAGAAAGCATGCATGAAAGTAGTTTTTATACATCACCTATTTCTTTCCAACCCAGAGCATATTCCACTCTGTTTTTTATATATCTAGTAAATGGGAGTTGTGAGCAACAAAACAAGAAGCATTTGAAATAAAGTATGAGCATGCTTTTCTTACACTGTTCATTAATAAGTCCAAAAAACTATCAAAAATTCAGTGTGACTCTTTGCAGGACTCTTAGTCTGTCACCCAAATTTTTTGGCTGAACTAACTCAGAAAGGCTTTTTTTCTTTTTTGTTGATGTTTGTTCTCACAAACAGCTGTGAGAACAAACATAAACTTCTGAAAACAGCCCTCTTCCCCTAAGGATGATGGAAAAAGCCATCATCTGCTCCAACATGCAATGCTGAGTGGACTAGGCCATCTCCTTTCTTTGTAACATTAGATCAATAAATTTAAAGAGAAAACACCTCCATTAATGATGGAATCAAACTAATTAACCAAATAGCAAACTTTTTTAATAGCAAAACTTACCCTGATGTGGACTTTTGAGATTGGAAAATCAAAATGAGGACAGGGTAAGGAGGGAATGTATTACTTCAGTGGTGTTCTTTCTAGTCTGACTTTTCACTGAGAAGAGTAACTCAAGATGGTAATTTCAAAGCTACACATTCACAATTCTTGTCCTTCACTGTATGTCAAAATTTCAGGATCTAATAAATTTTAAGAGTGTGATATAAACAAAATATTTTAATAGTTATCTCAGCTGAGGTCACCACAAAACTAAAGAAGACATATTATGAGATTAGTGTAACTAAATTAAAAGTTTGTTTAAAAAAATATGGAAAACAGGATTTTGCTATAGAGCCTACTTGTTCAACCAACTTTTAACTGTAATGATAACTGTAAGCACAGTTTTCTACTTTTAATTGTTTGTTATTTTCTGTTGTAAACTTCCATGTTTACTTGCACAATTTATAGGAACATTTTCTATGTGATAGAAAGTATAGTCTCACACTATAGTGAGGCGAAGGCAGGGAGTTTCATTCCATAAACTTACTGTTTCTACCAGAAAGTCTTGTATCTTCATTTTCTCTGTAGTGTGACAGGTTGTTCCTCATAAAAAATGATTGTAACATCAGACACAAGAGGATTTCACACAATTTTCCGTGAGGAAGATTTCCTTTTATACTCAATTTATGAGCTTCATTCTACTTTGACACCAAGACAGTCAAGATGTCCAGTTGGTAAATCTGAAACCTCTGAATGCACGATTGGAAAGTCCCAAACCCAGACTTGATGGGGCAAGTCTACTAATGCCCACTACTGTGGCTTCAAAAGTGTTTTGAGATAAGGACATTTTATCTTTTTTTTAATAACAGCAATAATAAAGCTGTAGATGGGATGTTTCACAGCCCAGAGAAGCTGTGAAATCTCTGTCTTTGGAGATTCTGGAAACCTGACAGTACAGGTTATCCTTGTTTTGTTCAGGGGTCACTAAGTTGCAGTTCTACACAGGTGGCAAAGATGATTATTCGACCTAGGTCTCCCTATGACTGAACAGCAGAAAGCCAAGAGACTGAGTAGTCTCTTTTACTTCTCCCACTGTTAGAATAGTAGCTGAGGGTTGCTCTGGACATTCAGCTCTGGAGGGACTGTGGGAGATTACGCTGCCCTGTCTTTCCACCAAACAACCCCACAGACATGTCTCGCCCTCAGTTCCTGGGTCATTCACTATCAAAATTTCTGATTTCTCAGATCTCAGAAAACAATCCTTTCTTACCTGCTCTCATCTTCTGTCCTCCTTGTCTATTACCCATTTCCTTCTCCTTCTTCTGTCCTAGCCTATGGATTAACCAAGAAAATGAGGCATCGTAACCCATTATGGTCTTCTACACTGATATCACCTTAGAAGAAACAACAAATCTTTGAACCCTTCCCCCTAAGTCCTTCCATTTAAAGCACACATCATCAAGTTGGACATTCCACTGCCAAAGATTCCCTTGCCTCCTCAAGACAGAAGTATCCCATTCCTCCCTGATAGGCTATAATAATCAAAGAATGTCCTGTTGTTGTAAAAGCCAAAACCCTCAAGACAGCTCCAGCCACTAAGCCAGAAGTTTGTTTGTATAATATGTCTATTTCTGGCTGCACCCTTTTCTCTTTTCTCTAACCGGTAAAATGCAAGAAAAAATAAGTTGGGTACCAATACTTTGGTTGCACATCCAGACCCCTGTAATTTCCTTTGATTTTGTCCAGGTTCTGGCTTGCAGTGTCATTTATTCCCACATGAAAGGGTGGCAATGGATAGAAGTCTGTGCTCTTGACAAGCTGTGGCACCCTCTTGACAACATCTCGGACCTTAGCTCCCAGAAGGCAGCACACCTCTCATGACTCCCTGTCAGAGCAGCAGACGGGGTCCTGAGTGCCCCTTAAAGAGAATCGCCCCCTCATTGCTCCTTTTTGCAGTGTACACATCTGAAATATCTGTAAGGTAAGAAGCATTTTTGTCCCCATTTCTGAGCAGAGAATTGAAGCTCTGGGAGATTAAGTGAATTCCCCAAAGTGATGCAGGTAGTAAGGAATAAATCCTAGTCTCTGACACCAACTCAGTGCTTTAGTAATCCTCTCAGTTACAGTTGCTAAAAGAAAATAAGCCTGATCCCTTGTAAATATTGCCTAGACCTCCAGATGTGTAATCCTGCTTGAATGTGTAATGTCTGTTTCATTGGCTGGAAAATAGAAAGCCAGCTAACTACCTGAAGACATCATTACAACACTTCAAGAGAGCCCATGACCACACTGGATAGTACTCACACTCTGCTGTTGCTGCCCTGTACACACACAGTAAAGCCAGGTCAGAATCTGCAGAGATGCAAAGTTATAATTCTTCTTCTATCAAAATGTTAAATAATGGCTTTGAAATTTAGCGCACATATAAAAGATTGTATTTGAACATATACTAAACACAGTACTCTGGGGGTTTTAATATTTTGAAACTGCTACTTATGACACCTTAAACCACTGCCTTCACAAGCTAAAGACAAAGGCCTACACATTGGTCTGAAGTTCTAGCAGGTCATGGATTACAGAGACAAGCAAAAAAAAATCAATATTACACAACTAAAATGTACCTATGGTTTCATGGGACTGGTTAGTTATTGCCAAAATATGTTAATATGAATCATCTCTGGTATTCAATTTTGAGGTATATAAATACACAGAGAATGCCCAAATTTTGCTCAGGTTATGACAGCAGAGACCACAAAAGTACTAACGAAGGCAAAATCAACAGAAGAATTTTTAAAGCACACCCAAAAAAAATCCCAAAAAACAACTAGATAAGACTCAGTTAATACTTACAGGTATATTCATGTATTTTGAGAATAGCGACAAAAGGAAAAAATATCACTAATTTGAAAAGACTTTAAGGTTTTTTTAAGTTTGATGTTTATAAGTGGTGTTCAATGATAATGGTCGTTATTTGATCTCTAAGCTTTGTTAAATGGTTCACATTTAGCCAACCAGAATAAATATCCAGTGGTTCAGAAAGGTTAACTATACAGTATACTGTGACAGGACATTTCACCACATAATAATAAAATCTCACTGTTTGCTTTCTCTTTTACCGAGTATTTTCATTTTAATTCCCAAAAGCTTCTGCTGTTTTTTTGTTGTTCCTTTATTCTCTGATTTACTCTGAAATTCTTCCCCAGTCTTCAGAGGGGTTATTACAGCCACTGTTTTGTCCCCTAACACAGGAGGAACACCATGTCAATGAATCTCTTCATGTCCTTCCTCCACAATTTATTAATTCAGATAAAATTGTGGAAAGTCACACAGCACAGAAACTCTTCTCAAGATAAATAGGGGTTGCAAGGGTCTCAATGTCTTGCATTCCATACTGGTTTTTCTGCTGTTAGACTCAATCTCTGCATGCATTCTGTCCCACAACTCACCACCACAATTGAAAGCTGAGCTCTTTATACATCCTTATTATCAATACTCCCTTCTCACATCTTCTCACCAAAAGCAAATAGCTGAACATGCCTGCCCTAGCTCCTTACAGCCAACCCCACCTCATTACAAGCACAAACCAATAAATCTTAAAGACTTGGGTGTGATTTTTGTCTACTCCAGAGGGGTCCATCAGCCTGCTCAGAACTGCTCATATAGAATGAAAACAGAACAGACATATGAAAAGGGGAAACTGGGGGTGAAGAGAAGGCAAACCAAGGCATATTTAAGGCTAAAATAAACAGTAGAAATAGTGCTTTTTTAATGCCACGTACCAAAACAGACTAACTTGAAATATGCTAAGTTTAACTGTAATAATGGAAAATTGATTAGCAACTGATATTTATCTGAAATTTGTCTGGAAACTATTTTGTGATTTACTTCTCCACCAGTCATGCCGAGGTATGTAATAGCTACCTTTCTTTGTAAAGAGTTTAAGAACCCTTTTAAGATCTCATGAAACCAAACTTTTGGAATAATAGAAATCTCTACCTGGGACTGTTACAGCAGAAAGCCTAAGTGCTAGAAATATCTTGGAGGAATGGAGAGAAACGGGAATGACACCATGCAAGGTTGCTGTGATGTAACCAGCAGATTAATGAAAAATAATGTAGGTTACCAGCAATAGCATATTAACCATCCTCCTTGAAAACCTCACTAAAAGTATCTCCAGTCCAAAATTAAGATGTTAAATGCTGTTCTTTTGAAATCAACATAATCTGCAAAGTTAGAAAATACTCATTTTTGTGGGAGAGAAAATTCCAAAAGATCCTTGCACTTTGTGTGATAAGGTGTTAGAATGGACAGATAACTTTCCAGGTTACAGTGCAGCAGACACAACTCTGCATTTGGCCTTATCTGCTCAGTAGCATTTCCCTGAGCATGATGATCATGAAAGGTCCTCAGTCTGGTCACAGGACACAGCACCTCCCTTTGCCCTATCTCCTCACAGCCAGGAACGTGACTACAAAGGCAGGTGCATTTGTGATTTTTTTTTTTTTGGGGGGGGGGGGGTTTTTTGTTGGTTGGTTGGTTGGGGGGGTTTTTTGGGGGGTTTTTTTGGTGCTTCTATTGTTTCCGCCAAATGGAAGTCTACAGTATTCCTTCCCTCAGGGTTACCCCACTGGCAGGCAGGCCTTAGCAAGGCAACCTGAGGAAAAAGCTGGCAGGGAGATAAAATGTAGGTAATGTAGCTACACTCTCCCAAGGAGTTCTCTATTAAAAAACCCTGAAAAGCTACCACCATTTATCCCCTTAAATCTCCATTATATGTAATTCTATGGCACTGGGAACATTAACATTTTTTTTAAAGGCAATACAAAGTGATGCCTGGACATTGAAGAAGCTATGTATATTTATACAAAGTAAAATATGGCATAGAAACATGGTATATATTTGCACATAATCACACATGCTTTAGCATACCTCTGTCCCTGTAGGTTTGTGGATCTGCTGTCTGCCCAAACTGGAAGTATTCTGAGGCAAAGGATGGCACCACATCTTTATATAGTGCCTGTTCCAGCATCATAAATCATACATTTAACTGTATGAATATTTCCAATAGGAGTTTTGAATATTAAGCTTTTCCCCAAAAGGGAAAATATCAATATGCCTTGAAAAATTTGGGATAGGAAATCATTATTTGAAAATAAGTTGGCATTATGCTTTTTGATCACAAATTTCTCTCCTGATATTCAGCTGAGAAGCAATTATCTTGAATTTAGTTTAAAGTAAGAGTAGAACTGTTTTGCAATTGGAAATAGAAAATTTTCAGAAAAAAGGAATTAAGAATTTAGAGGAAACATTTCATATTTCTGAGAGAAGTGACTGGAAAATAACAAACAAAACACTTTGCATTCATCTGCTTCCTTACACCCGCTGTGGGGAAAATAACAGAAGAACAGTGGGAATTTTCTCTATGTAAAGAGGGGATTGCTACTAAAAGCTACAGATTGAAAGCAACAGGTTGAAAAATTTTCAACAGCCATTCTTCTGGGAGAAAATTCTATTTCCCCTAAACTAAAATTTTCAAAATTACAGCAGGGAATTTTTGCTTTGGAAAGAGTCTTTACGTATATTGGATTTTTTATCCACAACAAAAGAAAAGAGACCTCACCTAGTGTAGTCCTAGATCAGTAGTTGTACAGTTACCTACATAAATAGGTCCTTAGTTTAAGGTCCTTTTTTGCCCAACTCAGTAAAGGACATTTTTACATCCCAACTGAGTATCCTAGCTATGGAAATAGGATCAATCATACCCTTTCTTCAGCATGGTTATATTCTATATAAATAATCCAGTGGGCCAGCTACTTAAATACTGACCCAATGGTAGCTGCATTCCCTTGAGAAGCAAGAAACAGAGACCCAAGGCCCCTCTATGATAAATATTTAATTATTGATCTGACATGAAACAGTTCCACTAAGACATCTTGGAAAAGGACACTATACTCTGCCAGCTACCATACACATCTAGTCAGCAGGAAAGATCTTGCTTATCTTGTTCCACCTATAATTATACACTAAAGAATGAAAAACATGGTAATGGACACCTTTTTCTTCTAGCATACTGCTTTGATCACTATAAAGGCTAGAAAAGTTCATATGGGAAATAAGGGGGAAGGTTTTACCTAGAACTATCTATTGATGACAGTGATAGATATTTTTTCACCAATTTTTAAATCAAGATGTGGTCCAAGTTTAAGCAGTTATTATTCAGGGAACTCTCAGGGCCAAGTCTGTCAGGAGGGCTTATTAGGTGGTTACAGTAATTTCTTTGGGCTTGGTAAGTTTAGAATTTATGAAGATGACACATTACAAGAAGGCAAGTCAGCAGTGAAGGACAATGAAGTAGCTGGGGGTGACCTACCAACCGGAGCTGGTTGCATGGTTAGGCCATTTGTTCTGAACAAGACACATACCAAACATTCAGACAGTGGCCACAGTCACTCCAGATTTGAGGATAAACATCTACCCTGAACAATTATATTTTGGACAGAAAAGGATTTTGTGGGCTTCTCCACGAATCCAAAAGAGCAAACAAAAATCAGTTCTTTTCTTCCAAGGCTGTTTGCTATTTAGGAAGCCAGAGCTGCAATATAAAGTTCTACTCCTCTATGAAGTTTTTTGTAACCTGAATATTATTCTTAAATTGAAATGCTGTTAAGTCACCAGTATTTCAACCAGATTTCATCGCAGAGAACAACAGCAGAGAGCATGAAATTCTTACTCTAGATATCTACCATTTAGCCTGTCCAAAGCAGACTTACTGTCTGAATTCCATTATATTCTTGGGGAGATAATCAATATAGTTAATGGAATTTAAAGGACAATTCATCTGATCAAATTTAGGACAAGATGAACTGCTCTTTAGATGCCATTGACTGTATTGGCTATATCTTCATTGACTCTAATGGGACTGATACAATTAATTCAAATATGGCCAGACGCAGTACATGTAACCAAGGCAAGATGAATCTTAACTAGACCCTTTCCATTATGTGGGTAATGAAAATACTCATAGCTACATTAGACAGTGTACATGATATGGCTGCACAAGATGTTTTTTGTTTAAATCTCTTTGTTTCATGTGAAATTGAACTGAAGGCTGCCCTCAGCCTTTATCATGGCTAAGAAGTTGAGAGCAAGCAGACATACTGCTAATAGTACCATTCCCAGTGTGACATGGTGTAAAAGAGCTGCTGTATCTTAGCAATTCTATACTGGCTGGCCACCTACATTTGAGCAGATTACTGCCTTTGATGTGTGTGTGAATATGAATAAATGTGCATCCCTAGAAATCAAACTGTATCCTTGTCCGCTTATAGCAATATGCCCAATTCACTAACACAAGGGATAACTGGACTTCAGAGTTGATATTTTCAAGCATTTGACTGTTCTAACCTACATTGATTAGAAATGAGAATTTTGGATTTTCAGTATTCTACTATTACTTGCCTTAGATTATAAAATATGTTTAGTTATGTGTGACATAATGGAATTATTTTAACATAAATTAGAATCCAAATAGATGAGTACAAGAATTTAAATATAGAAAAAAAAACCCAGAAATAAAAATATAATGGATCTTTTAGAAATATCTACATGCCAAAATATTTTAAAGAATGCTAGAAGGTGAAAAGTTTCTTGTAATAACTGTTCTCATAAAGTATATGCAAATGTTCACTATTATGAATAAAAGATTATTAAATTCTTTTGTACCCTGAATCCATGTTTGGCTCGACCTTATCTCATTAAGAACTTGGTGCTGAAATAATATCTGCCAGATGGCATTATAATTCTGGGTCCAAGGAGCATGGGCTAATTCCTTCAGGTGAAATGTTTTGAGCCAGGACATATCAGAAGTGGTCTCCTGCTACCTTTAAAATTTGTTTAACAGAGACCAATAGTTCATCTAAAAATACAGTCATACAGTTGAGTCTAATTCAAATACTTTAACTGATAGGAACACAATTTCAAATTACCAGCTGGGACATTCAATTTTTTTTCTTGATATTGATTCTGGCAGGAAGAATAATCTGTGATTTTTTTCTCAAAAGTTCAGTACTACAAAATAGTTGTTTTTTATAGAATTGTAGGGAACATGAATCTTTTAGATTGCATATCACAGTAAAATTGTGGTTTCATTACTGACAATAATTCTGTAAGTTCCTTATTTTCAAAAATTCTATTCCTGTCTGGGCATATATTATTTAGTGGTAAAAGTAAGCAAAAGGACATATTCAAAAACATAGGACAACCTTCAGTTCCTGTGTGAGATGGCAGCAAGGAGGTTCTTTGTAGTTTTACAGTTGAATATATGAAACTTACATGTGCAGACCATAAGATATGTAATTTTGAAAGGGATTTATGTTATTCTGAGCTTGTAGTTATGAGCAAGCACAACCGCCATAGGTCAGTATTCAAACTAGAAACAAAAGGATAAAGAAATTCTATTTCAGTTTTCAAAAGCATTGGGAAGTAAAAAACGTACATCAAGCTATTAAAAATGACATGATACAAAATCACCGACCTCATGGGTTTCATCTTTATTTGAGTCATGATATGGAATTGTCATGGTTTAGGAATGGTATTCCCCAACTTAGTACTCTCACCACAAAGAGAACCACTTCTCTCCCCTTTTGGTGGGAGACAAAAGGCAGAAATCACAAACTGAGATAAGAAAGACCTACTGGAAAAAGCAATGAGATAAGAAGATGAACAGTAGCAGCAACTATACTAATAACAGAAAGTGTACAAAAGAGAGGGTGATTTACATAAAAATGCTCACTCAGCCTGACCCAAGGCAGTTTGACGCCAAGACAAAGAACACTGGCTAAAGGGTTCCCCACCCAGCCACACTTCATTCTGCTGGAAACTGCCCATCTTCCCAGAAGCAGACTCCCTTCCTTCTGCCCCTGGGTGATGTATTTTCTGCAGAATAACAAACCCAGACATGCTCCAAGGTACCACCCACTCACAGCTACTGCAAAAAAAATTACCCCTGTCCTGGCTAAACCCAGAGCAGGAACCACAGTGACCAGATGGATTATGTAGACTGTCCTGAGTAGTGAAATTATGAGAAGAAGTAAATGAAAAATAAAAATGAAATAAAAATAAAGGCAGAAATGTAATTTTAAAAGTCCAGATGGAAGGAAAAGCTGCCAAAAAGTCCTGTATGAGCAGCAATGACAGTCCTGTTATCCCAGACAAACTCTCTTCCACTTAAGAGTCAGCCCAAGGACATGAACACTGAAAACAGTTCCATGCAAATGTTCAGGAAAGACTGAAGACCTTTTTCTGCATGTCAACTCAGACAGAGACCAATGGGCCAGTTGTGTGAGACTATAACTTGAACATACCAAGCCCTTGCTTATAGAAAGTATGTGTTTTAATATGACAATAGGGCAGTACAATCTTTATTGAAGGTATGGCCACCTTGAGTGGCTCACTCAAAACCTGGGCTGTTAAACAGTATTGGGGAAGAGCTGTTTACCAGGGAGCATCCATTTTGACTCAGCAAAATTATGTTCTTTGTCAGTCAGCAGGTTCTCAGGCAGAATGATCATGCTCAGAAAGGAGCTTCACAGATTTGCTTTAAATACCAGAGAAACCCTATAACTTGATGTGGACTGAAATCACCACAAACTGAATCTATCTACTATCAGAGTCTATAAATAATGCTACACAAACGATCCTGAATATCAGTGGACCTCTACAGGGTCAAAAACTAAACACAATAAATCCATTCAGGTCTTCTAAAGAATTATAGCCTATGTTATCATGGTCAGGAATAAGGAGCTGTGAGACCGCAGTCCTTGTATAAAGACACATCAGTATCTTGTGTATTGTGGCTCCACTAGGTAAAACTATGCTGCTACCCACATGTATGATCATGTAATACACATACAACCTCAACAACTGAATAATAGTAAGAGATTTGCAGAAGTGCTTTATTTTCTCCTTTTTCTTTTTTGTAGTTGTCTGTGTGTGTTTAACAGCATCGTGTTGGTCTTCAGTTTCATTCTTCATGCTTAGGGAGTAACACAAAGTAACCAGAACAGATAGTCAGCAAACAGCAGGGAAATGTTTTCAAAGCAGGAGAAACAAAGATATTTTTGACCATGCTTTTGACCTGTCCCAGTGACCTTGGGGAGCACAGCATAAAACTTCATGAAAGGAAATATTTGTTTAAAAAGGTCTCAGAATCCCAGGATGTTGTAGTAGAAATTGTAGGCTGGTATTTTTTTACAAGTCTCTTTGCGGTGTTGACTGTAGTCAGGATGTAGAGTCTATTCTTAGCATCAGTGTTTTACACTGATCTTAAGCAGTATACTCATTTTAGTGCCTCACAGATCTTACCCACCAAAATTTAATTTTCAGCATGGTCACACAGCTTTCGGTCAGTTTAGCATGTGGACATACTCTTAGTTTGATGATGTTTCTTTAACATTAACTGCGTTACCAAAATGTGCTGTGCATTTCCAAATGTTAAGTTTCCACAGTTGTAAACACCAAAATAATCAATTCCAGGTGCAGAATTGCAGATTGGATAGTGGTATTAAATAACATTAATCCTTCCACTTTGATGTACACCTTCTTTATCCAGCAACAACAATCACCCTAGCAGGGAAGAAAGTAATAGCAGATCTTCTGACACTCAGAGGGTTCAGCCACAATCTGTGAGGTTTAGCAGAGATCAACCCTTAAATCTCTGAAGCCAAATTAGAACATAAGACAAACTAGTTTTGTTTCAACTCTCAGCTTCCTGAGTTTTTCTCAGTTTTCTTTACAGCATTTAGAGACTCAGTCTTCCTGTGCCTAAGACCTTTCAATTCCATAATCCTCCCTCTAGCTGTATGCTCTGTAACCTCTGAATGCAAATCAAGGGACCTCAGCTGGTGATTCTGGCTGGCTGCTAAACAGTCTTCTCACGCTCCTGTTACAGTCCCCATGTGTTACTTAGAAAATGCTCCCTAATTCACTTATAGCTACCTTACACTTTAGAAAAGAACATGGTACAAAGAATTTGCACCAAACCACTTCAGACTTGTATATTTCTGCAGAGATATTTAGGTCTGAATACATAAATAGCAATTTTATACATGGAGAAGAGCAAAGAGGAATTCCACAGGACTTAGGATCTGATTTGTACCAGTTCATCTGATAGGCCAGAGAACACTTTTGTGTCTCCACCCTCAGTCCTGACCTTGTATATGAGTGTAGTTCATCTGTAAATTTGAAAGTTATTTTTTCTTTTATGTGAAAAATTTTAGATTTATTTCATTTTCACCAATCAATCATAAATCCTCCACAATATCAGTTAATAAAGAAAGAGAACCAAATAGAAACATTCAGCAGCTCAGAAGATAGCTAATGGAATTTATCTACTGTGTAAGTCAAACTTTTTCTAGAAGAAAATTCTGCATTCTATTAACTTTGTTTCCAATTTTTGTCTCCCTTTTCTTGCATTTTTCTGGAGTCCCATCCCCAGGGCAACAAAAAAAGATGATGAACATCAGCAATCTGAGTCCATGCAGGCCATTTTGGAATAACTTTCAGAAGACTAGGAACAAGCAGATCTTAAGATTGGCCATGGCCAGGGGAATTGAAACAGACCCCTACTTGCCAGAGGTGATTTTTCTAGTCTAATTTTTCTGCTGCAAATGCTAAATGCTTTGCTCAGCTGTTTATTAGAGTCAGAACTTAGCAAGTTCTTTGCAGATCCTGCAAAATATTTTGAGCTTATCTGGATGGTTCTATAGGATCTCTACATAATGGATGTCCAGATATTATTGATGACTGGTCCCATGATTGTGGGAATGAAAGTGCAAAAGCTACAAGTGAATATAGATATCATGGTTGATTGGTTGGTTTGTTGATTGGTTTGGGGTTTTTTTTATCCTATATTCTGTAAGATCTAAGACATTGCTTCTCTCATTGAGGAAAGGGGTAGCTGAGCCATTTTCACTCCAATGTGAACAATGAAGCAGATAGACATTCTCCCCGGAAGGAAGAAAAGTGTCATTTTCTTGAAGGTTAGAGGAAGTCAAATTTATGCTTTCACCATGTACAATACGAGGGGGGTTGTATGGATATTTGACTACCCAAAAATTTATAGCAAAAGCGTCCATATTCTTTCTAAACAGGTCGATTTTTGGAAATGATGACACTGTCTGTTGGGAGGTCTAGCTTCCAGGCTACTGACCTTCACTCTTGGGGAGGGGAGATGATGCTACTCAGGGCTCTTTTTGTCTGTTGTCCCTGAATGATAGTGTCCAGATGAAGCCCCACTATGTAGAATAGGAACATAAATCAACACAATTCTTAT
This sequence comes from Leptocoma aspasia, assembly GCA_013399835.1. Classification (NCBI taxonomy): domain Eukaryota; kingdom Metazoa; phylum Chordata; class Aves; order Passeriformes; family Nectariniidae; genus Leptocoma; species Leptocoma aspasia. The sequence goes on from VXAX01001640.1 coordinate 2,850,041, forward strand.
TGGATGTCAAGAGCATTTGTTGTTTGAGGGTGGTTTTCTGACTTGTTCCAGTGAGGGAAAGAGAGAACATCTCTGTCCTGTTGGTCTTAATGAAAGTTCACCCAGTTTCTTATTCTCAGCCTATCCTGCAGTGACTGCCTCTCCAGCTGTCCTGGAGGGCAAAGCAGTTACTTCCCATGAACATAAATGTCTTCAGAACTACCCCAAACTGAGTAGTCAAATGACTCAAAAGCTATAAAAGAGAAATGATAGGCAAAGGGAGCACAGACACACATTTACGCAATTCACACACAAGACGTAAAGTATGAACACCTGAATCTTATTCTCTGACAAGATCAGGCTGAAATACATTAATATAAAATGTGTGGGGACATTTATTTAGTAACTAGCAAACAGAATATTTTGATCTGGCTCATGCAGTCATTAGGACACACTAACTATACAGGCTGACATTCCCACAGGCAGCAAGAAAAGAGCTACTGTTGTCAGCAGCTTACATACATATGCCTTTTTGCACAGATGCATTACTTTGTTTGTGGTGGGACTAAAAGGATTCAGAAGTAAAAGAGTGAATATATTTCACAAGATTAAAGCGATGTATCCAAGTTCAACAACTATCTGCTTCTGGTTTAAAAAAAAATACTATCTTGATGTTTTCCTATGTCACCAAACAGCTCTTTATCCTTGGTTTTCTTCCACTACTTATAAGACAAAACATCTCTTTCCTTACAGAGTTAAAGAAACAAGAATCTCACTGATTTTATCCAGGGGAAAGGATGGACAAGTTATTGTATACTTGAAATTCCCAGTGAGAATTTTAGGAGGAACAAGAAGAGGGTTAATTTCTCTGTATTGTCAGCAAGCTTCCTTCACCCCACAGTGAAAATTCCAGAACAGAAGACCCAAATAACAAGGCAAATCATAATAATGACAGCAAATAAATAACAGTGTTAAGACATATTCCAGTCATCTCTTCTGCCTTTTATTTTGCCAGAGGCATTCTACTTTTTTCTATTAAAATAAAACAAATAAAAAGCATCAATGTTTTTTATCAGCTTTGAAAATATTACTTTAAAAAATGGATCCCTCTCAGCAATTTTATTAAAATAAAGTTGAATATCTTCTGCTTTTAAAAGTGGAAATTATTCCATGCTTTTAATTTCTTTCTGAAGTAACGAATTGCACAGCACCAGAATGCTGCTTACCATTACTGGTTCTGGCCTTAGGGAATGTTACTTTATTACCTTTCCAAACCATACTTCAGAGGAATTAATTAATTGATGCTCTTAGCAGCCTCATCCTGACAAAAACATATGATACTCAAATGTTAAACATGGAAGCCAAGATGAAACTGTCAGGAGAAGGCTGAAAGTGGTTATTAATATGGGTTTTGATAAATATCTTCTCAGGCTCACACTGTGCCTCGTCTACTTTCATCTTGGAAAGTAGTTAATCTGATTGATGAAGATCCTGTTTCAGATTGTCTCCATGCTGAGTTTAATAACTGCTTCTTTTTTTTCTCAAAAATAAAAAGTCCCTTATTGCAAGGCAAAAAAGCTTTGCACTGGCATGTTTTGCAATCATGTAAGAAGCCTAACAGTGAAACCCTTGGGTTTTTTCACATTCCATGCTTGAACAGTGTTGCTTAATTACCACACCATTCCATATATGACAGTCCACTCCCTCCTCCCTGAGTGCTTTGCAAAGCAGACTCTGATAAGAAAATTGTCATATGCTGCTAATGTTAAGCCCTTAGGCTTAAAAGAGTAAGCTCATCATGGCATCCTATCAGGCCTGCAGCACAAAGGGGCAACACAGCAAGCCAGTTTTGTGTCATTACTAACATTCCAGTGTTAAAAATGAGCAAGCAGGGGGTTTTGTTATTATTTAAATTATTCAGTTTTAAACATATAGACACAGTTATGGTTGCTAGGTCAAATAGAAAAGTGTACAGATTAATATCTGCAGATGCATTACCTTACAGAAACAAAACTTCAAAATACAGTATATATTTTAGAAGAGAACTTAAAATATTTTCTAGTCAACTAATTCTGCAGATAAACTTGGATAACACTGAGGGCTAGTGCAATGCTGAGGAATAGGTTGCATCCACAACCTAGCCAAGACTTTACAGTCCTTTAGGAAATTGTCTGGGAAATGTTATTTTGTATGAAAATACTGACTCATCAGAAAATAAATTTAGAAAGGTTCAGTTTCTGCTGCCTTTTGTTCCAAAAACTATGTAACAGAATGTTCCTTTTTGTGTGTGTTTTTATCTGAAAGAGCTCTTTGTTTCAGATTTTAGTTGTTTTTCCTAATTAAAAGCATGAAGAGAAAATATATCTAAGTAAACATAAAAAACCGCTCCAGTTCACTAAAACTTCATTTTTATACTGGTACCATGCAAATATTTCCGAAAGGGCAGCAAAAATGTTTCCATTCTGTAAAGAATTACAATATTTTAGGGCACCGTTCCCTGAAGTCTTCTCTTAACAATGTAGGCAAACTCAGTTTTGTCCCTGCAAGACCAAGGGGTCTACCAGGATCATAGTGCCCCTTGTTCCAGCAGCGAGGCCTGAGCAGACTTCTGAGACAGGGAAAATGTGTGTATGTGTGCAAATGTGTGAAAATGACAGGAAAATGTGAATGTGTGTAGAGCGAAGGGAAAACACCTGAAGGGCCAGGCTGGGCTTTCCTTGCAGTGGTGCTAAGGAACAGGCAAGGTGGGAATGGGGACTGGACGTCTATTTGCTGCCTTTCCCCACATACCCAAACCCCTTACTGGTGGGATTGGTGGTACTGCAGAATTTGGTTTTCCAGGGCCTAAACACAATCAAAGGAAATGGGAAAAAACACGCAACATCTACTGTTTGTCAGTTCCCACATGCAAACCAGGGCTGTTCCTTCCTTCCCCAACCAGGGAAGGAAGCAGCTATTTACTGTGAGGGAGGTTGCACCGCTGCCTGCAAATGCCACACACACTGTGGCATACCAGAGGGGAAAAGAAAAAGGCTCACTTTTCTGAAAGGTAATGTCTTGATAGATATAAAATACAACGTGGTTAAATGGTTCTTTTATCAGTGTCATTTTATCAGATTATGCTGCTGTTTTGTTTTGAGATAAGTTACAGACACTTCAAGAAAGAGAAATCAACTGATCCTAACGGCCAAATAGAAACTATTTAATATCAAAATGGAAATAAAATCACACTCATTTTCATTTTTAAAAAAGAAAAATATTTAAAAATTAGTATTTTTACAATCATGTCAGCATCATTGTAAAAATACTAATGTTTAAATATTACAGAGTTAAAGAAAGATTTTCTCTTGCACTCTGACTTTTTATGGTTTCACAATGGAAGGGAAGACAATAAGAAACTGTATATCTGCCATTGGGAGTTATCTTTGCATGGGTGTCCCAGCAGGAGAAAAGCAGATGTGGATTTTGTCATCACAGGCATCATCACTTGTTCCCGTAACAGGACTGACACATTGTGTATCAATACAGCAGCAGGAGGACTGAAATGAGATCATTTTGATCCATGAATGTAAAGATAGATTGCTAAATAACAACCTTTCATCCCCAAAAGGATACCCCAAAAACATCCACAACTGATTATGTTATCAGAACTTTGTTCCCCAAACTCTTCATGGTCAGCCTATTTTTGTCAACTACAAAGACAAAATTTATTTTTCAGAAGGGTATTTATAATCTGCACATAGTAAATACGTCCTGCTTGTTTAAGGTCTCCTCAGACATGCTGTAGTTGAGTCTCTCATTTTTATGCATTCTTGAAAAAAAGGAGCAACTTGACTATCTTTTGGTGGGAGTTTATAAAACCAAAAAAGAGAGATATGGTTTCCTCTGCTGAAAAGCAGAACTATAAGTGCTGTGAGTACTGAGGGGCATACAAATAAGTGAGGTTTCTCCGTAAGAGAGAGGCAGAAATCAGGGCCAAGTGAGAGAGGAAAGGAAAAAAACAGGAACTTTTAGGTGAGAAAGGAATTCTTGGTGGATGGACATAATAAATTCTTTGGCAGAGCAAACCCAGGAAAACCTAGTAAAATTAGATATTTTACATGCAAAATTTAATATTTTTATCTTTCATATTCTGGGTACAGAAGGTTTTTGTGGTTTCATTGAAATTTTCCATCAAATTATGAACATAATTTGTTCGTGTATGGATGAGGAGGGGGAAGGGGAAGTGACAGAGGAGTGCTGATTCTACTCATGATGGTTCATAGTAAAGAAATTAGTACAACCATCTTCTCTTTCTCTCCATTAGTTACTGGTATTCTTCTGTCTCTTCCTATAGCATTAAAAGCTATGTAGCAGAAGAAAGCTCAGTGGAGGAGCTCTTAAAATTTCCTAACCATCCATATCACCAGTCAACTAGGTCTTCCCACTCCATCCACTTATCTCCTGATTTGTTTTATGTATAACTCACTAGTTTTCCTCCTATGCCACAGCTGGTGGGTCTTACTGAACCTGGGAGTCATACAACGTGACTTAACTCCTCATCTTGGAATATAGTCTTTATCTGTCAGGCCTGTGCTGAAGGAGCAAATTTGCATCCAGTTCTGGGCCCTCCAATTTAGGAAGGATGTTGAGATACTCAAAGGTGTCCAGAGAAGGGCAACAAGGCTGGTGTCTAGACAAACAAGGGTCTAGAACACAAACCCTGCAAGTAGGGGCTGAGGGGGCTGGGGGTGTTTAGCCTGGAGAGGAGGAGGCTCAGGGGTGACCTTGTCACTCTCTACAGCTGCCTGCAAGGAGGCTGTGGCCAGGTAAGGGTTGATCTCTTCTCCCAGGCAACCAGTGGCAGGACAAAACGACACGGTCTTAAGCTACACCAGGAGAAGTTTAGGAAAAAACTCTTTGAAGAAAGAGTGATTGAGCATTGGAATGGGCTGCCCAGGAAGGTGGCGGAGTCACTGTCCCTGCAGGTGTTTAAAAAAAAAGAGTGGTTGTGGCACTTAATCCCGTGTTCTAATTGACAAGGTGGTGGTAGGTCATAGGTTGGACTTGATGGTCTCAAAGGTCTTTTCCAACCTAATTAATTCTGTGATTCTGTGATTCTTTTGTAAATGAGCACATTCTATTAGCATGGTTAAAACTTGTCTGCTAACAGGAAAAGTCAACTGGCACATCAGTTTGTACAGGGGTGAGGGGGGAAGGGGGTGGTACAGAACCCTGTTTGTTTTTTTTTTCTTTGCTATTCCTACATTTTAATACAAAGAAAACAGTTAGTCTTCTGGAAAAGTGATAGCTGAGGTTTAATTTATTTGAGAAGAGAGAGATGAAATTTCTACACGAACACAGTAGCATTACAAAAAATACAGTACAGTCAGCAACTTACTATTAATGCAGTTTTAAGAATTCAAATTGGTATCAGATTGGTGGCAGTTCTGAGAAGTTGTGAGGATACACTTTAGTTACTTTAGCAGCTGTAGAAGAAACTCTAGGCCTAAGTGTCTTGCTTTTGTTTGTATCAATCTCTGTGACTGTTAAAGCAATAAGTATGTCTGACATGTCTCATTTCAAAGAAACCTCTTTGTGACTAACAATGAGTTGATCTCATTACCTGCTTCTTGTATCAGTCTGGTGAAAGAGTAAATCTGAAGTTCAATTTGTCAGTCTTTCTTCTTAATCAGTCTGGAAAAAAAGTCTTTAAACTAAAGTGACTAATTCAGAAAAAAAGAAATGGAAAACTAGATGTTCTTATCTTTTGAAATCTGGGCTCTAGCTGGAAGCTACATTTTTTTATTAAAATACCTTTTATAAGCCTAAGATATTAACTAGTCTAGAAAGAACATTTATCAAAGCTGCAGTTAGTCTCTGAAAAGCAGTTAGGTTTGAGGAAAATGAAATTAAATATGAAAATTCAATGCTGCTGTGGAACAATCCCAAAAGCAGTGCATGGTAAAAATGAAAGTGCTGGTATATATTACAGTGGTTTAGCACATACCACACAGAACAAGTCATTACATAATTGTAATTAAAATTTTTTAACTGTATTCCTACTTTGTTATTTCCAAAGGCCAAGAATCAAGAAACCTTCACTCATACATGTGAGTCTCCTTCACTAAGGCTTATCACCCATGGGAATACATGGTGTCCACAACAGAGTGAATCTAAGCATCAGACACTCTCTTGGTTTGCTGCTAAGTCTTCTATATCACTCCACTTTGTAAAATATGACCATTTAAGAATGCATTGCATGTGAGCTAAACTTATTGTAAAGAATTTCAGTTTCAAATAAGAGGATAAGAGTACTCTCAAGAGTAGGACACTACTCAAGCAGGAGGAAATACAGGTATTATCAAAAAAAGCAATATTTAAACTGAGTCATTGAGTAAGGATCAGGGCAAGATGAAGTGACTTGAATGAATATAAGAGCAAAAGATAGTGGACAAATTTGGAAAAAAAAAAGGGCTAATTTATAGCATCGGTTGAAAGAAGAGAGAAGTCCAAGAATCATCAAGGGGATCTCAAAGACCCCCAGTCAAGAAAAGACCTGAAATGGGAACAGACTTAAAGTGTCTAAGTACAAGAAGTCTCTGAAGGAGTATCAAAGAGTTTCAGGTTAGATTAAACAAACAACATGAGCTAGAAATAGAAAATGCAACATTTAATATACAAGTAATATTTCAAGTGTTCAAACATATTTATTTAGACATTTAAAGTTCAAATTTTGACTAAAAGGAACAAATATACATTTTTCCCTACTTTATATTATTATATACAGGATATGTTTGAGTCCTCTATTTCATCTTCACTTCACAACCACGATGCACAGGAGAAGCTTTTCAGAAATGAAAGCTGAAATGCACATATTTTTACAAGAATTCAAAGGAACATGTCAGCTTATTTGATTTTTTTTTAAATTGTTTTAAAAAAATGGCTTTGCATTCTGTAATGACCTAAAAACGCATGGGGAAGAAATCCGTGTGAAAATGAGTGATGAGTAAAAATTCCATACAACGAAAAAGAAAAGTCCATGTTTGGTGGGGAAGGTTTGCTAAATATGGCACTGAGCAGAATGTGCCTGGCCCCTGGCGTGGCCACTGACCTGGGTGGGGCTGTGTAGCACAGGGTTCAATGTGGTACATTTGCTCTACCTCACTTGTCTTCAGCAAACCCTGCTTTCAGTTCCTGCCGCCCCATCCCCTGTGCTTCACTTAACAAGCAAATTCGTGCCCTGCACATGGCATATGTGAGTGGGGAACTTCTGCTTGATTCCTTCTTTCCTGCCCCATCTTTAGCACTTTCCCCACCTTTTCTTATGCTACATCCTGAGACCTGCTTGCAAAAACTTACTAGGCATTTTGACTTGGATGCCAAATTATATTTCCCTCTAAAACTTTGGCTTTTTTGCCAAATTACATCTCTCATAATAGACCAAGTTTATAGGGTTTCCCGCACATTCCTGGAAATGAGGCAAGGAAGAGGCTGGGATACATTAAGAGAATTGCGGACCCTGCAGAGAACTTAAACNTGAGCATTGGAATGGGCTGCCCAGGAAGGTGGCGGAGTCACTGTCCCTGCAGGTGTTTATAAAAAAAGAGTGGTTGTGGCACTTAATCCCGTGTTCTAATTGACAAGGTGGTGGTAGGTCATAGGTTGGACTTGATGGTCTCAAAGGTCTTTTCCAACCTAATTAATTCTGTGATTCTGTGATTCTTTTGTAAATGAGCACATTCTATTAGCATGGTTAAAACTTGTCTGCTAACAGGAAAAGTCAACTGGCACATCAGTTTGTACAGGGGTGAGGGGGGAAGGGGGTGGTACAGAACCCTGTTTGTTTTTTTTTTCTTTGCTATTCCTACATTTTAATACAAAGAAAACAGTTAGTCTTCTGGAAAAGTGATAGCTGAGGTTTAATTTATTTGAGAAGAGAGAGATGAAATTTCTACACGAACACAGTAGCATTACAAAAAATACAGTACAGTCAGCAACTTACTATTAATGCAGTTTTAAGAATTCAAATTGGTATCAGATTGGTGGCAGTTCTGAGAAGTTGTGAGGATACACTTTAGTTACTTTAGCAGCTGTAGAAGAAACTCTAGGCCTAAGTGTCTTGCTTTTGTTTGTATCAATCTCTGTGACTGTTAAAGCAATAAGTATGTCTGACATGTCTCATTTCAAAGAAACCTCTTTGTGACTAACAATGAGTTGATCTCATTACCTGCTTCTTGTATCAGTCTGGTGAAAGAGTAAATCTGAAGTTCAATTTGTCAGTCTTTCTTCTTAATCAGTCTGGAAAAAAAGTCTTTAAACTAAAGTGACTAATTCAGAAAAAAAGAAATGGAAAACTAGATGTTCTTATCTTTTGAAATCTGGGCTCTAGCTGGAAGCTACATTTTTTTATTAAAATACCTTTTATAAGCCTAAGATATTAACTAGTCTAGAAAGAACATTTATCAAAGCTGCAGTTAGTCTCTGAAAAGCAGTTAGGTTTGAGGAAAATGAAATTAAATATGAAAATTCAATGCTGCTGTGGAACAATCCCAAAAGCAGTGCATGGTAAAAATGAAAGTGCTGGTATATATTACAGTGGTTTAGCACATACCACACAGAACAAGTCATTACATAATTGTAATTAAAATTTTTTAACTGTATTCCTACTTTGTTATTTCCAAAGGCCAAGAATCAAGAAACCTTCACTCATACATGTGAGTCTCCTTCACTAAGGCTTATCACCCATGGGAATACATGGTGTCCACAACAGAGTGAATCTAAGCATCAGACACTCTCTTGGTTTGCTGCTAAGTCTTCTATATCACTCCACTTTGTAAAATATGACCATTTAAGAATGCATTGCATGTGAGCTAAACTTATTGTAAAGAATTTCAGTTTCAAATAAGAGGATAAGAGTACTCTCAAGAGTAGGACACTACTCAAGCAGGAGGAAATACAGGTATTATCAAAAAAAGCAATATTTAAACTGAGTCATTGAGTAAGGATCAGGGCAAGATGAAGTGACTTGAATGAATATAAGAGCAAAAGATAGTGGACAAATTTGGAAAAAAAAAAGGGCTAATTTATAGCATCGGTTGAAAGAAGAGAGAAGTCCAAGAATCATCAAGGGGATCTCAAAGACCCCCAGTCAAGAAAAGACCTGAAATGGGAACAGACTTAAAGTGTCTAAGTACAAGAAGTCTCTGAAGGAGTATCAAAGAGTTTCAGGTTAGATTAAACAAACAACATGAGCTAGAAATAGAAAATGCAACATTTAATATACAAGTAATATTTCAAGTGTTCAAACATATTTATTTAGACATTTAAAGTTCAAATTTTGACTAAAAGGAACAAATATACATTTTTCCCTACTTTATATTATTATATACAGGATATGTTTGAGTCCTCTATTTCATCTTCACTTCACAACCACGATGCACAGGAGAAGCTTTTCAGAAATGAAAGCTGAAATGCACATATTTTTACAAGAATTCAAAGGAACATGTCAGCTTATTTGATTTTTTTTTAAATTGTTTTAAAAAAATGGCTTTGCATTCTGTAATGACCTAAAAACGCATGGGGAAGAAATCCGTGTGAAAATGAGTGATGAGTAAAAATTCCATACAACGAAAAAGAAAAGTCCATGTTTGGTGGGGAAGGTTTGCTAAATATGGCACTGAGCAGAATGTGCCTGGCCCCTGGCGTGGCCACTGACCTGGGTGGGGCTGTGTAGCACAGGGTTCAATGTGGTACATTTGCTCTACCTCACTTGTCTTCAGCAAACCCTGCTTTCAGTTCCTGCCGCCCCATCCCCTGTGCTTCACTTAACAAGCAAATTCGTGCCCTGCACATGGCATATGTGAGTGGGGAACTTCTGCTTGATTCCTTCTTTCCTGCCCCATCTTTAGCACTTTCCCCACCTTTTCTTATGCTACATCCTGAGACCTGCTTGCAAAAACTTACTAGGCATTTTGACTTGGATGCCAAATTATATTTCCCTCTAAAACTTTGGCTTTTTTGCCAAATTACATCTCTCATAATAGACCAAGTTTATAGGGTTTCCCGCACATTCCTGGAAATGAGGCAAGGAAGAGGCTGGGATACATTAAGAGAATTGCGGACCCTGCAGAGAACTTAAACCATCAGAGAGAAAAGAAATAGGAAGCTCCAAGACTGTAACTGGAGTGCAGTTATTGTTGTCCCAAAAAAAAAGTCTTCATTTCATTTAAAAATGAAGATATTCCAGTTAAGGACAGCTTTACTTGTGATATGCCTAAAATGGAAACAAAAGTGTTCAAGCAGTACCCTATCTTATCACTGACAATATATTTCCATGTAGCAACCCTATGCCAGAAAGTATTTTAAAAGAAAATTGCCAATGAAACCTTCCTTTGAGGGTAGAAATGAAAAAACAACTACAACAAAACCAAAATAAGAATAATATCAACAGAAAACAGGTATAAATGCATAATTTCACATTTTCACTAAAATATGTTTGCATCAGAGACATGAGATTGAGAGGGACCAGTGGAGGTAGTTTAGTCCAGTCACTCACTCAAAGCAAAGCAAGTGATGTTTGTGACAGAATTTCCTTCTCTTTCCGAGGAGGACAATGGTGCTGAGCCTTTCTTCCCCCCATATGGGGAAGATGGAAGATTCATTCTTCCTCTGTGTCTTAACATTTTCCAACATGCTTTCCTGTTGCACTCTCTCCATTGATCTTCAGCTCGATGTTACATGCAAACATATGATAACCAGAGTGCCAGAGATATGATGGATATTTTTTTCGCTTTCTTGTTTCCTTAAATTTGTTTTTTTTCCTTGCTCACAAGGCTGCATTCCAATAAATGACCAGTGGTTTATAGAGTTGGTATGTTAATTAACAGCTCCTGCCACTTCAGGCAGTGTGTGCATTCTTCTCTCATTCATCCTGTCTTTATTTTAGCTGCTCTTTCCCTTCAGATACCAGGCTCTTGCTTTTTGGTGACAGCAGCTGCTTTAATTTTTTTATTATTCTTATTCTTAAGAGAGTATTATTTTCCCAAGGGTTGTAAACAATACCTTCATATTACTACCTAGGTTTCCTACATACCTTAGAAGGCTAGATGCTTACACTTATTTTCTGAGAAAAAAAAGGACAATAAAAAAGGATTTTTTCAGTATTAGATCAGTAACCTGATCTCAGAGAAGAGGGAAGGCTGAGTCATGATTTCTGAATGCTGAACTCCTGAGATTGGCCATACTGGTGATTAGGAGAAATGTTCTCAAAGGCAATAGCAAAAAAGAAAAGAAATGATTGTATGTGGTTGATTTACAAGTATGAGAATGAAACAAAGAGGCAGATGGTGGAGAAATATAAGGGCAGGAGAAACTGGATGAACATCAGTATTTACAGGAATGGTGATGAGGGAGAAAGAAACAAGGGCAGTAATGGTAAGTGAGGAACATTGTCTGTGACAGTCAATGCGAGCACTGTTCAATCAATATGCAAAGAAGCAGCTAAAGTGGCTGCAGGAAAAGACTCCGGGAAGAAGTGAAAATGGCTGCAGCACACACAGTGTGCGTTTGTTAATCAACAAACAGCTGGAGCCGTGCCATCCACTACAACATGCAAAAGAGCAAAAGAGGCAAGGAGCAGGCAAACAAAGGTTAAGTGACTAAAATGTGATTGATTATTAACAAGGCCAGCAAGCAGGTGAGAAGCAAAGGCAGTTAAGACGGAAGGATGAAAAGCACAGTTCTTTGTAGTGACAACAGAAAATACCTAACACAGAGACACACAGACAGACAGACAGACAGACAGACAGACAGACACACACACACACACACACACACACACATGCACTCACACCCACATCTGAAGCCCTGCTCTGCTCAGAACCCTTCCAGCCTCTTGCACAGCAGAGGAGCTGCAGAGTGGCTCAGGAAGGCTGGAAATTTCCCACAATACCCCATCTTTTTTGTCTCTAACTGCTAAAGAGAATTCCCTAGTGCAAACTCTGTCTTGTTCCAGGCATATCCTCAACACTCATACAATAGCCCCCTTTTTAGTCCTATATTAGAGTAGTAAGTAGGAACTATGATTACCTGCTATCACCCCATACATTTTATACTGCTAGCAATAATGTGCACTCTGCTTTTTCAGTTTCTTTCAATATTCAATGCTTTGCTATTTCTTGGCCTTTTACCTGTCCAGATCTTTACTTTACTTTCCTTTGCTACTTCCACTCATGGAGATTATTTTTATTGTAACATATGATAAAATAAATACAACTTGCCAATGAAACAGAGGACACATACAGACAGCAGATTGCAGTCAGCCTAAAAACGGATAAGAGTAGAAACATTTAGTTAGAGGCTTTAGAAACAAGAATGACAACCACACTATCACTCCTCCAGTGATACTGTGACAATTTTCTCTTATGGTTTGTGTTTGTTTGTTTGGGGTATTTTGCATATGGGGTAGAGTTGGGGTTTTTTCAGCTTACAAATAAACTGAAATTATTCCCAAAGGAGATATGTTATAAGCAAAGGTAAACAGGTTCAATCAATTATATCAGTATTCTGCAACACGATCTATCAAGAAATTTGTGACCCATAGGTAGTATACCTTGTTTGTTTAACAAGACTGCCCAGGATGACTGTTCAGAGGCAATTTCTCAGCGTAATCAGGAATCCGAATATTACCCTTTTAACAGCGGAACAGGTAATGAAATTATCCACTCTGAGAAGAAGAATATAGTTAGACTGGGATGGGCATAACCCTTATGAGCTTACAGTACCATTTTCTGCCTGGATGCTGAAGTTCTATGGCACATTACACATTTTTAGGTAAAAAATATTCAAAACCAGTAAAAGGCCTTGAGTTCTCAGAAAATTTGACTTAGTTTTCCCATAGTAATTTGAAGTGGAAGACATTTAGCATAGGAAAAATACCATATGTATTTCTAAGAACGACTCATGCAAAACTTGCTCTTCTGGCCTGATATAATTTTACACCATGGTACTATAGAGTTAGATGCTGTAGATTACATATCACTCCCTTTACACTCCTGCAACAGTTAAAAGTAAAGGGCACAATAAAGAATTACATATTTTTCACAGGTATGCTATGCTTGGAAATATGTTTTAGGTAGAAACAGTAGGAAAATTTTTCCAAGATTCTTTTTTGATAATAAAACAACTAATTAATTTTGATTAAGAAGTTAATATGAAACATGTTTGTACAGATCCTCAAAATACATTCCTTTCTAAAACTCCTATAACTTGAAAAAAAATCATTAAATCTATACGCAATCATGTTCTCTAGCACCTTTTATGGAATTGGCATAGAGATCTAGACAGAGGCCAGGGATTTGTGGGACACTGCCCAAAGGGGAGCCTTTCCTAAAGGAAATGTTGATGGAAAAGGACTCTGAGAAGGACATATTGCCTAGTCATTGTAACTCCCATAAGGTAAAGTTCTCAAGTGAATGGGAAACATAACATAGTCAGCCTCAGTGAGAAATCTTTATCTACAGAAGGAAAAGTGCTAGTTACTGGAGGAGGATTTCCTTCATATAATTATACATATCTGCATAATTGTAAACTTTAACTTACCCAGCTGCTGTGATATGGATTAAGGTACTGGAGTGTAAGGGTTTATTTAATATTAGTCCACTGTGTTTCAACAGGAAAAAAGCTGTATGTTGAAAAGGGAGCAGGGAGAAGTAGTTTTATGCCAGCTGCTTTGACACAGAAAGGGCTGAGAGGGAGTTTCCCACGCTCATCTCCATGGGTCTGAACTCCTTTTACAAAGTGAGAAGGTGACATTAAAAAGACATTTGTGTGGGCTGACAAGAAAGAACATTATGAAACCAGACAGAGGTCTGGAGATATAATGCATTGATAGATAAGCAATAAGCAGCTATGGGAATCTGAGCTCATTTCAGAAGACATAAATCAAAAAAACCTGATTCAGTCAGGACATATGGAGATGCCATGCAGTACAGGAAAAAGGCTAATGCTTTGACCTGTCATAATGTCAGAATTATTTTAAGGTAGAAAACATGGGGCTGACTTTGAAGCGTACTTCATGACACATGCAGGCAGGCTTGCCAAATTCAAGTACTGGGGTACACAAAAGGAAGTCCTGCCAAAGCTACCCTAAGGACACTGCACCCGTTATTGATCCTGTGTGAAATTTACTTCTGTATCAATTTAAGAAACTTAATCTTGTCTCCTCTTCCCCACCTTTAACTTTCCTAAAGAGAAAATGCTCTGTAAATTGTATTCCAACTACTCCAATTGTATAGTTCCTGAATGTTTTTTCCCAACATCTTTGTCTTGCAAGCATATAGTATGTACATGTTGAAAAATACTATAAAGATAGGACAATATAATTTCCTCAGACTCTAAGGGGATTTGTCAGTTATTCCCAGAGCAGTAATATTGGGAATGGGAAGGTACGTTTCCTTGCCATTCCCTTCCCCTGGGAAAGACCTAAGCATAGTTCAGGTAGGATTTTTGTAAAAGCCATATTTATATGGACTATGTGAGCACCTAAGGGATAGCAAGAACCACAGTGAGGTTTATAAAAGCATCCAATTTAGCAGTGGATTAAAGTTTCAAACCTAGGCTGAAAAGAAAAAAAAAAAAAGGTGAAAATAAGACTCTCACAGTATTTAAACACTCTAAAAATTCTCAACTAAATCAAATTTAAAAGCATGCAGCACATGAAAAAAACCAATGGGCTTTCTGTTCCTACATTATCTATGAGCTTAGGAAAATTCCACCTTTAACAGCTGTCACTTTTTGATTTTGACAAAAAATGCAAATGTATCAGCTCTAGAAATAAATACAACATCATCTTATGTGTTCTCTATTAAACATGAAAATAATTAGGCATATAACACTATTCCTCTGGTCACTCAGGAGCAGTGGCTGCCAAAATTTTTGTAAAGTCAATGAATTGACTGGACTGTTTCAGTGATCATTGACAGCTGCTACCTATTTCACTGTCTGTAGTTGCTACAAAAATTTTTAGTCTAACTAAGACAAAAATAATGTTAATATCCCAGAATTCTGTTGTAAAATAAAATGAGTGAAGAGCCAGCTTTATGTTTGGATCCTTATTGAAACGCTATTCATGACATTTTCCAACAAAAGTTGCAATTAGTGTCATGGACATTGCTTGTCATTGCAATTCAAACACTTTGTTTCTTGTCTGTCAAAATCAGAGCAGCTGTCATAATTTAACTAAATTGAAAAGAATTGTAATTAGAAATCCCTACTTTATAAAATTTCTCTTATAGTTTAGCTAATGTCAAAGTAGTAATTACACAGATTTCAGTCAAAAATGCAGTCTTCAAACTTTTAAAATAGAAAATATTGCCTTTTTTGCTTTTCTGACTGCCAAGAGAAATTAGAGTAAATGGAGGTTAACTGAGATTAAAATATTACTGTGTATTCTCAGTATTAGAAAGTAATCCTGTGAAAAAATATTAAATTATATAGATTGTATATAATACTCTATCCCTTAAGTGTTTTCTGTATAAAAAATTGATGCATTTACCCTAGAACTAATAACATGTAATGGATACAGTAAAGAGGCATTTAGAATCAGAGACTGAATTTGCATCATAATTTTTCAGGTACTCAAAGAGACAGATTCCGCCAGAAAGTTCTTGTTATTTAAAACCAGTAAATGATGCAGAAAAATATCTGATGTAGCTGTAGCCCCAACATAGTTGCTGGTTTGGGCAGAATAAGAAGGGAGAGTTAGTTTAAAACCTTTCATCCAACTCAGATCTCTATGGGGCTGTTATAATAGTGAGGCAGTGTGAAGGCATCATATAATTTATGAAAAATTTTGCAGCTGTGACTGGCTTTATTAATTTATTAAGAGGTATTTTAATTAGTCTAAATGTCACTTAAACTATGCAACCATTAATTCTTAAAAATAAAATAGTTTTCAGCAAATTACTTTACTCTTTTTGCAATAATTTGCAAATATTTCTGCTTCATAAAAAATATTTTTAAAACTTACACTTTGTTATTCAGCAGAGTCATTATTCAGACAATTTTTACTGCTATTAGCTTGCCTTTAATCTTAACAAATTCACCAGCATTTCTTACAGAGTAAGAAATAGACTCAGCAAAATATTAACAGTCAGGCCTCTGCCCCAAAATTTCTTCAGAAAGATAACAAGGAAGCTGAATAATGAGGGAGTAAAACTTCTTCATGAACAGACATAAATATTGGAGTTTGTTGAATAAATTACTGGCTGCTATTCTTTTTTTTTTATTTCCAGGTATCCTTGATTTATTTCCCATTTGAATGGACATTTCATCTTTTTAAATATATTTATGTCTCTCTTTATACAAAAGCCCATATTTTCAGAGCTAGACATATGAAATAAAAGCACACTGAGTTATCCAAGTAAGTGACCTGATTTTTGGAAATGTTGAGACTCAGCTCCCAGTGTGATCAATGTATATTGATTCTACATACTACATTCTCTTTATGCTGTTGAAAACATACCAATATTGCCATGCAGTATTTCATCAGGAAGCTATAAAAATTTCTTAGATATCTGTATTATTGACAAACTAAAAGTAAGTGTCAAACTATAATCCCAGTGGTGTATAATCTTAGTAAGGCTCAACATTGATTTGTAGAGTTTGAATTAAGAAACTTATTTATGTATTCTCTGAAATGCAACAAAAGTTTTCAAACAGAATGCTATAGAAAGGGCTTTGAAAGTGCCTCTTACCTCTCGGACAGTTCACTTGAAATCTTTTTTCTTAGAGATGTAGTTATTAACAGTATATATTCATATTCTGCATTTCATGTAAGAACAGTTCCTCTGTGAAGCCAAGCCACTGATCCTAAAAGGTTTGTTATGTTTTGCTCATATCATTCTTACCATCCAGAAAATGCCATAACTTCCCTTACCTTACAGC
The DNA here is from genome assembly GCA_013399835.1 of Leptocoma aspasia. Lineage (NCBI taxonomy): Eukaryota > Metazoa > Chordata > Aves > Passeriformes > Nectariniidae > Leptocoma > Leptocoma aspasia. The sequence goes on from VXAX01001640.1 coordinate 2,866,946, forward strand.
TCTTACTGGATTATAAACTGGAAAAATCGACATCCTATCTCTGTTAACCTTTGGCAAAGCTTGAGGAACTATTTCTTGCTCATGAAAAAGCCATCTAATTGCTAATCTATAATCCTTTTAATATGCTCTACGTTGTGGATTGATCTATTGCCAGCTGACCCAGCAGTGCCCATGGCTATATTAATCCTATTATTCACATGTTCCAATGGAACTCTTTAATGAAGTCTGAAAGGCTTGCATACTACTGATATTAAGGATGGTTACACTTGTATTGCACCTAATTATGGAACACTCTATTGTATCACCTAATTGTGCAAATTACTTTCTTTCCCAAGGCATAATTTATTTCGACAACAAGCTTTATCATATTGTTTTCATCTGTGTTCTTTTTTTTGGAGGCAATGACTTATTTACAGCTTCAGTGCTATGTTTTTAATATCCTAATAAGAGTTACATTGCTTGACCAGAGTGAAAATAAAATTAGCAAGGTAAAGAAAGATGTTCTGAAAAACAGGGGCCACAAATAGTAATATCTTGTATAATTAGAATTTAAGTAGAGGTTTAAAACTACTTGAAAAACAATGAAAAATTGCTAGACCTTAAACTACTCTTTTATGAAAGCAGATTTAGCAATATTGTAGATCTGTAGAGAAAGAAATTAATAAAACATGTTAATAGCAATGATGCTCTACTATCATCTGCCATAGTTCTTCGACCTTGATTCTTTGACTTTCTTCCTAATAGAAAATACAGTAACAGTATGGTTTGCATTGCCGTCTCCTTTAGGAGTTTGAAGCAATTCACAGCTGTTGTGGCTGATGTAATCACTTTCAGTGTCCCATACTAAAAAACAAATCTGTCTTTCCACTTCATGCATTGTACAGCAACTAAACACATCATCTGTAAGTACAGCATCAGAAAAAAAGTTTCTAATCCAGCCATCTGTAATCCAGTGCAACTTTGAAAATAAAGGCCCCTATTCCCTTCACTGATGCTCTTCACTGAGTCTTATTATGGTTTGGGTCGTGTATCTCCACAAAACCTGCCCTGCAGTTACAAGAGAAATCACTTACCCTTCATGGTGCCGTAAGAAAAATAATAGCCTGCTCACTCAAAAAATCACTCAAACCAATTGTCACATGTTTCCCTGTCAACCATCCCAAGAAATAAGAGTACCAAGAACATAACCTCTGTTTTCTAAACTGTATCTCTGGTATGTTATCATCTTACCCCAACTTGGCAGTAGCCTTTATTGGCATTGTAAATACAATTTGTATTGTATTGCATTGTATATTGCATTGTTAATTGACAATTAACATTTTATTACTAACCCTTAATAATTAAAGAATAGTAAGCATGTTGTAAACTCTCAGCTATTGAGTGATCAGCAGAATACATATGCTCCTCACTGCTAAAACAGAAATATCAAAGCCTCAACTGAATAGTAACCTTCAGCTACCTGAGCTTGTCCTCTTAGGTGTGTTTCAAAATATTAAATCTATCCCATAAATCATAACCTTAGACAAGTAATGTAACGGTGGAATATCGATTACTTTCTTAGTCTTGATAAGGTTTATGTATTTATACACAAATACAGACCCACAACAAAATATACTTACAACAGCCAGCTTATACTACACAATATTGTGCAACTGGCTTTTGCCTGTGCTTCCTAAACACCAGAGAAAATGAGGATGAATGCATGTTGAAACACTTCATTAAGGTTGTCTAATTAGAATGCTACGTAATTATCAAATATAATGGCTACAAGTGCTTATAAGACATGCAAATACCATAGACACATGTCTAATTCAGGATAATATTTTAAAATGCACTGCATTGGTGGCTTTGGGTGTCATAATTGTAAATAAACTGCAGCAGCTGCACATTACTCAACATGTATGAGTTTTCTTGGCAAAATACCAGTCTCACAAAAATCTTTTGAGAGAATAATCTCCTCTGGAAAGAAGTAGTGTTCACTTTCAGTTTGGTTTTTCTTACAAGTCTGTTGCTTTCCCAGGTCAGTCTGCCTAATTCCTTCATGAGTCTTTCCCTAGAACATCCTTCTTTCTTATCTGCACATGTATCTGACGTTCCTAACAAAGAAATGAGAGACACTAACAAATTCATTCTGTCTTTTCATGGTGTCAGAAATTTGGAACCTTCTTCAGAGGATTTGTGTCTTACAGCATAGACCCAGACAACCTTTCCCTCAACTAAGAGGCCAGGAGCAACTCCAAAGTACTTTCTCACGCTATTTTGCATCACTTCCCTGTGCTGTACAACATAACTGTGCAACCCCCCTGAGATATTACCCACACTACAGGAAATCACCTAGGAATGAGACATACAGTGCTTAAAGAGACTTGATAAGCCAGAACTGGAGACCAAAAATTCACCTGAAGATGCAGTGCAAACAGGTACCCACACTGAGTATTCTCCTTCCTTAGCAGTAACTTCATTGTGATCCCAAGGAACCTCTGAATAAGGTGACATTCAGCGTGGACAACAATGTTACAAACTGGGAAAGAGAGTAGGTAGGAGAGATAAGTGAAAAAATAAGTAGTTCAACTAAGGGAAATCAATACATTATTCAACCTTTGGCAATACATGCAATTAACATAAATGTGTTCATTAGTCTGCTAATAGATTTATCAGCCAAAAGCATTCTTCCCTTTAGGAATGTGAGCACCACAGATTATAAGAGTCTCTGGATCTCTTAAAAGAAGAGAACCATGCCAATGTTGGCTATATTTCCTTTGGCCAACACTAGGAAACAGTCACCAAACTGGTAACAGGAACAAAAAATAAACCACCCCAAAACCAACAAACAAAACAAAACAAAAAATCCAGCTGGTTATGAAGGAAATCAGCATTGCTCTGGTGATACCTTAGTTAAAGTTGCTTTACAAACTGACACCGGACACCATTAAAGTAGAGAGTAAGAACCAAGTTAGGACAATGTTATCAGTCATGTAGGCTGAGAGAACGGATATGAAAGGCCTAGAAGCCCATGGATTGCATGCAAAAATGAAAACCATCTGGCAAAATATATGTATAAATTGTTTCTTTTTCCTATTTCAGATTCCTGAGATCCTGCCCAAATCCTTTATGACTAAAATTTCAATTTATTATCAGGTCATTTTTTAATATCTTATTATTCAAAGAAACTAAAAATGGTGGCTAAGATTTTAATTTTAGAGGGACGGAGAAGAGGGAAGAAATTATGTCTGTTATCTCAGATTTTGACTAAATGACATTGATAGTCACCATCAGTTTGTTTTGACAGTATTTCTAAGATATCTCTGATAGTTTATACTTAGCAGCTGTATGTGTGTATCACTTATCTGGTATGTTCTCTAGGACCTGTTGAAGTAAATTGGCACAGATTAAATTGGGTCTTAAGATATTAGGTTTTTGTTTTGCTTTGGGGTTTTTTTTCAATCAATTTCAACCCATTTTTAATTGCCATTAAAAAATCTTCATTTACTTCCATAAGGAGTAGTAATAGTTTCTTCATTTTTGAAAGTTATAAATTAGATGATCTTTTCTGTCTGGAAATGAATGAATTTTTAACTCTGCAGGTTGTCAATTTGTAGCTGGAATGCTGCCGGACTAGACCCCGAACACCTTTGCAAGGAGGATTCCTAAAGTTTCTATTGTTGATGATACAGTTAGAGAATCTGAAAGAGTGAAAGTAATTGAGATACTTCTACTAATTTATTGATGAGCTGTCTTAAAATTATCAGATTCACAGGTGTGTTTGACGTACTCTGTTATTTGGCTAACTTCACTCTGGAAGCTGGCTAGCAGAGCTCAGCACAGCCATTAACTCCTGACCTCCTACCTTGCAATCACTTTGAAATTTTGAAAGGAGTTTTTCATATATAAGATCAGTAAATCGTTCATCTGTTGTTTGCTGGATTACACCCGTTATTTGCTTTCTCCAGAAATATGTATTAGAATTCACATATCACCGGTTCATCACAAGGATTTAATTCATCATAAGAATTTGCAAGTGCAATATGTGATGCTTCTCTGTACAAAGTACAGCACAAATATTAATTAAGTTTCCCAGAAATGAAACTGACTGGCCACTGTATCTTTTTCCTGGTAGTATACTGTGTTCCTAATTTCTACCAAAATATCATGAACAGGTCAATATTCAAAAAATAAGTGACATAAATTTACAGATTAAGCACCCTTTACAAAAAACAGCTCAACAACTATATTTAGAAGTCCAAAATCAAAGTTAATTGTAAATTGTCATAACTATCTGATTTGGGAGTTGATCGATCAAACAAACTTAAGCAGCAATATATTTCATAAAATTGTGAGAACCTTGCGGCAAAGCCATCAAACAAATAGCAACATTAATCAAAAATGGCTCACTGCAATAAGTGAAGGTTTAATAAGTATAAATGTACTGAAGCAAAACATTTAGTTAACCCTACATGCTCTGCTGAATCAGCAGACTACACCATAGGTTGTTCTAGTAAAGCATATTTCTATCATAGAATAATTGAAGGGATCAGTTCCTGTGGTGTCACCAGTCTATTTATTTGTGAAGAAAATTTTAGTGTGGGAGAAGAAAAAGAGGTAGACAGTTCATTTGCAGCACATAAAAATAAATATTTTGGTTTTGCTAAGCCAGTGGAAAAAATGTTACCTGAGGATAAATTTAAATATTTTCAGGAAAATCTTACATTTTTTCTTAAAATCTGACCAAAAAAAATGCCTCTTCTAGGTAAAAGTTGCCATAAAGGTTGAAAATAATTTAAATATTTTTTTGGGTATATATTCTCATGCCCTTATTTTATACTGATGCAGACTTATCAGTGGTTTTTGTTTGGTTAGTTTTTTCCCCAGGCTAATTCGAGAGAATATTTCTTAACAGTCTAGTTATTCTGAAATACAGTTAATGCTCTCAGTGGACTATAATGAGTTTCACTGTGCAAAATCTATCCAGGAGAAAAAGTTCACACAGGGAAAAAAATAGCAACATCTTTAAAGCTAGTCAGTTTGGAATGTACTTTACTTCAAAACAAACTTCATTAATTGAGTAGGGGGTTTTCCCCTCCTTTTGGTTACATTTAAGCTCCATATAACTCATCAATAAAAAATATGGTACAATGGAAAAAAAAACTTTTCCCTACGTGAAAATGATGCCTTTTCCTGGTCTTAGGAAATTGAGAGCCAGACACAGCTAAGGGATAAGGGGTTTTTACCTCAGTATTTTAATAAAGATCATTATGGTGCACTATTTCGCCAAGGTGGGATGTGCCGCAAAGCGCACACACGATAGATCACGTGTACAGTTTATAGACCTTACAAATTAGCACATCTTACAAGGATGCCCCAATGGGAGGCCTGGTTGAATGGCATGATATTCCCCCATCCATGGAATTTCCCCCTGGAAGGGCCAAATCTCTAGTTTAGAGGATATGTTCTAGAGGGGACCTTGGCTTCTCAAGGTGGTGTAAGGTTTTCCAGCCTCCTACTACGAGGCCTCTAGGATGTTTGGTCTCCTGGTCTAAACAGAATACTAGGGCTAGGTTAAGTTATCAGACTTAAGGAATTACAAGTGTGCATGCTAAGATACATAAAAGGAAATGCAAAATATGATCTTGGCATCAATAGAAATAGATAACATAAATTCAACCTCAAGAACAATTCCTTCAATGCATTAAGATAAACTTGATAAAGTCTGTGTACAGTTCAACCTGTAAAGCACTGTGAAACAGGCAAAGGACATACAGCTAATCCAGGCCATGAAGTCTGTGATATTTTTCTTAAAAGAACTATGGTTGAATAAATATAAGGGTTAAGATTATAAGAGTATCTGGATGGACACAGAAATATGGATAATAAATAAAACAATCTACTGAGGATGTACACTGGATCTGAAGGGTTACTCTTCAGGGCAGGGAAACCTGAGAAATTAAAGATCTGTGCAAAGAATGTGTGCTGTGGAGAAAAATGACATAATTTTTCCATCTTCTAAGCTTCTGAACCAGCAACCAGAAGAACTTTTAAGCATGCACTATCCCAAAACAATGTTCTGCAGTAAGGTGAGAATGGGCAATCCTCAGATGAGTCTCCTCCCACTTCCAATCCATCCCACCAGTTTCAGTACCTGCTATGGTACTGCTGCTATGAATTAAAATTTCTGGCACAGGGAATTGTCACATTTCATTTCTACCCATGCATTTTGAACGGCTCCCAGGGCCAGTAATTGTATAGGGAAAAAAACCTATAGACTCAGATAGTAATATAATGAAGAAAGAATTTCTTTCTTTTTGTTATCTCTTCCACACTAGGCTTCTATTAAACTCTTCAAAGTGTTGCAAAGATAAATGATGTAAATACAGTTAGAAATTTACTTATTGGATCAAATATTTAAATCCTTGGAGACCTAATTTAAACTATTTCTGAATTCAAAATAGGGACTTGGGTACCTTTTTTTCATATTACAAGAGTACTCTGACAAATTGTCTATTGGTTAGGGTCCAACAGATGTTTCTCGGTATGTCTCTCTCAGTTTTGAATTGTTAGAGGTACAAAATAACTTCCAGTACTGTAAAAACTCTGCATAATACATATATGTCAGGTAAGAATTTTAGAAGAAAGTGTATCAGATGAAGTAGCTGGAAATAAAAGACTTCAAATTAAGTTAAAATAAGCTATTTCCTGATCCTTAAAAAAATAGCAGCAAATTAAAAAAAAAAATTCAAGAAACTTTTGAAACAACAAATTTAAGCAAAACAATTATATTTAGCCATCTGCCAGGACAAGCTAGTTAACTAGTTAAAAATAATAAATCATGAATCAGGAAAGAAAAGAGACTGTAATATATCTGAAAAGCAGTGTCACAACTAAGTACATAAACCTAAGTTAGAGTTATAATTTTAATTTAAAGATTTACCTCTGCAGCTCTTTTGTATTTCTCTGATGAGCATCAGAACTAACAGATCAGGAAATAGCCATTTTGTTGAAAATTTTCTCCTGGTCTTAGCTGACCAAGCTGATCTATTTTGACACAAAGTGGTTGCTTTTCTTCACCTGCATAGCTTCAGCGCAGCATTGGGCACAGAAGTTCCACTGGAAGGATGCCTATGGATTTTGATGTTCCCTTTGGGACAGTGGAGAAAGAGATGGTGGTGACTGTGCTGGCTCCAATGGACAGGTTTGTCAGCTGTTGCTCTGATAAGGTCTGGTTGTATATGATATTATCTTGGTGGATGTTGGTTCTTGAGGCGAGCTGGCAACCTCAGAATGTTCAAATTAACAGAATGTTCTTTATTTGAAGGAGAAATTAAGGAAGATATTTTAAAATACAATGTTCCAGTACCAATTGCTATCATTCAATGATTTTCATATAGATTAGTTTATGTTATACCATGTGAAAACTAGAATTACAGAGTTTATGGTATTTGTAATGTATTTGGCCTCTGCTTTCTGCTTTAAATTTGTACTTGATATTAAAGCATTGAGAAACTGGAAAATACATACATTAGAGTTGCTACCTAGTGTGATGCTTTGTGCTTTATGATAAAGTTCTTAATCGCTTGATCTCAAACTTCTGTGAAAATACATAATAATTTGGAATCTTTTTTCACTATGCGCACACAAACACTTGTATTCACCAAAGTTTGGAGGGAGATACCAAACGGAAAACTTTTTAATACTAGCTATCATGAGAATTTATTGAAAGTTTTTGTTGGAAGATGCTAGGTCTGTAAAGAGTCGCCGTCTCAATGCCATGACATGAACCACAGTATTAATTTATTTTATAGAAGACCTGGAATAAAGTGCTCAAATCTTATTCTTCCATTATTCTATGGTATTTGTTATTGTAGCTTAAATCTCTAATTTTGATTTACTACCATATTTAGATCCAAAGAACCTTTCTGCACATTTCTGAACTTACCTCCCACACTACAACAGTTCCACAAAAGAGTTCATTTCTAAGGGAATTTTTTCTCATCATCTCTGGTCACAGGTGTAGTAAATAATCATCGGGGGAAAAGTTGTCTCATCCACTGAGTCTAGGAAGCTATCTTAAAATGGAGATTTTTGAAGATTCCAATGAAAAAGTACATCTTCTAATAATATTCACCTTCTTCAATAGATCCCAAGAGAGGCAGATGAAAGTTCAGGGAAGAATCTTATAAAGACTTGTGCTTGATTTTTACTGAGTAAGGTTTTACTGATCAAGACAGAAAGTTGTATGTGTTTTTCACTGCATATTAATTGATCATTATTTGTAAACACTGCTTTATACTTTAAAGACAGTCACTTGATTCATTGTAAGGCTTCCTCTTGCATGGAAAATAAACCATTATGTTTCTGCCAGTTCCTTGACTAATGTTTTAAAGAAATTAATTAAATAACTAAATATAAATTCTTGCATTTTCCTACTTTTAATTTGGTCCATATTCCAGGAGTGGTTTAGGGTTTTTTCCAAAGTCGTTACAATAAAAATAAATTTAAAAAGAAAACACTCACACACACACAGAGAAAACCTCAAAACCATGAGAACCTCAGAATACTTGAAACACAGAAACATTTCAAAACATTGCAAGTACTTTCTCTCCTGCAATTTCTTACCTGTTAAAGGGCATCAGCTTTATGACAGCACCTGCTAAATCACAGTTATATGTGTAAACTTTGACATAGAAAAATGCTTAATGGCAAAATACAGAATTTGGCTTGACATGGAAACAATATTGATTCCTCATAATGTAGAGTACTTTGACAACTGAAAGCAGAGTAAGACCTAGTCCACTGAAGCGAGCAAAAATATCATTGATTTCCTTGTGTTTTATATATTTTAAATAAATTTATAAACACATTCTTTTGTAATTGTACCATATGCATTTAAAGAAAGCTTCTGAATTAAATATGGAACTTTTGTTTAGAAAAAGCCAATTATTCACCCTGGCATTTTCCAAGATAAACAATGTTGTAAATAGTGAAAATGAGCAGAAAACATCATTTGGGCATGAAAACAATCTTAAATAGAAAAAAAACCCTTTTGTATTTCAGCATATTTCTCATCTTCCTATTAAACATTATCCACCTTCTCCAATGCAGAATTCAATTTCCAGCACAAAAGAGATAAAGCACTGATAATGGTAATGGATATTAATCTGAAATGGAAAGAAGGAAAAAAAAAGAAGCATGCATTAATAGATGCTAATGTTAGTGTTTGCAAAATATCCATAATATCATGTTTTAATGTATTTAGGCAAGCTGAAAGCAACTGACATTAACAGTGGATTACAAATCCCTTTATTTCATATGTCCTCATATAATTTACATGCTGAGATCATTATGTTTCTTGACACATGTTTGCAATGAAGATAGCAATGAAATAAATTGAACTGGCACTGCTGAAGTTGGCACTGTAGTACAGTATCTCTCAGGTTTTGAGCCTCAGATACACCCCAATGATACACAGTATCATATATCCTAGTTTATCCCACAGAGTTCTCCTAACACACAGAGAAACTGCCAATATGCCCTTGTAAAATATATTGCATTAAACATGTCAATAGCAAACACTATCAGCTTAATGAAACAGCTGTTCAGGATTCCAAGTGGATTGAATGACACTGATAGCTTCATTCACAAGTAATAGTCAATATAAAATATGATTTTCTTAATAGAGCAGAGCACAGTATTGATAATTAAATAAACTTTTAATAATGAATCTGTCACAGAGCAAGAAGTGCCATGAATCATTCATAGTTACATGCTTGAGGCAAAAAAGTGAAAAATGGCTGATTTTTTTCACTTTTTTTTCTGGCCAGATTTGCTTTTCCAAATTAGCTGGCCAAATCAGCTGAATAATGAGGTCAAATTTTTGACAGGGTTAAAACACCATGGGTTTACATCTTTTAAAGGTGGCAGTACAGCTGTGATGTTAAGTAAATTATTCAAGATTATTTAAAACAAGAAACTGTGATAGAATTTACATGAGGTTTCCATTGCAAAGCTGTAGTAAACAATAGGTGTACTTACTATTTCACTGTATCTACTTCCTATGAATATGCATTCTTTCTTCAGTTCAGTCCAGTCTGGAAGTGTCTGACACAACTTGGGGTAAGAACTGAAACACAGCACAACTGTGTTTTACCAGGAAAGCTCTGAAGTTTCTAAAAAGGTGGCCTGTTAAAGAGACATTAAACAGGCACCTCACACAAAGCTGTGTAAAGAGACAGAATTTACTCCAAAAAAAAGAATATTGGAGGAAGACGAAAAGTTGTGTCAAGTTTGCAGATGACACCAAATTGGAGAAGGCGGTCAACAGGCTCAAGAGCAGAGCTGCCACCCAGTGGGACCTGTAGAGTCTGGAGGAATGGGCAACAGGAGCCTGATGAGATCCATCAAGGACAAATGCTGAGGCCCACACATGGGAAGGGAGATCACCTTGTAATGATTTTGGCTGGGAAGAAGCTCTGCTTAAACGCCCTGGAGCAGTTTGCAGAAAGTGAGTTAGGTGAGCATGAACTCAGTGGTAGTTACTGGTACTGAAAAGTTATAAACTGGCCCTAGTATTTTTCATTCAGTCTGACTCTGCCAAGTTTTGTGAAGGTGAAAAGAGACCAGGCAGAATAAAGACTACTCAGCTAAATAGCCAAAATACTGAAAAGAGTGCTAGAGACCTTCTTGAATAAGACACTGCCCAAAGGATCTTGAATGCTCCAGACTCTACTCTTGTGTTATTCTGTTCCTATCTACATCTTCCTGAGGGTCAAGCAACATCACAAAACACTTCTATGTTGCAGTCCATGTAGTGTAGATTTATATCTGGCATAATTTTAAAACAAATGATCTTAAATTACAAAATTAGATAAATTAGCTTGCATTCTGCTCCATTCTGCTGAGACTAGTTTTCTTCCACTCACTGACAACTTACTTTACCATAATGGCATGATGCTGCAAACTGCAAAAGAAAAACAGCTCAGGAGAGAAACTACTCAGTAGATAATTGGTGACCTCTACTATCGGTTCATCAGTGATGTGCCAAGCATCGCTGCTGTGCAGCACAACTCTTTGCGTGTTCCTGGAGGACTGTACACTTTGTTTTCCACAGGACTGCAAGGCAGGGTTAATAGTTTTGCAAAGACATTTTCTAGTCCGTCTCATTTTTTCTCTGCTGTGCCATGTTTCTTCAGTTTCTTCATTCAAAAGGATTTCCTTCCTTACAATCAGATACACATGGTGAGTTATGCAAGTAGCTCTGTATTATACTCACGTTCTCAATTAGTTCCTCCCTATTGAAGAAGTAGATCCAGGACAGTTTCTCCTCTGGTTACATTTTCTACTTTCTGGATCATAAAGCTGTCTTCTCAGTATTCTTGGAACTACTTTCGTGTTTTACTGTCTTCATTACCTAATGGGTTTCAAAATGGTTATTGTTAAGTCCCTCATGAATATAGTAGCTTCTGCATTTTAACACTTCAAGGGTTGATGTAGGAATTTTCCATTCCAAGTCAGGTGACCTATAACAAACACACGCAGTCATCTCTTCATCATGTTCATTTATTTTTTTCCAAAATATCCAGTATTTCTAGCTGGTACACGGATTTTTTTCCTCTTATTTTTCTATTTTATGATTTAAATAGTTTATATTACATAGCTGTATTATCACTTTTTAAAATTTATTTTGTATTTTGTATTTTAATTCTCCCCTAGGAATATGTTGGCTTATGTTTTCTCCTCTTTTGGTGTCTTAGCACTTTTCCTGCCCTTTCTTTCTCCTGACACATGTTGCATCTTTCTTTTCTACTCTCTAATCCAAATAGCCTAGAGCAACTAAAATATTTATTTTTTTCTTTCAACTGAAAATTAAGCATTTTACCCTATGGGCTTTGCCAGAAAAGATAAAGATCTTTGTCATCTATTTGTATACATTCCTTTAAGAAAGCATGTTCTGTGTAGATACAGAACAGATACAGCAAGGCACAGTAGTTGCTAGGAGAATATTTCACTACAATAACTGAACAAACAGTGATTTGTCTGACTATAATTTATAGCTTCCCTAAGGCTGCAGTAAATTATGCATCTTCTTTTACTCACACAATGTCTTACAAATGTCTACTGAAGATACCTCTTTTTTCCACCTGTGTTTTTTTCCTGTAATGATTCATATTTTTAATACAGACAGCAATATGTTCACAAGAATGAATAACATTTCGGGGTTTCTTTTTAATGCTAACATCCACAATAAGTATGATTTCCTAATAAGTACACGCTGTAAAGTAGCCAGCTTCTAATGACATCTAGTGATTGTTAATTTCGAATCATTATGGAACATAGAATTGGTAGAATGTCTGTTCCTTCTTCCTTCTTACCAAGGGTATTAGGACATTTTGTAAGCAACTGAAGTATTTAGGAGAATCACAGAATGGGTCGCGTTGAAAGGACGTCATTGGGTCCAACCTCCCTGCTCAAGTAGGGCCATCCTAGAAAATGAGTGCTAAGTTTTCAGAACTACTTCTAACTTCTTTGGGTAATTTTAAAACATGCCCTTTGAGATGCTGAAAATCAAGCCAGAGTAATTTTTTATGTTTTGAATTGGTTTCCTTTTACAGAGAAGAGTTCTAGTAAACTCCCTAGAAAGAGAGCTCTAATTTTATGTTGTTCATCTTGGTCATAGAGTGAAGCATCAGGGACTGTCACTTGCTTAATTGTTTTTGGTTGTCAGAACTGACTTAATGACATCACATACCTCTACTAAAATTTCCAGGAAACTTCACATCCTTCAGTTTACAGATTCCAAAATTATTTACAGAATAGTGTTATAATGCACCTATGGAATAAATTTGTTCCAAAGGAACTGCAAATTACCTGAATTAAGAAAAAAAGTCTTACATGAATCACAGATACAGCTTCCAACAAGTTTCAGTGTTCTCAAAACAAGAGATCATTGAGAAAATCAACTCACAAATAAAGAAATAAAAGTTTGAGCTCTCTAGAATGTAATTTTTGCAGTGTCCAAAAGTTAAGAATAGTCACATTCCTTAGCAGGATGAATTTCAGTATTTTTAATTATAATTTGCTTTTATGCTACTAATTTTAAAGATACAGGTATTTAAACCCAATGAAAATGGAACAGCATTTTTTACACTGAGACAATGTGGAGTCTGAAGGCAGTGGTATTTTTGATGAATGTAAAATATAATGCCTAAGGTGATGAGTGCCAAAAATGACATTAAAAACCATTATAAAAACTTATAGTAAGAAAATTTCTTATTTAAATGATCAAAGAATTTATTATTTATGGGAAAATGCACTTTTCACCTTATACTTCTAAGTCTATATTGTCCTTAACTCGTGGCAAGGCATAAAAGGCTGAACAAATCCAAGAGCTTATGTGAATTAAATGATTCATTTCAGTCATAGAGCAAGTGCAGTAAATTATACTAAATGCAGAACAAGACAGCAGAAGACAAAGCAAATAGCTCAGGAAACTGCCTCTTATTTTAGAAGGCAAAATGGTCTTAAATTTGCACAGCAAATCTTGAAGAAAATTCACAACCATATTGTGTAGGTTATCTATATTATTCCAATGTATGATTGTAGCAGCTTGCCCCTGGCTGGATATTCGGGGCCCATGAAGCTGTTCTACCACTCTCCTTCTCAGCTGGGCAGGTGAGAGAAAATATAAGGAAAGCATCATGGATCAAAATAAGGACAGGATGAGCAACTCAGCAGTTACCATCATGGGCAAAACAGACTCAACTTCAAGAAATTAAGTATTTAATTTTATGCATCAAAATCAGAATAAATTAATAAGAAAACAAAATCCCAGTCCTAAAGAACCTTCCCCCTACTCCTCCCTTCTTCCTGGGCTCAACCTTACTCCAGATTTTCTCTACCTCCTTCTCCCCACTGGCACAGAGATTAGGGAATGGGGTCTGCAGTCAGTTCATCACACATTGTAGCTTCTGCTCCTTCCTCCTCAGGGTAGAACTACTGACACTCTTCTGCTCCAGTGTGAGGTTTCTCCCATGGGAGACAATTCTACATGAGCTTCTCCCGCATGAATTCTTCCCACAGGCTGCAGTTCTTCATTCACTGCTGCAGTGGAAGACCCCACAGGGTCCCAACTCCTGCCAGCAAATCTGCTCCAGCATCATCTCCTCCGATTCTATGGCTCCACAGGTCCTTCCAGGAGCTTGCACAGTCCAGGGTTCCCATGGGGTCACAGGCTTCTTGGGATGCACCTCCCTGCTCTGACATGGAGTCCTGCACAGGCTGCAAGTTGATTTCTGCTTTACTGTGGACCCTCCTGGGCTGCAGGGGGACAGCCTGCCTCCCCATTGTCTTTTCCAAGGGCTTCAGGGGAATCTCTGACGTGGCACCTGAAGCAGCTCTGCCCACCCCTTCTTCACTGATCTTGATGACTGCAGAGCTGTTTCTCTCTTGTATTCTCAGTCCTCTCTTATCTGTCTGCAGTTGCTGTTGCGCAGCTCCTTTTTTCCCCATCTCAATTACGTTATCCCAGAGGTGCTGCCACCATCTCTGATGGGCTCAGCCTTGGCCAGCAGTGGGTTCAGCTTAGATCCAGATGGCTTTGTCTCCACTGGAGATTAGAGAAGCTTCTGGCAGCTTCTCACAGAAGCCAGTCCTGTAGCTCCCTCCCCCTGCTCCAAAACCTTGCCACACAAACCAAGTACAAGGACTTCCTCTTAAACCTTTTTATTTAAAGAAAGGAGACAGTTACATCTAAATTGTTCTCTTTTTTCTTCTTTACACTGCTGCTTCAATTTTCTTAACTGACCTTGTTTAGGTTTTTCAGCAGGATCATATGAGCGTCATATGCACAAACAGATGAGAACATGGCTACAGTGGACATGGGCAAAGATGACAAAAATATGGACAATTGCAAGAGAATGCCTTAAACTGGAGAGTTTAAACCCAGAAAAAATCACTTTATCTGCTGTGTATGGAAAAACAAATCCTCATTTATATTTTCAGGACGTGTTTATTCTCTTAGGCCTGTGACATTTGGTTCTAAATTCAACAATACTCCAAATTACTCTGGGAGTTTTGACTTGCTATGCAAGAAGTTTGCAAATATTAGCTAGTTTTTAAGGAAACATACTGTGCTCAAAGGTATGAGCACTGAAGAACTGTCTAGGAAATTATTTTCTTAGCCTATGGTAAGTCTGCATCGAGCCAAAACTGAGACTTCTGAAGGGTTTTATGGGAAAAAAATAGAGAGCATCTGTTCAGAATAGGCAGTAGTTCCCATGAGAGATGAGAACTGCAAGTTCAAGACATTCATTTCAAATTAGTCAGGGCAAAGATGTAAAGCCTGTTTTTTCATACCGTCAGTGCATGGCTATCTGCTTGCAGTGACAGGATTGGAGGTTTTTTTAGGTTTGACAGAAATTAAGTGCTGAGTAAGAGAAATCTTTCCTGACTTAAAGAAAAATAAAAAATTCTGTACATTTGTATGGGTAGCTCCCTTCTAGTACCTCAGTATTTTCTACTGAAAATTTCTCAACTTCTAGTATCATTTTTATAAGCTCTGTTACTTAATTCCTGGCTTTTTCAGACTATTAAAATTTGTCATAGTACATTACAAAGGTCTTCCTTAATAGAAGGAAAAAAAACAGAGTTAGTGATAAAAGATACTTCAACTATAGCTGTGCAAACTAAACCATTATATGGGCTCAATATTACCATTAACTTTTAGCTTTTACTAAGCAAATCTTCCTGGTCTCTAGTTCTTCCTGCATTTCTAAGTTAGAGCCAGTCTTTAATTCCTGAATTTGAGAGAGTGATATATTGTGCATAGTTTGTCCTCTACTGTATCTCAAAGATAGTTTTCTGCAGTGTTAATTTTCTCATGTTTCACACACCCAAGGAACTCAGGAGGTTCAGAGGAGTTTATAGTGACAAATGTTTTAGAATATATGGGGGTTTGGAGTTTCTGCTGATTTGAAACCTATGACCTCATACTTCAAGGTCCAAGGTGATTCAAGGGAAAAATTTCAGATATTTTCAAGTTTCCCAAGTTAGTGATTGACCTGGCCCAGCACATAGGAAAATTTTAAGCACAGTCTGAGACACTTCACCTTGATCCCTGACTCAAGTAGAAAAGGCGGAAAGGATTTGACTGTCAGCTGCCAAGAAATGTAAATGAAGATTGCTGTTTTATTATTAACTTGATTGATATATTCTAGGTAAAAGCACTCTGGAGCACTCCTGTTAGGTAGTGATATTGAATGAAATAGGTGTTTTGCATCTCCCCAGCTATCATTATGTTAATTAAGTTAATAAAGTTACAGCCTCTAGCAGTAATCATATTCTTATGTGTGGATCTTATTTGCCTAAGGTGTTTAAATCAACACACCAGTCTTACCAAGCCTGACAAAAATCCATATTATGTTACATGATTACCAGTTTAAAAAGAAGTTTTGGGGGTTTGGGATGTATTCAGTTACTGGTACATTGAAATTTTTCCATTTTTAGGAAATATACCAAAGGGATATATACATGACTTTCAAACTACAACTGCATCCCACTCATACAAACTCAGGTTCCACCAATGAGGATTTTTAATGAGCCCAGGGTAGTGTAGAAAATCATATTTCTTTTTTAACACTATTTTATAGGTCATTATGTCAAATGGGTTAACCTCTACCTATTTAAATTCTTTTTATCTAACTGGATGAGATTTTTTCAAATATCCTAAAATTTCTCATTTCCACAGAGTTTCCAGAGCAATTTTTGGCTTTATAATTAAGAGAGCTGTTTTCTGATCTTGCTCTTAATAACGATAGTATAATTGGATTTGAAATTAAAATAATAGTGAGAGGAGAAAATTCACTTAAAACTGAGTCAAATAAACATTTATCATTCCTATCATTTAGCAATTGTAAATTAGCCTATGGAATCCAAAAAACATGACTGAAACCTAAGGATAAACCAGCTTCATCACAGTTTGACTTCTTATAGTTTGAAAAATTTGATATTGAAAGAGAAACATCTGTATAAAAAACCCAGAAACTATTTTTGTTTAGACATAAAAAAATTTTGAGGACATCTGGAAGAAAAGACTTGATGAACAAATTAAGCCAGATTATTTCCACAATAAACCACATCCACTCCTCTGAGGAATCCAGTTTCAGCCACTATCTGAGAAAAGCTGCAAAGTAAATGTTTTCTTGGATTCTACTGAGGAATATCATTATATCAGACCAACATGATTAAAAGAATTTTAAACATCTAAGGATTACTTCCTGATTTGTTTCTTCACTTCTCTATAGCCATTCAGTATAAATGCAAAATAGAAGATGGCAACCAGCAGAAGATGTCACAACCAGGAGCTGTGACAAGATGCACTCAACACAAGATTAATCCGTAGGTTTGCACACTGTTCTGGAAGACTCTTCAGGCTTTTTGGCATGGAAGGCAAGTGGATTGATGGGGTTGACAGCCCTGAAGGATGGGATGCCATCCACAATGGGTCTGGACAGGCTCGAGAAGGGGCCCATGGGAACTCAAGAGGACAAACAAAGCCAAGTGCAAGGTCCTGCACCCAGGTCAGGGCAATCCCATTACCCCAGGAAGGATATGATGAGATTGAGAGCAGCCCTTCCCAGAAGAACCTTGAGGTGCTGGTGGATGAGAGGCTGGACATGACCCAGTTATGTGCACTTGTAGCCCAGAAAGCCATGTCCTGGGGTGCATCCAAAGCAGCATGGCCAGCAGGGCAAGGGAGGTTTTGCCCCTCTGCCCTGCTCTGGGTAAAGAGACCCCACTTGGAACACTGCATCCAGCTCTGGGGTCCCCAGCACAGGAAGGACATGGACCTGTTGGAGCAATTCCAGAGGAAGCCAGCAAGATGATCAGAGGGGTGGAGCACCTCTCCTAAGAGGAAAGGCTGAGGAAATAGGGATTCTTCAGCCACCAGAAGACAAGGCTTATTAAGAGGACATCTTACTGCAGCCTTTCAGTATTTGAAGGAAGCCTATAAGAAATATGGGGACAAACTTTTTAGCGGGGTCTGTAGTGACAGGACAAGGGGAAATGGCTTCAAACTCAAGGACAGTCAATTTAGATTACATATCAGAAAGAAGTTTTTTACAATGAGGGTTTTGAGACGCTGGAACAGGTTGCCCAGAGAGGTGGTAGATGCCCTCTCCCTGGGAACATTCAGCTGGACAGGGTTCTGATCAACCTGACCTAGCTGAAGATGTCCTTGCTCATTACAGTGAGGTTAGAATAGATGATCTTTAAAACGTCTTTTCCAACTCAAACTATTCTATGATTCTATGAAGAAACAATGAAAAAATCTAAGTGAAGGTCTGGGTCAGAGTATGTGACTTAGATGCTGCTTTAGGGCAGATATGGTGATTGAATTCAGACTTTCTGTGGGCCCTTTAGGTCCAGAACTGATTTGGCAGTTTGGGGAAAGAATGTAGAAAAGGAATTGTTGGTGAAAGGGACATAGTTTAAATAAGTTCTGGAAATTCAATGAAGTATTTCATATCACAACTGACAAATTAAAATTCAGAAACCAAAAGACAAACACCCTCAAAATGTATTCATTAAAAACAATGGTCTTATTATTTTTGAACTGAAGTCAAACTCATGAGCCTCTGATTTGAAAACTTATTCTGGTTGGGGTTTTGGGTTTTTTCCATAATGTCCAGTAGAATTTCTATGGTGGTATTCAGTGAAGCTCTTCAATGTCCATATGTGAAATACAACAGGACAATGAGTTGATAGACTACCAGTTGCAATGAGACTTTCAGTTGTAATGAGGTGATGTGTCAGCCACACTGATATCATAAATAAACATATTTCTTTCTAAAGAAATTAGTAAAGTAAGCAGAAATCTTGCTGTCTTTGTTTAAATACTTTGGGTTCTAATAATAAATTTCAGACCTAATCTGAGATATCTTAAGGTCAATATAAAAGATCCC
Source organism: Leptocoma aspasia (assembly GCA_013399835.1). Classification (NCBI taxonomy): domain Eukaryota; kingdom Metazoa; phylum Chordata; class Aves; order Passeriformes; family Nectariniidae; genus Leptocoma; species Leptocoma aspasia. Next base: position 2,885,899 of record VXAX01001640.1, read on the forward strand.
AGTAGTCATCAGGGCTTTTGATCAGGTTTATGATTTGAGGGGTTTTTTTTCTGAAAGGAAAATCACATCATATTTTCCTCTGAAAGGAGTTCATTGGAGATAATTGTTACACTTGACTTCATGATGCATGGAGAAGTTGGACAATGTTTTTTTCCCAGCTAGTTCCTTTTTTCCGCCCTTCTAGAACTAGAGCCAGTTCTGGTTTACCTATATTCCTCAATGTAAAGATTTAGCTCAACTAGATCTTTCAAACTTTGCCCTGCAATTTCATTCTCAAAAAAAAACCAACCAAACAAACAAAAAAAAACCAAAACCAAAAAACAAGAACTAACCAAGCAACAAAAAAACCCAAACTAAACAAAAAAAAAAACAAAACCCTCCAAAAACCCAATCTATCATACTCTAATGTATGATTAGTATGATCATTTCATTAAACTGTGTCTGCTTAATTTCAATCAGCAATGCTAACATGTCAGGAAATATTATCTTAGTCTAACCTATTTTCAGAACTGTCACTAGCTCATAAATTCTTTGTTATGTTGACACAAAACACATGAAGTCAATGGGCATTTTCTCTTGAATGGCAGCAGGGACAGACATCACATGCCTAGTGTTGGTGTCAGCACTTCCATAGTGTGCAGTCTGTTCTGATTTTACTGTAAATGCTTTTTCCTGCATCTGATTCACCTAAAAGCCTCAGATATCATCAAACAACAAAAGTGTTTATGACAGCCTTTTTGTATGGCCATAATTTTAAGAAATACTGATCAAGAATACCAATTTTACAGAGGTTGTCATCCTCCTTAGATTTAGAGAACTTACTTCCATCATGTTTGGGTTTAGTTTTCCCTTTTTATTTTCTTTGGGTTGGAGAATTTAGAGTGGAGTTATTTTCCAGTTCTCTCTACTTCAGAGAAATTAGCAATGCTAGTTCTAGTACAAATCTCAAAGTTTTGGTATTGATTTCACAGACACCTCAAACAAGATTTTGAAAAGGAAAACCTATTAGGAAATTTAATCATTAGTAGTAAAATTATGTTAGCTACTACTTGGCAAGATTGCTTTAGAACTAAGGCTTTGAAGCCTGTCACAGGTCTTAAAAATAAAATTGCTTGAGTAGTTGAGGAGAACTGTATTAAAATGCAAATTTCCAGCTGCTAATATTTCTTCAAAAACCAATAATCCCTCAAGGCCACCAATATGTCAAATACTTAATGGAAAAATATCCCTTAGGCAGAATGGCCTTTCTAAGTTGACTTTTGATTAAACTTAAAATACTATATAGCAAAAAAACTTAAAATCAAAAAGAGGATATAAATATAGTGCTAGACTAAAATGTCATAAAGAATGCAATTGGAGGGGCAAATTTAAGGTCGCTAATTTTTAAGTAATTTTCTACCCTTTCTGAGGATTAGTCAAGGAAATAATTGCTAATATAAGGCATACCTTATAACATACACCCACAAATGGGCCTTGGAGGAGCAGAAACTGATATTTTTTCAAAGTAATAGTGATGTAAACAAAAAGTTCTGATATAGTTCATGTGTATAGCACAGAAGTCTAAGTCTCCACTGCCAAACACTTCTGCTTCTACTCTGTTGTACAAAATGTCAAACCTAAGGCTCAAAATAATCAAGCGAGAATGTGAGGGATCTTATTTTCCCTGGCTACTGAATTCTAAGGCTCTGTGCATCTCTGTTAAATGCAGAAGAGAATTTTCCTTTGAAAAGGAATGACTCAGTAAAAAGTCTAACCCTGTCCCCATGAAAAGCAGTGACAAAACATTAATGTGAGGAGGACTGGGGCATAGTTTTATTCAATTGCAGTACGCTTTGACTGAGTACATCAAAATTTTGAGGAAATGAAATTGTTGTTTAAGCATTAAATCAATCATAGAACCAATAGCTGCTAGCATATTGAATTCCATGATGCCTAAGTGTTGTCCAATAAAACAGATTTGTGGAAATCACAAGATGTCTGTTTACTGATCAGCATACTCTGTGACAAGTGTGCTGTTGCAATATCACCTTTTACAGTGCAGACTTCGTGGCAGCAAGGCAAAAAATCATGAGATACACACAGTTTGTAATGTCACTGAGTGAAGAGACTATTTAGTACGAAGAAAATGCAGCACCAGGTGCCTGATGAATAATCCAGGCTCAGCTCATTTCTGACGTGCAGTACAATTGTTTTTGAATAGGAATTGGACAAGTGTTTTGGCCAGATAAGAAAATCTTATGTGATCACGAGGAAACAGCCGCTGGATTCTCAGCTGGGGTGAAGCGGAATAGTCTGACTAAAGTATCTTGAACATACAAAGATCTATATCAGTTAAAGACATGACATTGCATTTGATCTTCAGAAAATGTTTTATGATGTTCTTAATCTGTAATATAATTCCAAAGAACACGTTTTCAGTACTAAAGGTATCTTATAGACCTTTGAAATATAATAATCTGTATAGCTTCACTTTAACTTTTGAGGCTTCAGTCACCAATGCATTAATCTAGTGAATGTGTGAGTAAACACAAGTAAAAGGAATGAAATTACCCTGAGGAAAAAGTATCATGTAGAAGCAATATCAGGCCCCTGCTTTTAAACAGTTCTAGTTTTTTAGCAGCACAAATCCATAGCTTCCCTGAAGAGTTACAGAGGCACCCTGAAATCTCTGTTCCTCCCAATCAGTTCCTTACATCTAAGAAAACAAACTGCCCTAGGCCCCACCTGCAGATGTCTGACCATCTTCCCATATAACCTATGCTTATGATACAGGATGCTGAATTTTAACCTTCAAGTTTACAGAATACAATGCATTTTCTCTCAGTAGTCAATAATCTCATCTATTAACCTTTAAAGACTCTTCAAAAGAAAAGTACCCATCCTTTTGAAATCCCATGTGTTTAGTTTCTGGGTGAGCAGATATAGTAGAATCAGACATGGACACTTAATGTGATCAACAGGTTGCCAGTTCACCAAGTACCCAATTCTCTTTGTAAAAAGAAATTGAAGTCTAAAGAAACTTTAATTTACTTTTTTCTCAGTCACAAGGAGGTCACTTACTGAGTGTTGAGGACACTATGTTAAAGGCAACGACCAGTGATCACATTAAAATCTTGGCTGTGATCAATGATCAAAACATACTTGTTGACAAAGTGTGTCACAGTAGCATTTCTCACAAGATCAAAATAGCTATACAAACTGTTTCATTTACACTGGGTGGAGGATGGAGAGTAGAACTTCTACATTTTCAGTCTGACAATTATATGATTAAGAGAGTGTGGAAAATAAAAAATGAAGTATAGTTAGAAGTACAATAAAAAATTATCACTTACAGTATTTGGCATGAACAACCTTAAATGAAAAATATTTCAAACACATTTCAATCTAACTCGCTGAACTTGTCTTCGGAATTAATTTTGTTAATTAATTAGTCTTAGCTGCACTTCCAGCCAAAGTACATGTCATCAAAACCATGCAAGTACGGTCTTATTGTTGTTCCATATTTACATGGCATTTAACAATACTTTGTTCTAAACTCATTTTTGGTTGTTTTTGAGCCAGACTTCATAGCAATAAGTAGTTGTGAACCGTATTGTTACACCAAATATGGAACCAATGTTCTGTATTCAGTTCAGGGAGACCTAAACCTCTTTCTCTTCATAACTCCAGGGAAGAAGAAATGAAAGGCTCTTTCAGTCTTTTTGAGATTCAGAATTAAATTCTGTCAGACTTTCACTCCTTTAATACTCTTTTGGGTTGCATTGTTAGCAATTTAAGCTCACAAACAGGTGATCTATGTGATAGCGTTATAGCTTTCTTTCTATATCAGCTATTTAGCCTTTGTTTATCTATCAGGATCTTCTGACAATCTTTTGAAAGTCAGCAGTCTTACCCTTTTATTTAGTCTATTTTCTTTCCTTTCCCTTTATTTTCCCCCAGGTCCATCAGAGTTAAATTTTAGTTTTGAACAAATTCCAGCATCTTTATTTCTCTGTTCACTAAATAGTTGTTTCATTTTGGGTTGTTTTTTGGGTTTTTTTTAAATCTAGTTTTTCCTAAGGGGCATTTTAATTGATACAATTGAAAAGGCATTCCTTTTACTTGTTTACCTTTCATCTTAGAAAGACTGTGGTAGGTTGACCTTGGGTGGATGCCAGGTGCCTACCAAGCCTCTCTACCACTCCCCTTTCCAGCTGGACAGGGCAGAGAAGATAAGATGGAAAACAATTTATAGGGTGATATGAGCCACTTTACTAAAGTGAAAGCAAAAGTTTGCATGTGCATAAGCAAAATAAAAAAAAAAATTATATCCTCTACATCCCATGAGCAGGCAATGTCCAGCCACTTCCTGGGAAGCAGGGCTTCAGCATGTGTAGGGCTGCTCCAGAAGGCAAACGCTGCAAATAATAAATACACCCCACCCCATTCCTTCTCCTTTCATTAGGTTTTATATCTGAGCTGATGTCATGTGGTATGGAATATCCCTTTGGTAAATTTGCATCAGCTGGCCTAGCTGAGTCTCCTCCCAAGATCTTGTCTTCTTCCAGCCCCTTTGATGAGGGGAGGATGCTGAGAGACAGAGCTGATGCTGTGCCAGCACTGCCCAGAAGGAGCCAAAACACTGGTGTGTTATCAACATCTTTCAAGCTACCAATGCAAAGCACAGCACTGTGAGGGCTGCTAAGGGAAAGTGAACTCCATCTCAGCCAGAGCAAAAACAAAGAGGTAGTTTGTCTTTCAGTTTGGTCAGGAAGTTGCTTGAACATTGTCAGATTTCTAATTAATTCCCCAAATGATGGTGTTGTTTGTGACTCGTTTTGGGGGTTTTGGTTTTTTTATGTTTAAATGGCTTTTTACTTTGTTATCCAGTTATAGAGTCAGACAGCCTTGTTAAATCATAGGTAATTTTTTTTAGCATTCACATAACTGGAATCAGGAAGGGATTATGCAATGGTTTACATTTAGACATATGGTATTTTTAACAACAAATTTCAAAAGAGACTTATCTTAAATAGTTGAGAAACAATTAAAGTTTCCATCAGAGAAAGAACATGAATAAGTTAAAAGTAATGAGTTTCTATAAAACATATCCCAACAATCAGTGTTGTCTATAAATTAAATCCTTTGGCATTCATATAAAAATTGCTTAAACTAAGAATTATATTATGTTGTAAAATGAGGGTTTATCATCAAAGAAAGACAAAGTAAGAGAGAAAAAGTCTGATAAGTGATTTGGATTTACTGTCCAGCAATAATGCTTATTCTAAATGGCCTCCTTGAATGGCCTCACTATAAGTAATGGAATTAAGCCTGTGGTGTCTGTTGAGTAACTGTCATTTTGTTGGGTGGGCAAGATTAAATTTTTCTGTAAGATTGACCAGTATCTTTAAAGGTGAATTATTTTCCTTGTCATGAACTTATGATTTGCTTGTCTTTTGGCCAAAGTGGCAAATAGATTTATAACCTGTCATTTCCTACTATGGTGGCTTGAACTTGGCCAGGTGATGAATTCCCACCCAGCCATTCCCTCCTTTTCACTCCTCTCACAAGCCTCTGCTGGGAGAGATAAAAGATGAATAGAGCTTGCAGGTTAAAACAACACCTTCCTTCTATCTGTCCTTCTTCCCAGGCTCAACGTCCCTCCTTCATTCCCAACTCCTCTGCTTTCCTCCTGTTCCGAGTAGTGCAGGAGGATGAGGAATGATGGGGTCACAGTCAGTCCATAGCAGTTCCTTTCTGCTGCTCCAGCCTTTTCTCTTCTCCAGTGTGGGCCTCTCCATGGACTGCAGTCCTTCAGTGAAAACTGCTCCAACATGGGCTCTCCATGGACCCCAAATCATTCAGGGAATATCCACATGCTCCAGTGTAGAGTCCTCCATGCAGAGTGGGTGTCTTCTTCAGCATGATCCTCCCATGGGTTGCAGGACAATACCTGCTCAACGATCCACAGGGTGCAGAGGATTCTCTGCTCTGTTCCTCCTCCTCTTCCATTTAGGCTGCATATGTCAGTAAACTGGCAAAGACTGCCCGATCATGCTACATATCATGATGTTCATGTTCTTTAAGCATTGTCTATAGAACCATGTATCTTTAAGTCAGAAGGAGCACATGCAAGAGTTTAATAACACAAACTCCCCACAAATAAATTTGAATTATTTTATTGAAAAGCACTTTTGCGTCTCTATTAAGATTTACTTTCTATAACGGTTTTGCAAAAACATGCAAAGCAAGCAGAAGTTTTTTGCTGTAAATGAAAATAGCAGCAACGATACCAGATGGATGAGGAGACAAAGGGTCAAATTAACCATAAACAGAACTGTCAGAAGAAATCTGATTAATTTTCAACTTCTTGGTAAATGAATAAGGCCCCTTCATTCAATTTTCAGCCAAGATAGTGGCTGTAAAACTGGCAGACAAACATTCTGCGTATGCATTTTACATCAGTATATGAGCATTGTGACACCAAAGGGGCAAAGATGTGCATGATTTAATGTAGAAGGTAAAAACAAATTAAGAACAAAATAAGCACAAGAGATTGCAAACAGGCAGAATATAATGCCACATACATTAGAAGGATACTCATATATAAAACAATTATTAAGAACCAGCAGCTATGTGTATGCAGGGATGATAACTAATCACTTGTGGAGCTTTTAATGAAAGAATTTGGTAATGTCTTTTTCTAAACCTCAGAACTGTTCTGTTTTGTCAGTATGTTAAGCACCCCCATCATATCAGTCTCTAACTCCCTAAATTTTACCTATATCTACATATACCTGCACATGTAATAAACTTCATGGCATTTCTCCATCAACATTTTTAAATATGAAAATTTTAAAATGTTCACATCCAGACATTTCCAAAATGCCAAAGAATTACCTAAGCATCACTGCACACACTCATAACAAGTCTGCTGAGAAAGGAAAACCAAAATTAATTCAGAAGTATCTCCTTAAACACACTTGCCAAGAGCATCTTTCAAGCTAAGCTAATCTACCAGCCCAGCAAGGCCAACAAAAGGAACTTAAACAAGGGATGTTTCTTCCTCTCTTTACCCTAACATGGTGCTATCACTGGCACTACCAAATCCTAGTTCTCCAGTGGCAGAGAAGCTTGAGATACCAAGTCTCCTCAGTGCTCCTTCTCTACCAGGAGAAGCAATGTAGCTTGGAGAGAAAAAATTTGGGCACACAGAACTGCCCATAAAACCATCAAATGTGTAAAGTCTAAGGCACGAGCAGGCAATAGGAAATCTGGGAGGGATGGTGTGGTAAAGGTGTGATTATCAGCATTACCCTGTTCAGATCTCGCTGGGGCTACTGAAATACTCATTTTTATAGGACTCCCGGAGGAGTCTTCAAGAGCTGGTTGTGACACAAAGTTCCTCAGTCCCTTCAATTTCTTTAATCACATTGGCAGTTTCTGATGATGATGGAGATTGTCTGCATCCCATGTAGGGAATTAGGGTTCAGTCTCTGGTGATCAAAAAGTCTCTGCATTTGGACTCTGTAAGAGACATTCCCTAGAAAACATGTACAATGCACTCTTAATGTCTTCTCGATACAGTCACCCCTTTCTGGGGAAAAAATAATCAAACAGAATGAGCACCTTACAAATGCAACAAGTTTTGCTGTATGGGCTAGACAAGGATCCTGATACGTCCTGGGTCTTGAGATTTATCCATAGAATGTGTATCAGATCAGTTGTACATCACTCCCTAAAGCAATCACAAAAGGGGGAGGCTGTGTCTCTTCTTTATTATTATCCCCAAACCTGATACATAGGTGGCTTTGTTAATCTATGTGTTGAGTGGTACTTGGAGGGAAAAAAAATGGCAGCGTAAGAATATATTTCAACAGTATTTAACGTGTTATGTAGAGAAACTTTAATGTAGGAAAATTCTGTTACCTTGATTTTTCTTTTGAAATACCTTATGTTTTGATTTGCTGTTCATACAAGTGACTGAAAGCTTCTTCTGAGAGGAGATTTAATAGAAAATAAAAAAACTGTGTGAAAAAAGAAAAAAAAGGAAAAGAGAGAGCTAATGAATATGATGTTTAGTATGCTGTCAGCCATTTAAGGCTTATGCTGCCACAACTCCAGTTAGCTGAGCACAGCAGTAGTTATGAGGAGTAATGAGTTTGCCAGACATTTTGAAATTCCTCTCCTGCTGTGTCCTGTCAGTTGAAAAAGAAGGAGACAGTGATGGCCAACAATTTAAACATAACGAATTGACCATAACTGGCACCTAAAGAACAATAAAGCAAAGACCAAATGGCAGGCTCTGACCAGCTAGCTTCTAAGTTCCCCAAATATGACAAGGACTGTTATATTTTATGTTTTGCTTGAAAAGAAAAATGCAGCTATAGATTCAGTAGCCAGAAAATATTTAATTAGAAATAACCATATACTATTGGAAAACCAAAATAATTTATGACATAATAATGAATATTAAAAATGGCTACATAAGTCTTCTTTTTTTTCTGCCCACTTTAAAGTAGGGAGGTATTTCTTGATAATTTTGAATAATAGATAAGAAAAAGATGCATGCCAAATATATTTTTCCACTTCTAATAATGTGCCTGTGAAAGACCAGAGATTACTTTCCTTCTACATTTCTCCTCAGAAAGATTGAAGTCTGGATTTTTAAAAAACAAAGCAGATCTTCATAGCTGTCACCATGCTGCACCATTAGAGTATTCATTATTTTCTGGTAGAAGAGGGATTGGACATCAGATTTTTCACTCCAAAAGAATATGCCTCTGCCAAGTTATTTAGATCAGATCTATATGAACAATTTATCCTGCTAGAACTTTATTTCCAAAATAATACTTTAGTATTGATAAGAAAGATGGAAAAAAAAAAGAAAAAAGAAAAAATCTCAAAATCACAACAAATGGCTTTTCAGTTCTACTATTTAGCTGGAGCAAGCCAGTCTGTGAAGCTGTTCCCTCTAATGGTATAAACTAGAAGACTCATCAAAGAAGGGGGTTTTCCTTTCTCCTGCTAAGGAACCCAAACCTTAGTTTATGGGGCTGAGCTAGTCACCCCATGATTCTGCCATAGACAGCACAGAAAAAGGAAGGAACCTCTGTTTAATTATTTATCTCCCTAACACAATGGATCAGATTAATTGTATCTATTTTTGTTTATATTTGCTATGAATGGAGTCTCAAGTGTTTAACTGTGAATTAAATATCCAGTTTTTACATAGCTAAAATTTGTGCAAATCTTTTATTGCCACCAATGTAGCTTATTTGGTTATTTTTCTATAAATTTTCTATTTCACTGCTTTTGAAATAAAAAAGACAAAGATCTTTTCCCTAAAATCCAGTTCTTCTTTATTCCAACAGTCCCTATTTTCAAAGGGCAGAACCTTCGGACTAAATATATAAAATTTGTATCATGTGATATCAATTAAGTTATGCAAAGCAACTAAAGCTAATATTGATCATGCCTGATAGTGCATGCCTGTTGTACCTGTAACACAAGAAATAACAAGTGGTTGTTTTTTTTTTGCAGACGACAGCAGTGACTTCTTGCAGGGTATGTTTGGACAACTGTAAGTTCACAGCATTATGAGCTGATCTGGGAGCCCCCAGCCCCTGAATCTGTAATTCAGCCACTCTGGAGTTCATCAGAATACTGCTTAGTTCACAGATCATTAGCTTGATGGAATAGTTATCTTAAATGCCTAACTTCCTTTTATTTTAAATATTAAAAAATGATGGGGTAGATTTATTTCAAACTAAGAAAACAAGGATTGGACATGTTAAGCTCAGAGCTTCACGTGCTTTGTCTCCATCAAGCATCCTGACTGCAAAAGAGTCACGCAAAGAAGCCTCTGGACTACCTGGATAATGTATGAAGCTCCGACAGAATTACTTAAGGAAGATAGTGCTGGATGTCAGGTTTCAAATATCTGTGTCCAAAAGAAGCACAGAGACACAGAGTCAATTTTTAGTCAAGACTAAAATCTTCCCTTCCACATCCATTGGATGTAACTGTATTCCCACTTTTGTCACACAGAAGGGAAAACATGGTTTTGTCACATTACTTGGCAGACACACAGCTTGGTGTCACACCACACACCCGGGAGAGCTGCAGCAGCGCAGGGGCTGCAGGAAGAAAGGAACTGCAGTTGTGTACTGGCCACATGTAAGCTCCCAGTGCTACTGCACCCAAGCAAACGCTGGCATCCAAATTCCCGAAATAATTCCCTTAACACACTAAGCACCACAGAAGGACTGCAGCTTTTACAACTAGATAAGGAGAGCAGCTTACAGCAAGAATGGCAATAGGCTTAGGTACTGTAATCCACAGCCATGGCTGGAGCCTTGACAGAGTTTTGTGAACTGCATATAAACCTATCCTGGTCTCACAGAGAGTTCTCGCTATTCAAAACCATTTCAAAAATTGCTTTTACATGTAGCTCTGTCACCCAGTGTAACGGCTGAACTGTATCATCTTTTCTGCTACATGATTATTTTTTGTCCAAGACTCCTGGTATAGTGCCTGCTCCTTGAATGGACAACACAGAAGTTTAAGCAGAGAACTTAAAAGTGAAAAATAGAAAAGGGTAACCCTCTTCAAATATAAAAAGGAATATTCCTGTTGAAATTTCTCCCAGCTTTTATATTTGGCAATATTTTTATGGGGAAAATAATGAATTTTTCAATAATAATACTAAAAACACAATAGGGGGAAACAGACATAACACTAATTTGCAAAGATATTTCAAACCATTTTTTCATACAAAGGGAATCCTCTATTTCACGGCTTTATTTCATCACTCAGAGAATACTATCTCTTATTAAACAAGGGAATCTGGGGTATTTCCAGCAAACGGAATCCAGGGTGTTTCCATTGCCTGTAAGTCACAACTGAGTCCTTGAGGAAATAATTTTCTCTGTTTAGAACAATAAGAATGAAACACTGAGTGTTAGAAGGAGGCGTGACCTTAATGCTCCAGTTTTTGAAAGCAAGTATTTATGAGGTTAATCAAATTTGCAATTAGTTAAGAATTTTGCAGTTAAATGAATATAATGTCCATACTCAGATGTCAATGGTACAATAAACTCATATTGTCTGACTTAGCTGACAGGAGCTGGTTTATTCCAGGCTGGGGACTCAGTTCCTGTTCTAACATTGATCCTAATCATGTTTTGAAAGCAATAAAGTTTTGGGAAGCTATTGTTTTCCAGAGCTGCCAGTGTAGGGCTGACGTTTAATTCTTAAAACTGAATAGGAAAGCAGCATGGTCTATGTTCTTAGGGTCTTCAGAGGGGCCTGACTTTTACTCTGGTCTTGCCTTTATTCTGGTATGTAACAGGATGCCACTCACTTGTCTGTGTTGCCATAGTCTGTCTAGATTCTAGCATCATCAGGGAAATTCTTCTAACTATAAATGCACTAATTAATTCCAAATTGCTATGCCTTGGGTGAGAGGCTAAATCTTAGAGCATATTGACTGCATAGTCAGTCATCTCACTACAGAGACCTAATCTGAATCTTTATTCATTTTTATGCATGAGAATTCTTTGTTGTGGTACTAAATGTCTCCACACAATAAAAAGTGTTTATTAAAAATCTGTCTGAAATTCAATAGCAGTAATTTTGTTGTCTGAACCAGGTTATCATCTTCCACTTTAAAGCAGAGTGAAAGGCAGATTTCTGAAAGATATACATCACTGTCACAAGATACAAGAAAGTATCTAAGTTCAGAAAAAGGGAATGATCCATGTCAAGCAGAAGACATAGGAGTCAATTTCTTCCTTTTTCAGTAACTCTGTTTATGTCCTAAAACATAACAATCAGCTTTTTTTATTTTTCTGTGTTTTCTGTTTGTTCAAGGGTTAATAATATCTCCCCTTTCTTGCAATATTTGGCAGAAAATCCACACAAAACTTTGAAGCATTTGGACACAAGGCTACCAGTACTAGTCTACAAAAGGGCATTCAATTGAGACTCAACACCAAACTCATTATGGGCTCCTCTGCAACGCCTTCACTCATGGCTTTTCATTTCCATCAGCCCAATCCTCACCCTGCACAGCTGCACAAAGTGTAGCTACCCAATGATCAAGATCAAGACCAGCTTCCACACTTCAGTTCATACAACCAGCTAGACCAGTGTTGAAACCTTTTTACATCTTTTTTCTCAAATTTCTCTTATATGCTTTCGTTTCTTTTCTTTGTTGTTCCTCCTCCCACCTTTCTTTCCCATTTCTGATCCTGAATCACACTGAGTTACCTCTTGTAACAAAGGTTTCTCAGTCCTTTCCTAATTGGCAAAACCCTCCTGAGAGGATGACTTTTTTAGCATTTCAACATCTCATATTATTGCTGTGATCTTTTGCGTAAGAGCTGCCAGACAAAAATTATTCAGGTTCAGTTTTCCAAATGAGATGACTAATGGGAGTAGACAATGGATCTGCAGATGGACCTGTTAGTCTGATTCTACCCCATGAATGTGCAGATATATATTACCATGTAGATGACTGGCATTTTGGGGGGTTTGCAGGAGTTATTTATAACTTTTTTACACATTCAAACTAGAAAATAATCCTCCTATTTTCAAACCCATTATCTCTTAGAGATTACATAGCCTCAAAGTCATATTAAATCCTAGTGTTGGATATAAAGACTTTTTCTAATTAATTCAATTTGGTTATGCAGATTTGGTTCCGTCTATATAATTTTTCATATAGCATTTTTAATATTACCTCTTTTACAAAGAGATTAGACTTCAGAAATTAAAACAAAAATCTATGTGAAAAATAGGATGACATTGGTCTGCCTTTAACCCTAGCATCTACTTCTTCTGTAAGATAATGACTGCTAAGCAGACTAAAGTTTTTAAGTTGAAATGTGACTGCATAAATCATGCAAAACAATTCAAAGTTTCTAGGCATCAAGAGGCTTGCAGACTTGAGGTGTGATTGAAGAGTAATAATGTGCGTTTGTCAGTGAGTTAGCTTGGATCTGAAAAATAGACTAGCTGATTGAAGGACTTGACCTAATGATCTCATTCTTCCATCTATGCTCTGTCCTTGTTTCCAGTCCACTCTAGACTTTTGTTCCCCATTTCTTAGTAGACAAAATTTTTCCCTCCGTTCCACTTATGTAAATGAATTTCACTGAGTCTGTTAGTTTTGGTGAGATTATTCTTTATGGTACCCTTACTATTTTCAGCTGATCTGACAGACCTAGCAATAAGTAATAACAATAACTTTGGCACAGAAATCACAGACTGTTTTCCCAGAAAATTCCATATTACTTAGATACAAATTTATCTAATTAGAACAATAGCATTTTAAGTGCTATTGTTCTTGCTGTAGGCAAGATCTAAAAAAAAATGTTTGCAGAAATACTAAGAAGGATGAAAAAATACACCTACTTAAATATGACTATTTTGATTTATTTTGATTACATCTGTGTTGCTTTTGCACAGCTTGGTTTTGGGCAGCAGCTTGGGCCACAGGGGCAGCTTCTGTGAGAAGCTGCTGGAAGCTTCCACCATGTCCAGCAGAACCAATCCCTGGTGGCTCCAAAGATGGACATGCTGCTGGCCCAGGCTGGGCCAATTAGAGATGTAGGTAATGCCTCAGTGATGACATATTTAAGAAGAAATCAAACCAAGGAACCCTTCATTATATTTTCTCCCCTGTCTAGTTGCAGTGGGGAGTGAGCGAGAGGCTTCCATGGCTGTCTGGCATTTGGTCAGTCTCAAACCACAACATCATCATTTGATAAAAAGTTTAACGTTCTTTTTATTCTTAAATCATTCTCCATCTAGAAAAGATTATTATGGGTTTACCAGTACTTTTCCCAGACCATACCAATTATTTCACAAATTATGTTATTATGTAAAATCTGTGCGAAAGGACTACCTGAGATTTTTTTTTAAGACCTACACCAGACTGTATTCACCTTGCTACAGCACACAAAAAACCTCCAAGCTTGACACCTAAAATAAACTGTTTTCTTATTTTCACACAAAATTCTGTATATTTCCAATGCAGGAAAAGAATATTTAACATTCTAATAAACACTGGAAATAAAAGATCATTTAAAGAACCAAAAATGCAATTTGCATTTCTTACACCTTTCATAAGTTACCTTATCCATAGTTGTCATCTTTGTCATCAGAGAAGAAGGATATTCAGATTTTAATAAAATTTATGTGAATGGCAGTACAATAATTCACAGGTGATTTCAGATTTCGGTGTTCTTGAAGAAAAATGCAGGTTTAATTTTGAATAGGGAAATTAATGAAGATGTATGATTTAATTTAGATATAACTGAAAATGGCTGCTATTAGATACTTTCCAAAAATGCATTCCTTCTAAGCTTCTCAATCACAGAAAATAGAGAGATCACTTTAAGATATCTTTCCATTATCTTTATTATCAATCTTTTACCACGTGCTTCAGCTATTTAAAAATACGAACAAAATCATTGAACTAGTCTTGCTAAAGATAATGCTGCTTGAAATTAAGGGACTAGTTTTTCTATATATTATCATTTTCAGAGTGCAATGAACAACTGATTTATTTCAATATGTATTCATAAAGTAGTGCTGCGTGTTTGTAAGCTATTTCTCTGTCTTATGCCAATATTATATCTGTGCTACTTCCCACACAAGAAGGCATCCATAAAGGGAAAAAAAAAAGTTTTACTTTGCTTATTTTTATAGCTGATTTATTGTTTCTAGGGATTTAATCAAAGTTTCCCCTCAGAAGCCTAATTTTTGCAACCAATTTACATATACCAGCTATTCTAAAATGCAACTAATCATCAGAAGACCCATTTTTATGTTTAATTCTTTAGCTGAGTGGGGGATGGATTTTTAAAGGGAAATTCACCCAGTACAAAAAGGTTTGCAGAGGTTTTGCACTCATTTATGCACTCCATTCAGGCTATGCATGAAATTCTCAGTGCTGCTTGCTCAGGAGACTTTAACCCAATTAAAAGGCCCTTGACAAAATAGGCTACTGCATTTCAGGCTCACTTAGCCTCAGGAGAAAACATCAGGGATAGGGACATGACAACATGGTCAATTAACAGGACTTCAGATATGTTAGCCCAGCTCTGCAATGCCATTAACTAAAATCAAGTGAACTAATACAATTAAACAGAAGAGCCTCCTTATCCATCCAAATATACCCCAAAGACTAACAAAAATGACCCAATGCCTGCCAGATCTTTTCAGGAAAGACACAGTTAAAGTTCCATCTGGAGCACCATTGCAACCTTAGGTACAGCCCCCTGTTCAAGTCAAACTAGAAATCAGTAGTAAATTTTGCACTTTTCCTCTGTTTCTCTTGCATGGACACCATTCAAATGCCTTTTAGGAGCAGTGAAGCATCATCCCTGCCCTTTTTTCCTCCTGTGATCCATCCACACTGCACACTCAACAGGCTAGCACTGGTACAGAACCTGCACAGCTTGGTTTGTGTTTCCTCTACGTGTTATAATGACCCCTTCCAGGAAGGGCTTACTTTTGGAGGTTTTTCCCAACATTTACTTTGTCCATTGTCATAGTCTGATGATAGGACTATTCATCTTTTCTGATCAAATGTACATTTTCATGTTTCTGATAAAGGGTTTCATTGATATACAAACCAAAAATATTATCACTCACTTTGGAAGTTTCTTTGACCATTATTAGTCATTCTACAAAAATTTCATTGAGATATAAAAGCAAAAGTGGAATATTATTTTTAAATGTATTGACAGAACAAAGATACAAAACTAATTTAATGTATCTTGAGTGTAAAAGTCTGATAAATTGTATAGACCACAAAGAATAAATCCTAGCAAATTTTAAATACAAGAATAGAGACAAACCCAAGAACTGCATTGAGCTGTGACTTGATAGTGGGATATTGATAATGTTAAAAATAAAGTTGTCCAATTTATTTAAAATAATGACTAAAATAATGCAGAGGGAAAGAGAGAAAAATGCAAATACTTACAGCACTACATAAATTCCCTAACTTCTACTGGATGTTAATGCCCAGAATCTTTATAGGGCTTCACCTAGTCAGAACTTTTATGGAAAAAAAAACTGTAGTTGCACAGTTCATGTCAGGAAATACCTTTCTCACAGCTGCAGTCCAGAGCCTCTGGATCAGCATGTACCACTTTTACCTGCACCACTTTGTTTACATACTGACTTGAAATGAAGCTTCTAGTCAGGGACATAAAACAAGGCAAAACTTCCACATGATTTGTAACTACCAAGCTCTGCGCATGTCAGTGTGGCAAGTCATGAAACTATTACACATTTTTATCACTATCCTTTCAATTTTTTCTTCTCCCTACCTTGTTGTTTATTGCATTCATTGTGACCCATTTTCGATTTCACCCTGACCTCTTCAAGGCAGAGATTTTTTTCTCTGGGTGTTTTGCACAGGGAATTTTGTTTTTCTAAAGCAAGTAATTTGTTACAAATAATATTTGAAAGAACTATTAATTGGTTTGAATAATCAATTTTAGTCCTTTTGTTATTGCATCAGAAAAAAAAACAACCATATTTGCTGAATAATCATTTTAAATCAGAATCTAAAAATATTTGGAAAGTAATTTGACCAGCTTAAGTATTCTGAAATTTGTCTCAAAATTCTCCTGGAGGAGTCTCATAGACATGCTGTGGAAAAAGCTGTCTGTTATATCTAAGATTTTTTCCATCATGAAGACAGTAAGACTTTACAGATTTATTGTAAGAGCTTTCAACCATTCAGGTATGAATTACATCTCTTTCCTTTAAAGATCCTTTTGTTGTTTCTGGATGGTAATCATTGCTGTGAGTCATGATACTCTGTAGTTTCATGGTTTTCATAACCATGAGAAACAATAAAACAATAGCTCTCCATTCTCACCATTCTAAATATCTCCCTCAAAACTCCTTTTAATTCAAAATAAAATTAAGATAAATATTTATTTTAGCAGTATTTGACCTTCCAGCACATTGCATTTAATGGAAGTATGAACCACACAGCAATCAGACAACACAGACTCAAAAAAAAAAAGAGATTTTTCAGCCAAATAATATTAAAAATATATTGTCAGTGGGGATTTGTACAAGATTGTCTTGGCCAGTCACAAAAATTTAGCTTACTGTCACAGAAGGAACTGGGTTTGCCTCAGTCTGGAGAAGAGATACCTTCACGCGGAACATGAATGCCAGAACCTACAAGGAGGGCATCAAGAATGGTTCTTCACAGAGGTGCATGGTAGGAGGATGACATGGACCTAAGTTAAAATAACAGAGGTTCAGACTGAATGTAAGGAAAAGAAAATTTTACCATGAAAGGAACTTGAATGAACCAGTTTGCCCAGAGAGTTTAGGTAGTCTCTGTCCCTGGAGATTTTGAAGACTGGATAAAGCCATGAGTATCTTGTGCTGAACTCATAGTTAACCATGAACAGAAGACTCCTTCCATTCTGAATTTTCCAATGATCCTTTAATCCTAGATCTAACAGAAATGTGAAATGTGATAATGAGTTATTTGTGTGGCTGTGTTGCACTTAGAATTGTGTGGAGATACACTGAACACAGCATTCTTCTTTTTATCCATGGACAACCTTTACTGTTGGTATATAGGCAGAAGAATTCAGCTGATTTAGTGGTTTGCACAATACTTAATACAGTAGAGGACCAGGCTGGAGCAGTTTAAGTGCTCAAGTAGCACAGATCACAAATAATGATGTTAAGCATACAGTACCAAGTATTTAAGCATTATGACTTACTTGCAATAAGACAGGGCATTCATTCATTTTAAATGAAATATACTACTAATCAAAAGTATTCCACTGTGTATTTACACATATTTCTGTATGTTCTTATATACCTACACATCCAGAAACACACAGCATATTATAAAAACTAAAATAATTGAAGTAACTACATATGACCCACAATATAGTCACAGGAATATCAACATACACATGAAGCTAGAACTGCTTATAAATATACCTTGACTTCACTGGAGAGAATTATCATAAACAGCATTCGCAGAAAGTGTCAGCACTCTTGAAACAATTTCATAAACCTGGTTATCATTTCTTTTCAGGCTGCAAAGGAAAACCTCTTCACCATCTTCCTCATATGCACTCATCCAGGTTGCCCTGTTTTAGTGAACAAAAAAGAATCACCCCTTCTCTGTGAGTGTGTGTGAATAATTTCTCTATGTACCTATGGGTACAGATACAGAAATAATAACTGGAAAAGAGCAGGCTGAAGAGATTAAAAGGGCATGTTGAGACATAGCATGTGACAGTCTCCAAGGAACTGGTATGCTCCAGGGACCAGATATCCTATTGAATCTATAAGAAATGATGATTTGAGAAAGCCAAGAGTTGGACAAACCTGTGCAAGGGCAGTAGCACACTGGGGGATCAACAACAGACTGTGTCTCTTGGACCACTTCCCGAGAGGTGATGACTGCAAAGACTGGAGGACTGTGCACATGCCTCATAAAAAAAAAAGGACCTTGAGGAACTTTCCAAACACCTAACTACAAATCATTGGTCCAGCAGATTGCAAACATTTAAAATAGTTGGAATCTGGGACTCCAGACTACTGCCTTGCAGAAAATGCAGCAGGAAGCTAAAATTACTCAACTTATCTCAAATAAAAGCAGAAATGAGATTTAAGTATCTTGAATCCACTGTGGATAGAACATATTTTAAGAAATGTTACTTTTGTTCCAGATTTTCTTCATAGGTTTATTAAGTCTAACAGGACCCACAAAAAAGGAAAACATTCTTCAACATCCTGATATTTAATGCACAATTTTGTCTTGCCCTAGATGTCTTATTTTACTTACTGTTCCCATAAACAGGAGATGACCTCTCCTGTCAGTTACAGACAAGTTATAACTTTTAAGTGCCAAGATAGGCACAAATTGCTATTTTGCTTTACTGTCTGATTTTATATTATTTCTGTGATTTGTAATGTACTGCAAGTTCATTTGCAGTCTATACTGTCTTTCTAGGGAGATCAATTAAAGATAACAAGACAAATTCTTGATTATATTCAGGGAGTCAATTTTAATATTACTTACAAGAGGGGATGGTAATCTTATCAAGGAGGTAATCTCTCCAGTTTTGCTTTTGCTTACTGGGAGGTTTGAGCATAGTAATTCAAACCAATATGATATGGAATATAAGCAAAGTCCAATTTAACAGTGTTCCATCATACAAGTTAAATAAATAACAGTGTAATGAAGAGGAATCAAAGCTAAAAAAAAGCTGCCCAGAAGTGCAGTGACATTTCTGATGGCATATTCTAAGAGGCAGTGAATCTCAAAGCCAGTGCAGAGTGTGAAGGAAGTATCAAATTAATAATAATTTCAGAGAAAAATACAACCTCTTACTCTATTCAGAATGACTTTAGATCATCTTTATATTTAAAAGATAGCATAGTATCCTTGAAAGAGAACAATGAGGTAGCTTGACTCCACTAGCTGCTGCCATCAGTGAATATGGAAAGGTCAGGTACTTCCTTTTCGTACAGGATTTCATGAATTGTTAACAACAGAACACTGATTATGAGGTGGGTGTGAGATCTTGTCCTATTGAAAATCAGAACTGATATCAGAATGTATCATTTTAGGTATCTAACTTGAGACTTTTGTAAACAAACTGTTGAGATACATAGATTATATTTCTCTCAAGCTTTCATTTTGTATACATACCTGAAGCACTGAAAGTCCAAAGTGTTTCCTATTGAACAGATGTAGACTTTTTAGGTGTGCTGCAATTAGTCAAATACTTTTGCAAACTAACATATTGGTGTGAATAGGATTCAAATAATAATTTAACAACTTTTGAAATACCTTGCTAGTCATTTGCTCATAGGTGTAGGTAAAGAGGCCTGAGAGAGGATGGAATCATTTCATGTATTCTGGAGGCTTTATCCATACAAGACTGATCCCTTAAGTTAATGGAACTACCCTGACATGAAAAAGGTGCACAGAATATAGTACTGTCTCTTTAAGTACATAGATTTTGATTTTTGCTTGTTCTTCACTGTGCAAGACTTAGTTCAGCTCATTTGAAATTCAAAAATAAATTTAGACACAACTATCTTTAATTATTTGGGTTTGGAAGACTAGGCAAGTAAAAAACATAGCATTTTGTGCTGATTTCATTGCATTTTTGTAAGAATGTGACTGATCTTAAACCAAAGAAGGCTAAGTGTCCTGAGCTTCATTAGGAACATTGCCTCATGCAGATCAAGAAATGTGATCCTTCCCCTCCATTCAGCACTGGTGAGGCCATACCTGGACTACTGGGTCCAATTCTGGTTTCCCCAGAACAAAAAAGACATGCTGGAGACCATCCATTGAAGGGCCACAGAGAAGATTTAGGGGCTGGAGCACCCTTCACAGGAATGGTAACCCCATCAAGGTGCATGAATATCTGAATGGAGGCAGTAGAGAAGATGAAGCCAGGCTGTTTTCAGTGGTGATCTGTGACAGAAGAGTCAGTGGACACTGAAGGTTCCATCTGAGCTGTGAAGGCAATGGAGCACTGGCATAGGTTGCACACTCTACATCCTTGGAGATATTGAAAAGCATCCGGGCCTGGTCCTGGAGTTCCTGCTCTGGGTGACCCAGCTTGAACAGGGTTGGAAAAGATGACATGAAGAGGTCCCATTCAACCTCAATGATTTGGTGAATCTGTGGCTCTTGTACCTCACATTCCTTTCTGAAAGTATCAGAAATATTGTCTTTGGTTTGCTCCCACAGGAGCAGAGCCTGGAGCTGTGTGGATGTGGCTGAATTGCTGTTCTATACCACCCACTGCATCCCTCAGGGCATGGCTTTGAGGGAATTAAAAAACAACCTCAGGATAAAAGTGCACTGTTTTGTTCCATTTCTTCCTTGGGAAAGCTGCCAGGACCAGCACTGAGGACTCTGTACCTGTCCTGCTGCTGCCCTTCCTGTCCCTCAGAGAATGCCGCTCCAGCCAGTGAACACATCTGATCCACGGCACATCTCCAAAAAGCAAAAACTCAGCCAGCTCTGAAGTGGCAGTGAGATGAGCTTGAGCTGAGCCCCAGCCGAGTCCAATGGAGCCAAGCAGACAGGTCCAAAGCAGCGGCACCACACGGAATTAAATCAGTGGAGTCGAGCAGTCTGGAGGTGAGGACTGCGGTGTTTGCAGGTGACCCAGCTTTTGGAGGGGGTTGCCCATCATCATTTTTCACTGTGTTGGGCATGGAGATGGGGAGGACCAGCTGTGGACACCTTCTGCCAACTTGTCTTTGTCTTGGCAGCCACACAGAATTAAGATGGTGAACATCTTTTTTGTGTAAAGTACCTTTTCTTTAGTAAACTTCTGTTATTAATATTGTTGCTGTTACTGTGTGTTTCTTACTCCATTGCTATTTGTTTTCAGTAAATTGTTATCTCAACCCATAGTTTCTGCCCTCTGTCTCTCTCTCTCTCACCAGAGGGGGACTGGGGGAAGGGGAGTGGCTTATTTGGAGTTTAATTCCCAGCTGGGTTTTTTAGCCACCACAAGTAGACCAGGGCTTTCAAGACCAGTTTTGGCAAATAGGGGTTTGTGAAACCAGGGGAGTGTGAGGAATGAGAAAACAAGAAACACAAGGAACTGAGCTCACAGTTCAGCACTACCACCCTTCCATGGGCCTGCAAAGCCCAAATTCAGCTAGATCCCACCACACAGGTGCAACTTGACTTCTTAGGACTTCATGGTGCTGCAAGGTCTGCATTCACTGAGCACCACTTCTATGAGCTGGGCCAACCTGAAAGTCTAGTATGCACTGCAGGCCACAGGGAGCCTCACATTTATCTGAAAAGACATCCACAGGGCCAGCTGGGCACACATACATCTGCATCAGCACAGTTTTTTATAAAAGTCTTTGGGCCCCATTTTTAGAAGTATTTAGGGGTCTTTGAGCTGACCAAACTCCCAGTGGTGCTAACCAGATTTGAATGAGCTGCTGTGTAGGCATCCAGGATCCACCACAGTGGAGAGTGAGAGAAGAAAGTGGAAAGACTAAGGAGCTGGATTTGATAGCACCAAGACTGATATCCCGCTGTGCATCTCACAGGAAATTAGGCTTCTCAGTCTCTCTTCCAATTTATGGTACCTCTTTCAGACACAGCTGGTGTCACTTGACTGTTTATGCAGATGTTCCAGCTGTTAAGGGCTTTAATCTGGCCCTTCTGCTACAAGGTTTACAGGATAGAAAGTGCTAGGCACTTTATGTGAATTATATATCATTCACAAACTAGATGATCCCAGCTTCTGTAATAGTCCATCTTCAAGGCCTCAAGGCTGGAGCTAGTGCTCCAAGCAGCTAATCAGTAGGGATTTTTGCAGCAGTGCTTTGGATGCTGTGAAGCTGCCAGTTGCAAGAGACTACACACGTAACTGAATTGGACACCTGGGAGGTTGGGCTGTAGTTATAGCTGTGAAAACAGCAGCCGTGCCAATACCATGAATCTAAGCACCAATCTGTTGTTTTGGGAGCCTGAATTATTTTGAGAGACCTAGCAAATTACTGTCAAGGAGACTTAGAGCTACAGCTATAACTTGTGATGGGACGTTTCACAAGTCCTTTCCTAGGTCCTGAGGTAGTCACATCAGACCAGGTCCACTCCAAAATGTGTATTTACTTTCTCAAAATGGGATGGTTGCTTGGATTAAGAACCCTGCAGAGACTGGTTCAATTGGTGACTGGGAGAAAATTAAATTAGGAAAGAGCTTCCTTTTCTGCTCACAGCAGTACACAGGGTGGACATCCCAAAACTCGAACACCCCTCTGTGAGTTATGAAAACTGGACTTCAGGTTCCCAAGTTATTTTATTCTGGAATTTCACATCTCTTTCTGAATTTCTAGAACAAAAATAATTACTATTCCACCAGTGACGAATAGAAGGCAATGGTGAAGTTAAATATGGTACATTCAGGGTTTATGTTCCCATGAAACATCTGTCTCATGAATATAAGTCTCTCAGTTTGCCAAGCAAAGACAGAAAATATCTTATTGAAAGCAGCACTGTTGAAAAAACAGTTTTCTTGTAACCTAATGTTGACCATTACCTTCTACTTGCTTGTGCTCCTCCTAGTTTTAGTAAAGCTAATTTTATAGTTGTAGCAGTATTTAATGAAAACACAGTACAAAAATTTTCTAACACACAACAAAAAGAATTCTGCCACCTACTCGCCCGTTCCATCCGATGTATTTTAAACTAGCTTTGAGATAACATTGAAGGTTCTAAATATATTTAGCAATGTTAAATACAAATTACAAGTCAGCAGGGCTAGTTACAAAGCATAAGGCTTACTGGCACTTTTTTCCTTCATAAAATGAGACTTGTAATTCAATTATGTACTCATAGGGGGAGAAAATGGTGCATGTTCCAGCCAGCAGCTCCCATTGTCCACATGTGCATTCTCAGATCAAACAGATCTAATAATTCCTTGTTAAAGTCATCATTTCCCATTAGATGAGCAACTGTGGCTGGTAAAAGGTAATGGTTACAGTGTGTTACACAATTAACACAGTGTGAAATGAACTGAAATATGTTTTCTAAAGAAGATTTTCAATGGAAAATGAGTATTTAGACTGTATATATCAAAAATACATACCCAAATGAGGATTGTACTGAATATTTTTACAAAACTGACAGTGTGCTCAGTCACAGCAGCTATTATACTATAAATAACATTAGTATGCTGTCAAAAGCATAGCAAACATTCTTTAGGGCTATGAAAGAGAAAACTTGCATTAGAAGAAAATCTCTTCAAGTTGTCAGAAAATACATAAATGATGGAAATATTTTCAGGCTTTGTAATAGTTTCTGCCACAAAATGTACTAAAAATTCAGATAATCAGAAGGACTGCAATAGATAATAGACAGCAATTTTAGTGTAAGTAGAAGGAATTTAGAAAAGAAAATGATATGGATCTGGTGATTAAAAAAAAAAAAAGAAAAAGAAACTAGCAAACTCATAAGTGAACAGTTTACTGTGTTCTCTACATTATATGTTTCAAACTACCCCAGAATAACTCATGTAGTCAGTGAACCACAATATCCAGCAGTTCTGAGGTTCAGAAGTTGCTTATCAATTCATGCAGTTTCTGCCTATCAATAAAGAGAGCAAGTTTCGTAGCAGATATTTGATCTGAATTTAAAATAAGAAAAATCCATACATGCTTTCATGTTGTAGAGCATTTTCACTACCTGTAGGCTAAATGCAATTCTGTGGAATTAGCGCAATTAAACCACTTTATGTCACCTGGGTAGTGACACACTGCTGGAATTTGATAAAAAGTGCTCTAGAAGATAATGATGTGAAATTTGTTCTTCAAGTGCATAAATCATTACCAAAACTAGCTGAGACTCTAGAGCCATTTAGACAGGCCTGTATGTGACTGTGTCCCTGCTAACAGTTCTTGCTTCTCAAATGGATTTATTGGTATAAGGCAGTCAGACCAGGTTAGAGCACTGAGCAGGTTAATGTACAAGTGGCAGCCTGTGACCATTTAGACAATTCCTGAGGTACTGTTGTGCTCAACAGAGCAAATATCTAACTCTCAGATGGCCCTTAGGAATATTTGGTGTTAAGAAGCCCCACGTGAGAATTATAAAATCAAAAATGGCTTGGGCTAGAATAGAATCATAGAATCATAGAATCATAGAATCATAGAATCATAGAATCATAGAATCATAGAATCATAGAATCATAGAATCATAGAATCATAGAATCATAGAATCAGCTGAGATGGAAGAAGTCTGTCAGGATCAACTCCTGGCCCTGTGCAGGACACCACAAGGATCACACCATGTGCTTGAGAGCATTGTCCAAATCCTTCTTGAACTTAGAGTTGGTGCTGTGACCATGTCCCTGGGGAGCCTGTTCAATCACCCTCTGGGTCTAAAACCTTTTCCTGATATTCAACCTAAACCTCCCCTGACTCAGCTGGATTACAAGAGTAGAAAATCTCAAGACAGACCCAGTAGCGCTGTTGTGGTGGAGATTCCTATCATAGAATCATAGAATCATCATGGAACCATAGAATGGTTTGGGTTGGAAGTGATCCTAAAGAACGTCTAGTTTCAAGCCCCCTGAAATGAGCAGGCACACCTTTTACCAAGCCAGTTTGCTGAGAGCCCCATCCAACCTGGCCTAGAACACTTCCAAGGATGGGGCATGCACAACTCTGGCCAAACTGTTCCAGTGCCCTCACCACCTTCACAGTGAAGAATTTCTTCCTAACATCTAATCTAAACATACTCTTTTGACTTGAAGCCATTCCTCCTTGTCCTGTCACTCCATGGTCTTGTAAATGGTCTCTTTCCTTCTTTCTTGTAGGCTCCCTTCAGATGTTGGAAGACCGCAATTAGGTCACCTTGAAAGCCTTCTATTTCCGGGCTGAACTATCCCAATTGTCTCAGCCTTTCTTCTTAGAAGAGGTGCTCTACCACTCTAATAATCTTGGTGGTCCTCCTCTGGACTCTCTCCAATACATCCATGTCCTTCCTGTGCTGGGGACCCCAGAGCTGGATGCAGCGCTGCAGGTGGGGTCTCACCAGGGCAGAGCAGAGGGGCAGAATCTCTCCTGTGCCCTGCTGGCCACGCTGCTTTGGATGCAGCTCAGCATATGGTTAGTCAGGTGCAAAGATATGGGTAAGCATCTCAGAAAAGGTTTCCAAAACACTGACACATACTATAGTAGAGAAAATCTGGCTGAATCACAAAAAAAACCCAACTAACCTGATACACTTATATGTGTCTTCCTTTTAGGTCAGGAGTACCTCTCAGGTGAAGGGATACAGAGGCTAGACATGGAAAAGAAAAGCACTTAAAACCAAGGATCTATCTATACTATATAATGGAGCACAGTACAGTAATCCCACCTGAAACTACTGAAATAGCATGGCAGATTTTATTATCTATTTTTCCTATGTTGCTCTCATGCTAGATTTCTTTTTCACAGTTATTCTATTGCTCTTCTCTTGAGTATTGCTTTACTGTATACCACTATGCTTGTCCTTGAGGCTTTCATTTTACAAGCCTACCAGCTATCAGGTGTTTGATGAGACCAGTTCAGAGAATAATTAGGAAATGCACATTCAATGCTATCAATAGGACACAGTAGCATTGAGATAGTTTTGAGGCACTATGCAGTATGTCCTTTTCCTTTTCTTTATCCCTAATCTTCCTTTCTATCCTCCATAATGCACACCTTTAAACTCCCATCTCTGTTTAACTGGTTTTTGGGACAGGGACTGTCTATTCCTGCCTGCACAATGGGATCATATACCCCATTATGCAAATAGTAAGTTATAAATAGCAAGCAATAAATAAACAACCATATGACGAACACACAAAAAAAATAGTTCCATTCCTCTGTTTGCAAGCCTTTGAAGGGAGACAACTTTTTGTAGGGTAGTTCCTTTTGCAGTATCAAGATCACACTCTGTTCCCTGGGAATGGGATGAAGAGGTGTTTAGCTTCAAAGATGAGGAAGAAAAGCCACCACTAAAACATCCACTGACTAGATCTTGTTTCTCGAGAATAGGGAAAAATTTATTCAGCTATCCTGTCTCATTGAGAATATTCAGTTATGTTAGTCTATGAGACAATTACAACTTTATGTATAGGCATGATTCCTGTGGTTGTAGTAGTATTCATTGAAATTGTGGCAGAAAATCCAGACACTCCAAACTGAATCTTATCACAGATTTTGATGGGCTTGAAGTTGGATATCACATGAACACTCTGATATGCATTTGAGACTGTTCCAAAATAGAGTACCTCAAATAATGTCAATGTTTTTATATAAAGAATGCCAGAAATTACAGACTAAAACTTGACCCAATATAAATACTCAGAAGACTTGATTTCCTCATAGTGTAAATTTGACCTTGTAACTATGCCCTCTACAAAAATAGTGTAATGTAACTTGCCTGAACAGTGAAATGCTGGAGCATGATATCTACTTCTATAGTTGAAAATACACACAAAAGAATATATCTGCTCTTAAATCAAACACACTGTACCCATTTGCAGATGATGTCCAGATAGGTTAGATGATTGGCAGACAGAGTTTACAGACAAATGTCTTAGAAACCAGCAATTTATTTTCAGTCCACAGACCTTTGAAACTACTCTTCATGACTCAGATTGTCCAAACATGATTTTTTCAATACACTAAGGGCATTGGATAGTTCAAACTTACAAAGAAGAAATTGGCAATAATGATGCTCTTTGATAGCTCTTTTCAGAAACGCCAAAACAATGACTTGTAATTGTAAGTGAAAAAAATATTGTCATGTCTCAGCAGAATAGCTTTACTTCAAGTGAAATGTGCGCAATAAAAAGCAGACATAATTGTCTAGAGTAGTGGTGAAGAGGACAGAGGGAAGTGTGAGGTCCTTCACACAGGTCATGCAGAAATATTTTTAGGTAGGATAAGGAGAGAGATCTATCTTCTTACTTTGAACAGCAGAAAGTTGTATTAGTGAGGAGACACCACATGGATGCACGAGCTGATGCAGTTCCACGTGGAAAAGCTGCTCCACAGTTGTTGCCTCCTCACAGGTGCATAGTCCTCGGAAAGCAGAGGTTCCACACTGTCTCCTGTTTAGGCTGATGTTATACAGGACTATAAACATCAGAAATATAAGTGAAGAGTGGAAAGGCCCTCTTCTGACAGAATTTCTGCAGGAAATGAGTTAATTTATGCCTATCAGGCTGTTGGGCAATTGAGAATAACTGGTATTTTAGTTCCAATAGTGAACAACACTGTAAATAAATTCTGACTGTATTGTTTAATCAGTGAACAAGTAAACAGAGAGACACTTTCCTCCACGAGAACATAAATGGTCTTTCATTTGTTTTTTGATTAAGCTGTAGAGGTTAGATTCACAGAAGGACAAAAGCACCTTGAAGCCCATCAAGCTTGTCCTTATGATACTGAACCCAAAATTTCATGCTATTCTTTCCTAGCTGACTGACTAAACAGTCCCCTTGAATAGCTAAATCTCTTTCCCCAAAAAAAGCAGGCCAAAATTGTCCTTGTTAAGTTGCTGTCTATCAGGAGAGAAGGTAAAGCCATCACTTCTTACAATTTCTAACAATAAAACTCCAGGATATTTGAAAGCTTCTATTCTGCTTAAATGCTGAACAATGAATACCTAACATATGCCTAAGTCTCTTCCAAGACTTTTCTCTTCTTGAAACCTTGGAGGTGTTCAGAATTGTAGGTTTATTCAGAGCACGTAGAACAGAAAAAAGAAATCACAGCCTTAGAGAATGCAGGTAGAGTGGATAATTTGGCAGAGTAGGGAACAATGAATTTTGAGCTAGAATTCACGTCTTCCACTTTCTAGGCAAGTGATGTAACCAGATGGTTCCCATAGAAATGATGAGGATGAAACCTGTATATTTTAAAAGGGAAACCTTTTTCATTGCTTTGAAGAAAATACAAGACTGAGGACTGATTCAATTTATACTGTAGGTGTCATGAGATCTGATTTAAAAAAAAAAGAAAAGTCTTGAGTATTTGGAGACAACAGCCCAGGAGGAGAAAAAGCAGAAAACTTCTTTTACCAGCAAACTGCAGAAATTAGACTGGTGTTAAATAAAATCACTTCTTCAGTTGCAGTCCAGGACACAGAAATTTGTTCATGCACTTTTTTACAGCCAGTTGTGACCTAACTTCACTTATGCTATGAACTTCATCTCCCTTCAGCCTGAAAGCTGTGCATATTTATCACCTCAGTGATATTCTCACATTTAAACCCATCACAGAGGTCTATTAGCATAGGAGAGTGTGTTAATACAGATTCTTTCTCACACCCATTTGGATCAGAGCACTAGCAAAGTCTCTGCCTGCAAGTAATCAAAGAGACCTGGACCTTTGTTTTCACACTCTGTATGGTCTGATTAGAACCAGCAGTAAACAGAGAGATGATGGCTAATAGTAAAACAGTGTAAAGAGTAGACATAAGTGAGTTTTTCTTTACAAATATTTGTAGTAAATTTTTATAAAGAAGGATCAAATTCAGATTAAAACTAAATAATGAAAATGTAATGATGAGAAAACTGAAATAATATTTAGAGAGCTAAAGTCCTTGTTTTGACAATAAGATACCATTAACATTTCTTAGACATGTGATGTCCATTAAAATGTGGGAGCTTGTCTTAGAATTATATAAAAGTCATTTTCCCAAACTGGAACCTCTGATCTAAGCAAAGTTTTTATTTGTAACACATACATACTAGCAGGCCAGAGGTAACAGGTACTTCTAATATATTATGAAATGTGAACATAAATCCCAAAGAAACTATGAACAGAATTCTACAAGGAATTATTTCACTCATTAATATGAGAAGGAATTAGGTTCTTATTAATTGTCACTGGTTCCATGAGAAATACTTTTCTGCCTTGACTTTACACGCAAGAATCTACTTAAAGTTTATGACCTTTCTTCCTTCCAAAAGCAGATAAATTATAAAAGCAACTCATTCCCTCAATACATTCAAGGTATCTCTTCTGGTGAATAATTTTTTCAGTCTCCTGTTTATTCCCCAGTTAAACATTGCTTTAAATTTGTGTGATTGTAGTCTAAAAACTGTAACTGTAAAAATGCCATCTTGGCTGCTCTCAGAATGTAAAGACTCCACCTGTGCCATCTTGGAATGATTTACAATATTGTTAAAGACTACAAAGACTATGAAGAGTTGATGTAACTGTGAAAGGAAAAAAGGGGGAGGAGAGAAGTACTTTGCTGAATACCAAAGTTATCTTGATAAATGGGGGGATTGGTCTGAAATCAATAACAAGAAATTCAATAGAGACAAGTGCAGAGTACTACACTTGGGGCTTGTCTACACAAACAGATTAGTACAGCGAACTAAAGCATGAATTTACAGTACACTTGCTGCTGCATACTAACTTTTCATGCTGACACTTTGCTAAGTACTAAGTATACCTCTCTGTGATGTCTTCTACTTCACATTTTGCACAGAGACAGCACTAGTGCAGGCTACAAGTATCCACAGGGGAATTTGGCATGGAGAAGCTAGTGTGCTGTAAATCTATACCCTATCTTACTGAAATTTGGTACTTTAAATTCTACCATAGGCAGAAAAAAAAAAATCTAATGCACAAATAGAAAATGTGGAATTACAGATTAGACAGCACTACTGCATAAGCAGGTTGTAGTCAGCATAACCAGCATAGTCAATGATAAATGATGATAAATAACCATGATACTGGTGTTACATAGAACATAGAAATAAGTACATAGTACTTATTGTAAGTACATAGAAAGAAACAGAAGAGAATTATTCACATTCTGCTTTTCTCACTGTTGGCAAGACTTAGGCCAGAATAGTCTGCTTTCTTTGGAGTTCCATTTGAAAGGTTAGGCAGATTTTAGATTAGTCAGAAGAATGCAGTCAAAACATGCTATAAGAACCAAGAGTGCTAAATCCAGAAAAACTAGGACTGATGCCTGAGTATAGTAACCATCTTCAAAGATATAAAAGAGTGCTATAAGAGAACTTCCTGCTTTTTTTTTTTTTTTGAGTCCAAGAAGACTTGGAAGGAAATAATTGTTTCATTTGCAATTGTGATATTCCATACCAGCAAGTGTTGACAAATACCATCCTGAGGGGTACAAGAGCAGGGCAATAGTGGAAACCAGTAAATGGGTCCATTACTCTCATTTCTAACATCATGACGTGTTCTAGGAGTAAGTGCAAGAACACCAGTAAGAAAGAGAAAGTGAAAGACTTCAAGATTAACTTTCTTTGAGGAAAGGGTACAAGAACATAGAGTTTGAGGACTACTGAGTTTGGAGACAATTTACCTAGAAAGAACAAGTAATTAAGCACACTGGAGGGTCCTAAAAACTATTCATAGACAAACATCTTTCCATGTGGTCTAAACATTCTTGAACCTTTCTCTGGGCAGGAGCTCAGAAGTAAACAGCTTTTCAATCCCCTTTCATTTCTTTTTTAAACCTATAGCAGCCATGATAAAATGTAGATTTTGGTGTGTATTTGGCTCAAATATATTCTTTGCAATTAGCTATGGAGCAGCAGCATCTATTGAGTGAAACCTGACAACAAGTTAATGGGACTCTATTTTTATATCTGTTCATTTACCACCCATTTTTCTGTTTCTCATCTAATTTATCTTCCTCATCTTTGCTATATGTAAGAAGAAATTTTATTGTTATACTTCTCATCATTGAAAATAGAAATAAATATGTTAATTACAATATATGCAAATTATGCTTATATTTATACATGTTCTTTTATTATTCATTTGCATTTGCTTACTTAATTGTCATTCTATGTGTCTCCTAGTTATCCATATATAATTTTAATTATTGAACGTGTTCTATGCTGAATTTACAGCTTGCATGTTATAACAGATTTAACCCATCATATATAAGGACCCAGCTAGCCTAAAAAATAAACTTTTGACTTGGCTGCATTTCTCTTCCACAAAGACAGCACATAGAAATTATCTTAAACTGAGAAACCAAAAATCAGTACTTGCTAGAAAAAGAGTGAAGAGTAAATTTAAAGTATGCCAACTGGATAAACTAAAAGTTCTGGAAATTTACAAATTCAAAAGGTCAAAAGGGAGATTACAATTACAGAAAGTTAGTTGCCTTCTCTTGGCAACTAGCCATCAGCTGGTCTAAGTCATATAAGAGTAGCAAAAGCATTTCAGTGTAAAGCCTTTTAAAAATAACGATGATAATGACATCTGGGGGAGAATAAGACAAAGTGAAAGGAATAGAATAAGCCTACAGGCTGACAATTACAATTGTATATTAGCCTTCTACCTAGAAAGATACAAGAAATAGCGGGAAACTAAATGGAAATGGTGTGTATTTCCTAGGACTGATATGAAATTTTATTACTGATTTGTTCTACCACCAAGGTAATCACTTTGCCTTTAGTGATATTTAGACACAGGCAACAACTTTTTTTACCTGTTAGTTCCTAGCCTTATGAATAAAGTAACTACTTTTTTTTTTAATGGCATACCTAAATCTTTACCCAAAGATTAGTTACAAGTATGACTACCCGTTGTTACTTAGTATTTCTAAATGAGTTTACACAATCACCTCATTAGATCAATTTTTAATAGAAAATGTAATTGTATATTTCATCCCTTCCTATGTGTTTAACACATCAGTGAGCACTACTCACATCTGATCTGAAGCAGACAAATGGACTCCAAATCAGTAAGAAAAAACACACCAAACAGGGAAGAAGGCAGACCAGAAATCAATCAGAAAAGAGCAATAAAATATTTCCTATCTTTATGACATCACAGCAGTTAGCTAGAAATCTAAGTAATGTGCTAATGAAGTTCATAGGCAGTTCTTACATCTGTGAGGTTAGAAATGTATTAAAAATGGGTCTAAAGAGGTAGACCTGCATAAAGTAGAGGTAGACTTGCATAAAGCAGTGGCAAAGGAAAGTAGCCATGAATACATCTGAAGTCTGCTACTTCAAAACTCAAATGAGATGGAGCCCTGGAAAGCAGTATAATTAAGATTTGCTTCTAATACAAATAATAGTGGAGAGCTCATTAGCAGTAAATTTTTTGCAGTTTGGGACCTGACAGAAACCACTGTAACTATGAATATGAAGGAATTTCATCAGAGAAAGCTGATGAGATCCTTTATCACTGGGATTCCATGTAAAATATTGCATTCATTTTGTAGTCTTTAACTGTACTAGAGACTGATGATATGGGAGTTGTTCTGAAAAGACCAACACAGTTCTTTTGGAGTGGTTAATTAAAAGCAACTTTGCAGATAATACTTGCAATTAGGAAAAGGAAGTAAATTGGGCAAATTTGTGTGATTCCCATGAATAAATGAAAGGGAAGCTTTTACCTCAGTAGCAGGAAAAGCCTTCTTTTGGGAGAGGAAATTCAGTAACAGCATAGTCTGCAGGGTAAAAAGTAGAAACTTGCTCAACATTTGTAGAAGAATAGTGCAAGTTTTAGGAAAAAATACCTCACTAAAAATGGGAGATTTCTCATTTCTCAGAGCAATAGCTTTGGTTAAAGAAATGGTAAGCCTCTGATATGCAGAGGAGATATTATAAGTCCGTGAAATGGGATGGTACTGGAAAATATTTGTGAGCTCTTGAGAAAAATACAGTTCAAAGTTTATGAGTATTACTCCTGTTTACTGAAGGGCTAAAGCTCTCTTACTGAAGTTCATCAGCTAAAGGTTTCGGTATTTTTTTACTCAAGTCAGGGAAGATTCATTTGGGAATTCATTTGATACACAAGCTGTTTTGTCAGTGTCTGTCCACCTTATTAACTGGACATGACCTACAAGTCATTAGCAAAATAAAGACTAGAGCCCCTAATGCCATACACCTACATATCAGTTTGTTTCATAGAGTTTATGAGTGAACTCCACACTTAGAATGTTAAAATGAAACATGGCTAAATAACTGCATTTCTTTTGCCTCTAGATTTACAAAAATACTAACACAAAACCAGAAACAGACAAACACAACAAAATTAACATACAGTGAACTCAAGATCACCACGGTCCCTGCTGTTCAAGTTCTATTATTGCTGGTTTGTTCACTATCAGCAATCACAGTTCTGGACTCCACATGTAGCCAGTTGAAAGGAGTTCAGAGTATTTGCCTCTGGAAGGAGTATGTTACAAATGTAGAAATTTCCTTACAAAAAATTCCATCTTTATTTCCACTTTATGAGTAATCAAAATACTTTACTTTCACAAAAGAAATTTTAAAATGCTTCATAAATATGTCATAATAAATGTAACAATTATAACTATTGGATACTGGAAGAATTAGTATGACTTTTTATTTACACTCCATAAGTGATCTCATTTTTCCTTAGGTTACCTGTTTCTAAGTAGGCTTTGGCATCTCATTCCAGATTTCCTGTGACCTAGATGAGGAATTAAAGATCTCATTTTATTTATGCCTTTGCCAAGTCTGGTGTTACTTATTTTCTGTGATTAACAGATCTGCAAGTACATTGGGCTTTTCCCAGAAACTCAGTAGCCCTTTCATAAAATAGTGATTTACTTTTTGAAATGGCTAATTGCAACATCTTCACTGATGTGTATGAACTGCTTCAAACTTATACATTTTCTTTTGGTGCCTCTAATTTCTTATTAACAACAGGCAGAAGTCATTTCACACACCACTTAAGCCTTCCCTCATAGCAATATCCCTTCTTGATACATGACTGAGTTACAGTTTGAACTAGGAATAAATCCCAAACATGCTCCATCTTCTCAAATTCCTTCTTTGACAATAGGACTATAACTCTTAAAATTAAAGTTCAAGTGAGTCAGTCATTGGCTTGCTCCTGATCTAAAGCACCTACAAAAAACTACATTGCTTTCTTTATCCCAAAGGCAAACTAAGATAAAGGATTCAAAATTATGTATATCATACACAGGACATCAGTCCAAGCTCAAGCAGAGATTCACCAGCTGTGTCCCTCAAAAAGAATTTAAAAATTGTATAGATATTTTCCAATGAGAAAATACTCCTGTACAAAACAAAGTAATTTGCTTGCTAGTTTGGGTACATTAACTAAAATTTAATTTTTAGCTAAAAGATGCATCAATGTTTTTGGAGAAATCATGTTATGAGTATTAGATCATATTGTCAGGTGTATACTCCTCAAGGAAATACAATATTCCTACAGCCCCAAAATTTATTGTATCTTTACAAATGACAGTTTATTTTTAACAAGGGTTCCTCTCACAAGCAGCAAAATGTGTTAACCATATCCATAGATATTTATTTTGTCAAATTGATCCAGAAGATTATTTAATCTGTCAATTTTATAATAATTTTGGTATGATACTGACCACTTAAAAAAATTGAAATATTATTTTATTATAAAATACTCTGTTCTTCCACTGTAAAAATATTTTTGGAAATAGTATTTGTATTCATAAATTAAAGAGGCAACTAGTAACTAATCAGAGGTGCCAAAAGTGCTCGTATTTCATTGATGCATGTATGAGATTTTAAAAATACTTCTTTTTTGGGAACTGTGTATATTTAACAAAAAAATCATGAACAGTATGCTTCAAATTTGTAAGTATATGGTTCAAAAGAACTCTGCAGTACACTGTCTTGAAAATTAGGAGTTCTTGGCATCAAAACCATTCCCAAATAGGTATTGTATACATTATATATTATGCAGCTCCTAGCACAACAGATCCTTGATGCAGCCATTTGAGGTCTCTGGCAGTCCTAAGACTTGCAGTTAAGTACAAATCACTAGAGAAAATTCTCTCTTCCTCTACTAGATGCAGCCAGATACAATTTTACTACCCCTGCCATGGAAGGACATAGAAGGACCCACAAGATACCAAGACTGAGCTTCATTGTCTTCTGTTGAAGAATAATTCTTCAGATCAGCTGTCTATGCTTTAGGCTGGTTTTACTGTAAGCTTAGCAGATATTTTTTAATCCATTTTCTTCCA
Source organism: Leptocoma aspasia (assembly GCA_013399835.1). Taxonomy (NCBI): domain Eukaryota; kingdom Metazoa; phylum Chordata; class Aves; order Passeriformes; family Nectariniidae; genus Leptocoma; species Leptocoma aspasia. The sequence continues at coordinate 2,921,432 of VXAX01001640.1, forward strand.
CGATTTTCTAACACATTATTTTCAGAGTAGTTTATGATATTCTACTAGAATTGCTATTTACAACATGGTGTTCAGAACTCATGAGGGTGTCATAGTAAAACTGCCCTCTGACCAAATGACTTGAATAGTATTATTTAAATGTCTGTGCTAATATGTATCAGAACACTACAAAACTTTCGTTCTGCTCTCCTATAAATGGAGTTTGAATATTTCTAAGTTTACTGTAAGTTACTACAGTAATTTTCAATGGTTTCTGACATTATTTTTTAAGTAAGGGCAAACTTTGAAAAACAATGTCTGTGGAAAGACGAATTTATTAGTTTGCTTACTATCAGTGTAAGAGGAAGAAGGGAGAAAGGGATAAAAATTTTACAAGTGATTTCATAAGGAAAGAAGATAGTATATTTTGTGCCCCATGCTGAAATATTTTGATAAAATTAAAAAGTGAAAGCCTTACAAGTCTCCACCACAGTTTAGAACTTGGATCAGTGATTTTTGCAGGTTTTTTTGCAAACTGCCCATTTCCTATATCTTGGATTCCTTTTTTCAAAAGCACAGGAACTGACGCATAAATAATATCATTGATCCATGCAAGGCAATTTTAATATACTGATACTTGCTCAAGTGCATGACCCATGTATTTTTCCACCAGAAATAATTGGTTCCATTAAAATATCTCTATCTGTGATTTCTCTATAAAGTGAAAATAAGAGCCAAAGCATGATTTAAAAGCTAAAAAAAAAATCAAGGTGAACAGAAACAGTCTCTTGACTTCTTAAAAATAAGTAACTTAATCTTCTTTAATCCTAAAAATATACCTTTAGAGATATATATCTTTATTACTTCTAGAATTAGCGAGTTATAGTGTGGCAACATTTGCCTGGCCTAGCACTCCATTAAGGCATTGTTCATGTGCAAGACCCAGACACTCATACATACATAGTTTAACTGACTCAACACATTCATGTTCATTAAAATCCTTTTTCAAATGACAAAACCCAAAACATTCTGTAACAAAGTTAGTAAACACAAAATATTTCCCAAATAGATTGAATGAAATGCAATGAACTAGCACCTAAGTAATACATTATCTATTCTGATATTAGATCACTGTTTCACAGCTCAATCACCAAAAGAACTCTTTCATGTTCAAACTCAACAATGCTTATGAAGAATAGCAAATTCTTCAAAGGCTTAAGACTAATTAATAGTATGAATGACTGTGACAGAGGCAGATAAAATACCAACAGCCACAATTAATAGGATCAAACCATTGCATGATGAATAGTTCCTTTTTGTATGGATGTCACCTGAAAAGTGGACAAACATGAACAAAATGTATATATATCATATATTTATGGGAAGTTTTAAAAAATATAGAAAATAATGAAACCATACCAGCAATAGTATTTCACATCCATTTTCCAGGAATATAAACGAACCATATAATGCTCAATTGTAATACAGATTGCTAAGATTGTTAATCATATTTAACACTGGAATTCTACATACTATTAAATGGAAATTTATATTGAAATCAATAGCAAAATTCCCATTGATTTAATAGATCCAAGATCTAACTATTGGCAATAACACAAATTAATTTACAGTTTATATTCATAACAATTACTTTTCATAGAGCACAAGGGATAAACACTACCAGTTTAATCATAATCCCTGTAAAAGGAAAAAAAAAACTAGTATGTCAGCATATTCCTCAATGAGATCAGATTATGAACTATGTGGCTTGAAAAATTTCTTTCTCCAAATCCACACATGGTCTGGGGTCACAATTTTGTCCTGGGAAATGTCATACATAACAAAGAAATTCCCACAAGCATATCTATTCAAAGAAGCCAAAGCAATAATAATATGAAAGTCTTCTACTGGTACATCAGTGGGAAAACATTTACTTTCACTAATGTTATCCATTTGCTTTGTTCCATTCTCATTTAGGTTCTGCACATTTCAGCAAAAGAGGTCTTCAACTGGTAGTTGCTTTGAACTTTTCAGTTCTTGAAACACTAGTGGAGTGTTTATTGGGATTCTGGAGAAGCTGTTCATAATGCTGCACATAGTTGGAAGCTGACCCATATTTGCATTTGCAGTTGTGACCCAAGAACACAGAATGTGGGGGCAAGGGTGGAAGGGGAAAGAAAACATTTCCAGGAATGATAATGCTGAAAGATATGATATGAGATACTGAGTTCTTCTTTGGGCAGCCTTCTTTTAGGCATGGACTTCTTATAGTTGCTGGTTTCCTTGATGTTGGGGGTAAAGTATACCACTATCCACAAAATATATATATATATAAAAGCTATGAGCTTTTTCTTAGAGGAAGAAAATTCCCTAGTACCATAAAAAGGGATCTCTTCGTTCGATAGAGATCAGTACCTCACAGGAGGCTAGAATTAAGGCAAAGACAGGCCTTTGTACACAGAGAGTGGCTCTATGTTTTCCCACTTCTAAATTATGATGACTCATTTTAAACAAAGCCCTACACCTGTAATTTCTTATCAGAGTGGGGGCTTCTGCTTGAACTAGCAAGACCTTCAGTAATAAGATCTGCTTGCTAGGAAAAGGGCTCAAGAAAGCTTTATGTATTCAACATATATATACATGTATTTGCACACACTCACACACACATGTACTTATACACGCACAAATATGCACACACACAAATTCATAAATAGATGTCTATATATGTACATATGCAAAGAGACAATATTAAAAATCATATTAGACTTGGAGTATTACCTGCTTGTCAGAATTATTTAAACTACTATCTACACAGTACATATTGAAACTCAACTTTAAGATTTTTTTATTTTTATGTACAGTTCATTTTTTTCCTCTGGAAATAAAATATCTAAATACAGACAGACTGTAATGTTGTATATGTATAGCTTTCAACAATACTTTAGCTGAATAAATGCTTTGTACATAGTTCTGTTTTTTAATGGAGTTTACAGCTACATTGATAAAATGGATTCCTCATTTCCTTGATTGTTTTAAACAATAACAAGCAGAGAGACAATTACAAGTTAATATTAATAAGCAGCTCAAATAACACTGGCTAAATTATGTACAATACAAACCATTCATACAAATGAAGACTAGGATATTGAATTTGTTACAATATTTTGTAATAAAGATAAGACAGCCACTTATAACTTACATGTTCTCCACCAGGCATTTTCCTTCTTAAAGATCAATTTCAGTTTTTAAGTAGTTTAGCTGGCCTAAACTCAAACAAGTTTAAAGAATCAGAGCTTAAAGAGTCAGAGAAACATTAAACCAGAATGTCTGCTCACATGTAAATTCCAAATGTTTGCCCATCTTTACTAAAAACAGGCTTGCTCCATGGAAAAAGAGCCACCAACACCACCTTGAATGTGCCTACTGTGTGCTGGGAAAAGTCATGACACTTTGCTGTGTTCATATAATACAGAATGCTGAACTCTAAACACACTTTTTTCCCATTTTAACAAGTATTTATTCCTACAGTATTATTTACCAGTACAGCTGCTCCAAGCAGTAGAATGCATGAGTGGGGATTATTGATTGGCATGTACTCAAAGGACTTTCAAGGAGATTTCCATAACAGTCTGTGTTAGAAACCTTGTACTGTCTAGTTAATCCATTTTGCCTGATGATAGGTTATGCTGAATCCTTAGATATCAGACAATGAAAGATTTCTTAACAGGAATCTCAATAATGTGCACTGAAAAGTGTGTGTGTCTGTATGTGTATGGTTTTATTTCAAATCCATAGTGATTTACACCTAGATTGAAACATGGAGCTGACTGGGCAAAAATTACATTAGATTGTTTTCCACTAACATATTTGCAGCCATTTGACATCAGCAGCAGCAGCAGGTAGACACATTCCAGGCAATAGATGTGGCCTTCCTCCTTGAGGTTACAGCCCTGTCATTCGACCTCTTTTATTCCCCAGGCTTCAGTCTCAGACACAAGTTGGTCCTCACCCTGAAGGGAAGTAGGGTGTGTCACTGTGGTAGTTGTAATCAGGACACACCTTCTGTACTAGTTTATAATCTGTACTATAAAAGGAAATGTAAATACAGATTACTTTAAAGGGCTTGGAGCAGAGCCATGACACGTGGCTCTGGGTCTGCTCCTGGTAACAGGTTTTTGAAGGGTCATAGTTGCAGAGTGTATTCTTGGTAGCCTTGTCAACCTTTTCATACTCGATTCGACAGTTAAAGGACTTGGAATCTTTGGCATCAATCACTGTCTGTTGTGCCAAGTCAAATTCCACTATTTTTGTAGGGGGCACTAGGCTCACAGATACATTCCCTTGACCAGTGGAGTTATGCCTGAAGTAAACACTAAACGTCCCATTGCCATGGTCAACAATTTTCCCTGTTATTAACAGATTTAGCTTCACAGTCTTGATGTTGGAATGAAAATCTCCCCAGCCAAACATTTTCTTAAATTTCCCAGTCTTGACGATGGGCCGTCTCTTTGCTCTGGGCCGAGGCTCTTGCAGATCTGTGGAGTTCCTCAGCCAGTCCCAGAGATCTTGCTCAGAATAAGTTTCTGGGGCATCATATCGCAGGTCCAAATCTGTATCATTCTCCTTTCCACGAAAAGTCTGTGACAGCAGTCGGCTGATGGACAAGTCTTTGCTACTTTCTGTCCATATGTGCTTTAGTGTGGATTTGGAGCTTCCTGATTTTAGAAGTTCTGTTTTTCCTCCATTTGTTAAATTTGCACAGGTAACCTGAAAAGGAAGGGAAGAAGAAAGAAACAATATATTGAGATGTGTTATACAAACCCCATCATTTCCACCTGAGACCAAAATAACCAGATTTCTTAATCATAGAGAAATATTTCTCTAAAAATCAAATTGTACCTCTCTACTCAGTAAACCAAAAGAGAAATGTCTGTTTTCCTCCACTTTCCAAGCAGTTATTACTCAATTCTCCTTTGTCAGTTTTTTTAAATTGGCCTTTAGATTTAATCACATACATTCACATTATTCATCTGTTATGATGTCTGTAAGTGATGAGTGTGTAACGAATTACTACAAAAACTGAGGTACACAGTCTTGTCGTCCTTCAGGCTGTATGTGGCATCTCAGAGTGAGGTGTTCTTGCTTGCATGTTCACTCTGCAAAGCTGCTGTGTCTTCTACCATAAGAGACACATTCATTTATTTTTGCTGCCCCTGGAGTCCACTGTCAGGGTGCTGTCTTGGTGGTGCCAGCCTGACCATGCTTGGAGTCCATGTCATTATGAATCTAATAATAATAACACAATTTCCCTACTCCTTTTATGAATACTCATTGGTCTGTGTTCTTGACTGGGATCTTCAGTCACAACTACTATATAAATAACAGAATAATGAAAATTTTAATGAGTTTTGAGTTGACAGCTGTACATACAGTGTACTCCACGTCAGTTAATGCAGGAGTCACAGCCTTTTCTAATAATCCCTTACAGACCAACTACTGAATTGCCTTGTCTGTATCTAGTATGACAAGCATTTCTTCTTTTTCACTTAATTTCTTTTTCACCATTTGCTCCCCAAATTAAACAGTAATCTGTGTAAGACAGAAAGCCTTTTGTATATTAAAAAAAAATAGAGGCACCAATTTAAAAGCAGTAATAAAAAAATCCTGCAAAATCACTTTTTAAAAGAACAGAAAATCTTGCACCAAATTCCTACAAAATCATATACTTCAGAGATGATTTTTCACAAAATTTACTGTCAGAGCAATTTGTCTTATTTATATTTTTTTCTCTTTGCTTTAACTGAGTGGAAAACAGAGAACAGATGCAGGCTTGCAGCTGTCTAACATGCAGCACCAGCAGAGAGCTCTCACAGAGCGTACCTGGGAGGGCTGGAATTCGTGCAGGGTGGATGGAAAGGGACTGACAACATGTGTAGTCCCCTTCCCCCTAAAATTTGCGCCACACACACTGCCCAATTTTTTAACATTTGCACTGCTCTGAAGAGGCCATCAGGTTTCTTATTTCCCTTTTCATGGCTACATGTGAGATTCCAAATATGCTTGTTTTATTCCCCTGTGTTCTGGCACTGATTTATGTGCTTCTATCATACTTGCAGTTATATCTTCACTTAAAAATGAATTAAGTGCATTCCATACCTAGGCAACGCATTGGAAACCAGAAAGTATTTAAATCATGTCCCCTCCCTAGTGGTACAACTGGAGGTATATGTCACAGAGGATATCTATCACAGCATGGCCTTTTCATTTCTTAACAATCATGAAATTGAAACACACTTTCATTAACTTCAGTAGTTTTCCAAGGTCATTTGAAGGCACATACATAAAATCAGTCTAAATTGTCTTAATACACTGATCACACAGGAGATATGCCCCCAGCCTTTTACAGCAAATAAATAGGTAAATAAATCTGTTGCATCCTACACTATACCTCCCTAATCCATTTCATGTGGGGCCAGTAAGGATAATGGATAAAACATGGATTTAATTCAGGATTTTGCCAAAGAGACAACTTCCCCCTCTTTTGAATGGACAGAAGGATTAAAACACAGACTAGCATTTTGATAGCCAGTTCATAGCTGTATCTTAGCAATAACACAGTAGGCCAGGAGAGAAACTGTAATAAAATGCACTGATGGTGCACTGGTTAATGAAGCAGCAATGAAGATGTCACAGGGAGAGAGAAAGAGACTCAGAATATTTTTTTTCTATGGCATATGGGGAAGGAGGGCAAAATAAGAAAAGAAATGTGGTTAAAAGGAAAAAATGTGCCTGTCTAGAATGAATCTGTCAACCTGCAATGAATCTAAGCAGTTAGCTAGCAAAGCTAGTAAACCAGCAATCTGTAGGTAGGATACAGCCTGCTTACCACTCTCATTTTCTTTGCTTACAGTTTGTTTTTTCTTTGTTTTCCTTTCTTCATCTAATGATTTACATTTCATAGGATTTGACTACCAGTTCCATGTAACAATATGTAAGAGTATAAAAACGTTTAAAATAGGTCTCTCTTTTTTTCAGATATGTGAAACCGAAGACTCAGGAAAGGGAGGAAATTTTCTGAAATGATAGATGACTGATCCTACACGTGATTTTTTGAAAGCCAGCGTATTTCATGGAAAGGGATGATTGAGGCTACATGCATTCTATACTGCTTCATATCCAATCTAACAGATACAACTGATTGTTACTGTCATCGATTTTGTAATACCTGAAAGACTTCTGTCTGTGCAGTTAGCCCTGAGACCTCTGTTTGTGATTTTCAGTTTGTGGGTAACTGGCTGGATTCATGAGTAAAGGCCTGAACCTGCCCTTCCTAGTCAAGAGTCTGTGTGAGCACTAAAAAAACAGCGCACAAGCATTAATAAAAAATGCTCTAGAATTCATTGTGCTTCACTAACATTTTCCATCCAGCTGCTTTTTCATATACTGCTAGTATACTATATGCTATAGAAAGTATCCTCAGAGACTCACACACCCAATAACACAGAGCATTGCTGTGTAATAGAATTTCTGCAAATGCAGCAGTTCTTCCACATGAACTGATTCAGTTTTCTTCAATCTCTCTTCTTCCCAAACAAAAGGTTGCAATAATACAAGAAAGAGCACGCAAAAGTGTGAGGCTTTGCACTTAGTATTGTGAAACTGAAACACAGACCTATTTTAGGGGTGCATGGAAAAAGAGCCAATTTAAATTGGATAATAAAACCAGGAGCAGCCTAAATTCTACAGTGGTTTTCTTGTCCTCTTCCTTGAGGATACCTACATATAATTCAGAAACTTGCATATTCTACTTTATCAATTACTTGACTATAACCAGTTTTGCCTCCCTTTCCATAGCCAAGTGTCACTCCTAGATGAAACATTGAAACATTTGGCCCAATTTTAATTGCTCTGTCTAGGATGGAGTCCATTTTCTTCATAGCAGCTCATATGGTGCTGTGGTTTAGACTTTTGACCCAAATGCTGGTAACACCTAATGCTCTAGGTATGTTTCGTCCAAAACAAACCAGGTTTGTTTTGAACCTGGTTCCTGACACCTTCTTTGGAGAACCTTTCATATGGAAAATCCTGTCTCTATCCAAATTTCCCATGCTCCTCATTACTTTCGTTTGCTGCTATGCTTTAAGTACTTTTTCTACAAATACCACTGAGTGGAAAATTTGATGATTCCTAGCTGCATGAGGAAGCCTCCTTCTAGCTCACTAGTACATGCCTCAACTATATCCATTCATAATAGTAAACAGATATTGATCTCCTTTCCAGCCCTGAATCATATGAATAATCCTCGTACATAAGTTATTCTATACCTATACCTTTGAATTTCCTTTTTGTCCTTCTCCACTCCCAGTTCTGTCTTTAAAACAAGGAGGCCAGTACAGAACAGTACATGGTATTCAGGATGTGGCAGAACCATAGTCCTGTATGATGGCAAATATGGCCTTCCATTATTTGTTCAGTCTTTTTTCTCTCCTAGTTCATAATATTTTATTTGGGTTTGGTCATGAAAGAGAACTGAATTGATTATTGACATCTAAAAAGAAGCATCTGAAGTTTTTAATAATATTTTCTAAGGTAATCACTTTGGATTATTCATTTAAGCGTAAAAAATGGTAATTTGCTGTCACACAGAAAACAGAAGGAAATGTAATTTTTTTTTTACTATCTTTAGTTTAAGAAATTGAACTTAACATACACCGTTACTGCAATTTTTGTGTAGAATATCCTTAGGAATCACAAAATTCAGAATACTTCTATTAACTGTGCTCAGCTCAGCTTTAAATTCTGTATTTTCCTGGTTTTAATTTATGAGCTATCATTCTTGCTTCAAATGGCCCTTGTTAAAACAAAAATGTAGCTACCTGAGCTTTTTTCATCATTCACACAACAGCAGTTATGCAAGACAAGAAGCTGATACAAATTCAGCTGACAAGAGCTGATCTAAATTCAGTGAAATTTAACATCATTGAAATTACAGTGCCTGTATCAGTAGATATCTCTCTGAGATCTGACTAAGAATCAAAGACTAATTAGAATATTTGTACCCACAGAAAAGGTACAAATATTCTAATGAGGGTACTAATAAAACAGTGGCAACACAACTTTGTTTAGGTGCATTATAATTCTTAACATTTGTTATCATAAAATATTAAGATATTGGAATGGCTGTTCTGCAAAAGAAAAAAGCTAGCAAAAATTACAATTTTACAGTGCTTTCTACACAATATAAGTCACCTGTTATAAATAAATCTGAAAACTAGCTAGTCTCAAATAATTTTCAGGAAATGCAAAGATGGTAAAGCACCTTAAATGTTTTGTCCCAATAAAAATCCATAAGAATTAGAGATTAATTTCCTCTCCCTTGCATTTCTGGACTGTGGGCTAAGCTGTGACACTGCCACAAGCCCTGAATGGTAACAGACTGATTAAAAAGCTGGTCGCCTGCCAGCTGTTAGGTCCTGAATTATGTCATATTCTTTGCCAGTCCAGTCCACGATCTTGGGTGGGATTCACTGATCTATTCATTCACCTGGAATTCTAGGCCTATTCCATAATCAAGAGAGAAACAGAACGGATTGTGTCCTCTACCTCCATGAATTACTGATGAACATTCTAAATTGAAAAATGCTCTTCACCTAGTTGCCCAACAGTGACCAAGAATAATCTGACCTATGGTGCGTGACTTGTCCTGGGGACAATCTTATGGACAGAACCCAAAGGGTGTGGGCTGGAAGCAGGGCAATGAATGCTCTGTGTAAATGCCTCCTGAAATTCTCCAGTCCTGCCAAAGTGCCCTTCTCCCTACACATCTGCAAGCATGCTGGAGCTGATGAAGTGATGTGGTACTCATACAGCAAGGCGTGCACACTTGCTAGTATTGCTCTTCCTTTCAGATATAGGAAATTCCCCATCTGGAGGTTTCCTGTAAGAAACAGTGTAGATTCATAATATTCTGTTATCTTCTGAGTTTGATTTAATCACATGAAAAATATTCAGAAGTATTTAGAATCTGAAAAATTAGTCTTCTTGATCCTGTTTTGTTCACTAGTGACTAAAAGAATTGTTTAGGAAGCAGGCTTTTTAAAAGTGTTTAGTCATCTAAGACAGATAGTTACTCTAAATCAATCAGACTTAGATTGTAATTACAGAGACATTTCTTCTAGTAGCAGTGGATATTTTTCTCTTCCTCCTTTTTTTCCTCTGCTTCATTCTGCCAGTGTTGCCTTCTTCCCTGTGACAGTCAGATACATAGAAAGATTTTCTTTATTCTTTTACAAACTTTCAGAGCGGAAATCAGACTCAGAATTAAACATCCAGGCTCCTCTATCTGCCTGGATAAGACTGGGACCTTTGAACCAAGAACCAAAGTCACAAAACCACAACAGGAAATGATGAAAAGCCAGCCCTACAGTTTGCTCCACCCTTTTCCTGGAAAGCAGGAGCAAAGACAGGCACTGCTGTCACTGTGGTTTTTCAAAGAAAACTCATTGTTTTCTCTCCAAACATGTAGCTTTTAGAGAAAAAAAAAAAAAGTAAATTATTGCCATTGTCTATTTAATTAAAGAGTTTGAAAGAATTAACAAGTCAAAACGAAAGTCTATCTGGTTCTGCACCATGCATTCAACAATGGCTAAATTTTGATTTTATCAAGGAATGCAAAATGAGGGGAAGAATATACTATTTGTACCAGAAAATATTTTTCATTTCCAAGTCTTTGCAGATCAAAGACTTCTTAAGTTGGGGGTGTGGCTATGAATTTATTGTTTTCAATTAATATCACTTACAAGTACTTGTCTGTTTCTGTATGAATCTTCTACCATGTGAAACACCCTACCACCTCACCTCTACTTCAGGCTCTCAGAACTTTCTCATCCTGTTGTTTTGAACAAGTCACCTACCAGCTTTAACTGATGCCACCCAAAATCTGGTCCAGCATGACACAAGAAAACCTAGCAAGGAGGCATTTTTCCTGTGGGGTTCAGGCAGAAGTTTGGTGCCTGGATGCTGAAGCCAGGCAAAGCTATCTATGGCTGGCACCAGAGGAGCTTTCTGGTTAAAGAAAATAAGGTATTGTCTGAGTTACAGCTACTTCCAGAATTAGGCAGCTCCGAAGGTATAGTCCAGGAAGAACTGTACATTTCAAGTACATAGGAAATGCATGAACTTTTCCTAATCAATTTGTGGGCCAAATTTTCACTCACCACTAAAGTCAATTGTAAAAATCCTAGAGGAGCAGATGGATGAAGATAGTGTGTATTATGTATCTTAATTTCATTTTCATGCCCAGTTAAAACAGAATGGAAGGTGTTCGGTTTGTAAAATGTCATTTCTCTTTCAGTCTAGAAAATAATATGCTCTCACATATAAAAGTCTGTGAACTGAAGGACCAAATTAGTTACAATACCATGTGAAAATTTTCACATTAGAGTTTCACAGCTTTCTGGTTTTTTCCTTAAAAGAACAGAAATCGAGCCCAAATATTTCTGATGACAGAGATGCAAGTGGATGTATAAAGATTTGGAAAAGGATTGAAATATAACTGAATGAAATATCCTATTAACTCTTGCCCTAAGTTTTACATTTTTGGAAATAATTTAAACTAAACTCTTGAAGCCTGCTGTCTATGTTGTCATTACAGATTTTTTACTTCAGTGGATTATGACTTTTGAAAATTCACCCCATCCCCGTTCAGCAGGGGATTAAACTACCATGGAATAAATTAAAGTGGGTTAAAAATGTCTAACAGAGTTTTAAGACCCCTGTATTATGCCAGTATCACAGAGTGCTGCTAACTTTGAAATGAAAGTCTAGCTAGGTAAATAAATTTTGACAGGGATCTATTGTTCTTGTTCCACATTCCTGTAAGCCTTCTTTTATTAATATTAGCTTGCCATTTTCTGCATACATGTAGAAAGTAATATTAAATAAAATTAGATTTTATATGAAAGGCCACAGAGCAACATTTTAATCAAAACTTGCACTATAGTTTGCTTTTTGTGTAATAGACTGAAGAAAATATCCATTATCATATGAGTAACCATATCTTCTGAAGAAAGTGAAAAATATTATAACTTGACATGTCCTGGTACTATATAATGGACAAGACCACTGTGCCCTATTAACATACTCTATTAGTATTGCTCATTTTCTACATGATGTTTCCAATCATACACTGTCAATGCAAAATTTAAATAAAATTAAATCCACCCAAATAGCTTGTTGCTCCTGTGTCTGATGCTATATTTTTTCCAGAGAAAAGCATTAGAATGTTGATACAGCTGAGTCACTTTCCACATAGATATTCATGCAAGCTTCCTAAAAATCTGAATTTGAACAAAGATGTCATTTAAGGAGATTTAACTCCCACTGATGTTGGCAGAGTGCACATTGCCACACAAAGGAAATTTCTATCTATATGAGATGCTTGTGGGGGGAAAAAAAAGGGCTCCCACAGGTAAAAGAAAATCTATTGCAAAAATATCAATTCCTTGCATTAAAATTCCCTGTTCTTCATCATGAGTTATTCATTTATTGCAAACAGCTGAATACTTCAGGAAAGGCATTTTGAAAACATAGAGGAAGCTGTTCCAATCTTCAGAGTTTGGCATATCCCTGCTAACTTCTATGCTTTCATCCTCACCTTATGCCCTTGCTGGATACACATACTAACTTCTCAGAAGGCTTTTGTGATCTCAATGAAGAAGGTTTTCTTCTCTTTGAATTTTAACCAGATACATCAATATGCTGCCTTTCTAACTGTGTTTGTTTAATAGGCATTGATCATTCATTTTTTTGGTCAGTGGATATCAACATCTATTAAAATTAATTTCTGAGGGAAGAGGTGTGTTTCTTTAAAGTTGTTCTGGTAAGTAAGGGAAGCATGAAGCAGCTATTCTATTGCAAGTGTATTCAATTAATTTTTATTGAGATTTTCTTGATGGTTTTGTCAAGGTCTGCTAATTCTTACAGGTGTATGCTCAGCAACAAGCAGCTTGTGGGCACCAGCTCTGCTAGGCAAGCCAAGTGCTGAACATTGTTTTCCTGGCTATGACACACACAAACATGTTGCAATGTTCCCGAAGTGCAAAGATGTCAAAGAAATATGGATTGGCCTGTTGGAAATCAGGAGACACCACATGTTACATATATACAAGATCCAGGCAAAATTTAGTCTTGATCCAAAACTGAGCAGGACTCTATTATCAGTGTACATTTTCTCAGTCAGGATGCAGGGAAACCAAGTAGCCTCAGTAAAAGTCCTAGCCACACTTGCCTACAGAGCTGGTCTTTATGTGACTCTGGACACTGCATTATAAGAGACTTATTATGCCATTAAGAGGAATAAAGCTACTGAGTACTGGAAGGGGATACCATAAACCAATTTCTCTACATCCTATAAACTATTAATACTCAATCTATATGGTGCTTCTTTGTGCTGACTACCACTGAGCTTGCACAGACCTGTTTTAAGGTCTACGGTACCTTTCTGAGCTGATCCAAACAGACATTGTCAGGGAATTTACCACAGCCAAACAAAACAGAATAGAATACTCAATAGAAAATCAACATTGTCGCTGCCTAATAGTAGTCTTGTATTTTCTCCTGCAATAGTATCACACCTAATTAAAAGTGAAAATTGATAGCCAGCAGGATTAATCAAATTCCATATGCAAATAGCTGGCTCATGAGAGCCATGGTCCAATTGCTAATACTATCACTAAGGTCATTAATTTAAATTGAGATGAGTTAAGAGTCCTTTGGGCATTGACACATAAGTTGAAGGAGGTTATCCATTGCTAAGTTTTTCACACTGTAACAAAAAACTTAGGAAGAGAATACGTGAATATTGCTCCAGCATGCCAGCTTCTAGGATGAGCAGCACTGTGAACTTGTCTATGGGGGCCATGAGTCTTCTCCTGAGTAGGTCTGATACATCAGTTTAAATTCTTATTAAGACATACTGAAGCAAGTCAAATACAAGACAGTTCTAGGTCTAGTAAACTGACATCTTTGGGATTATTTTATGCCTGCCAACTTTGGCTGAACACCTTCAAATAACAGAAAGGCTTCTATTTTTAAACAAGACTTGAGTACTAGTTTCATAAACCCTTCAGAGACTTTCCCAGGCTTCAGCCTTCATAAAAGATCCAGACATTTCCAATTAGCAAGAAGTATTAACTCAGCTCATGAAGAGAAATACTGCAGCACTGGTTATTCTAATGCAAATACGGTGCATTCTCAGTTTACCAGCTCACCTCAAAACTAGCTCCAGTGTCTTGGTCTATCACTGCATTTGTAGAAAGGGTGACTAGAAGAAATGTAGTCTTACAGGCAGATTATAATACAGTGCTACACACCTATGAGCTTTCTCCAAATGCTGATGGCAAAAATATTTTAAATTGCATAGTAACAAAATCACTGCAGAGTAATAAAGTAGTGATGTAATTACATAACTTATCCTACATAAAGAATAAAAACATAACATTTATTACTCTGGCCTTGTATCCCAAGAACTTCTTAGGTAAGTAAAAAAAATTCAATTGGTCTATTGAAACAGGCTTAGACTAAAGTGAGACCTGCAAATCTCGGTTGCCAGAAGGCTTCTTCTAAATTTAAAGAGAACACTGGGGTCTGGAAAAATTAAGCTGGAAACCTTACAAGTTTGGGCTTCATTATTCACTCAAGATCATGTTTTCATATTCTTAGAGTATATAAAATTCAGGTTTCAGGGACAATCAGGCATTATTTGTCCAAAATCTGCTCAAGTTAGGAAATGAGGTGGCACCAAAAAAATGGATAGATGAACACGAACTTTTCACATCAAGTTTCAGAAAGCCTTCATCTTTTTTGACTGATACGTGGAGTCCACTCTGCTTTGACCTCAGACAGTTCTAAACATCAACACCTTGACCACACTGAAATATTTGAGCCAATTCTTTCTGCATTTCCACTCATGCAGCCTCCTGCATGAACAAGATTTCAGTGGAGTGATTCAGACAGGAATTAAGTGCTTTCCCTTTCATGGAATAAACATTTCATCAAGGACAGATCAAGATCACTGTTACATTCATCTGCCTGCCCAAAAAAACAAATAACTTTTTTACATTGTCTCATCCTTCTATATCTTTGTGGCTAAGCAGCAGCACAAAACAATTTAACATTAGCAAGCAAATTTCATTTGTTACCTGCCAGATGCTGATACAAAAGATAAATATGAAAAAGCAATAATATCATTATTCTAAGGCAGAAGGTAACATGTCTTCACTACAATATACTTGCTAAGTAATATTCAATGAACTCATAAAAGCATTTAATTTAAATATAAATGCTTAGCAGTTCCATTTTTCAGGGAGTAAATGACAGTCCTGCTTGTGTTTCTTTTAAATGTATTTTCAAAATAGACATCCTTTCATAACCTCTAGTTAGTGTTATATATTATTACTATTACTGCAACGCTCACAGACTTCCCTGTGGTCAGGGTTAAGGTGTACTAGAAGCTAAACATATATAGTCACTAACCTAGAAAGATTTCTTACTGAAACAGATTTGACAAAGGCAAAGCTAAAAGAAGAAATATTAGTGATGTCCTAACTCAACTGTAGAGCTAAGAGTTAGTGCAAACTTCTGGACTTTTCTTTTCCATGTCATATCCAGTATGTACCAGTAAAAAGGCCAATTCCAATAATTGCTTACACATAATGGCACTTTAAAAAGGATGCGAGCTCAAGGAAACAAAGTCAGCTTAGAAGTGAGTTGTGTCAACAAGAAGCCTGAAAACAATTTGTAGACCATTAGGTGGTCCCAGTTTTCTACAGGAGCAGGAAAAACTGTCCTTGTTAATGAGAAATGTTTGATTTGTTCCTCTGCCAAAAAATGATAGTGAAAATTATCATACTCATGTCTAGTATGAATATTGTATTACAATGTCATTATAAAGCAACAACAACAAAAGAATAAATAAAATTGGATTCACAATTTGGAAGAATATCATTATAAATGTCTTTCAAAATGTGAATCCCTCTGGCTCCCCTTTACTTTTCAGCAGCCAGTCAACAGCAGCTCTGGGTAGTACATAAGCTACCTAGTGAATAACAAGAATATTGTTCCATTGTTTCAAATTTACTACCTAAAAATCTAATGATATCATTTTTATAAACTTAGAGGAAGCCAGAAGAACATTACCTTATTCAAGTTATTAACTTTTTAGAGTGTTTTCTTTCTTAGTTTGCTCTATAGATAACTAAGACAAGAGACCGTAGAACAGCAAGTCCAGCTGGTACTTGTTACAAGATACTTTAAGCTTTTTATTAATACATTAGTTTGGTTTTTTTTTTTCATTTAGCTTATGGATTTTATTGCTAAAATATGGAAGAATTTTCATCTAGCGTAATCCAGCAATATTCCTAGATGAATTAATAGAACCGATTTCCTGGTAATTTCAGAACAGCTTTTCCATGGAGATCAGCATGTACACAGATTTGCCCTAAAAGATTTACAAGAAAGACATTCTATCACTCATGAGTTACAGGAGCATGAGAATACAGAGCTTTGGAATTTAACGTTTTGCTATATCATGGTACTAACCCTAGGCAAATGACTGAAGCCTAAGCCCCAGCCCCAAACCCTTACTCATTCCAAGCCCCTAACATGCACCCTCTCACCTCATCCTAAGCTCCTTGATGGTAAGAAAAAGAAGGGCAGGCCTTGTATGTATAATACACATAATTTTGCTATACTTTCTCTAAAACTACTAGTGCACCTTAAATATGATTGTGTACTTTAAGTAATGCAGAATCAGATCTTTTTCCAGGTTCACTGACTACTACTTAACTAATTTTTCAGCAGATCCATTCAAATGAATCCAGCTGACCATCAACCACATATATTTAAAATTATCAAATAAAACCTTACAGAGGTAAAATTCAGGTTATCCTGCATTCAGAGCCCTTCAAATAATTTTCAGCTTAGTTTTAGGTCCAAAATATGATTTAATATTACTCAGGGTGAAAGATTTCCAAACAGAATACAAAAATCTCAGACAGAGAGACTGAAACTTTCAGCTTGTCCTTGAGACCAAAAATGGCAGTAATTTTGGTTATGGGGAATGGCAGTAGAAGCTGCATGGCAGTTCTCTGTGCCTGTTCAATTACTGTCCATTCTAATCAGATTGCTAACAAGGGATCATTAGGAGTTTCGTGTCTATGATGTAAAATACCTACTAGGAATTGGATTTTGATCATCACTTCATTTTACATCTGTTTCCCACTAACCAATGGAACAAAGATTGCTAATCACTCTTGACCTTTCCTGGGCTCAAACTAGTAATTTAATTGCTAATCTTCACCAAGGGACTCGGAAGTACACTACAGAGCCCCCGAGGCACGCAGCTTGACCCTCTCTGTTCAACACTTGCTTTAACCAACAACATCATCAAGAATACACTCACAGATTTGACAATGCTAATTGCAGCTTTGGCCATAGTTTCCAGGTGAAGTAGAAGAAACTGTCTAACTAGAAACATTAAAAATATCTGCTGAGCTCTAGGTGATTCTAAATGAATCAAAAAAAGTCTCTCCAGCCAAGAAGACCTCGCAGCCAAGACAAAATCTTGCAGACTCACACTACAGCACTATCAATTTGCTCCTAAGAAATGCCCAACTCCTGGCAATTAGAATTCTTAAGGGGCTGGTGAAAATCTGTTAGTTTTGGCTTGTTTCAAAATCTTCCCCCAGATGGTAATATAATTCTAAACCAGCTGAGATTCACTTTGTGTTGAATTTCATTCTAAAAAAAGATCATACAGAAAAAAACAGGAACAAAAGCTTTTCCCCTCCTCAAATTTCAAGTTACCACATGGAGAACATTTTCTTTGAATCATTCTTCTGAGTACAATTAGGTTATTCTAAATTCTGTATCTCCAAATCTAAACTTTTTCCTTGATTATTTTCAAATCTACATTCAATTATATTTCAGAGCAACATTTGCTAACTGAGAGACAAGAAACACAGATGCAGTATGGTCTGTCCATGCACTCAGGTCTTAATGCAAAGCTTAAAATCAGAAGAACACAAGCTTCTACCTGCACATTTTCTGCCAGATTAAAATCACATTAAACTGATAATAATTTTCCTGTAAATACCAATGCCTAATACTGTTATGGTTTGTCACACAGTTTCATGCTTCTTACATGTGTTTGTCAATATATATTGGTTTTTTACAGTATTTAGGGCCATACAGTATTTAGGGCCATATATTGGCTTTTTTACAGTATTTAGGGCCATATTTGTAACTAAGATTAGAACCACATTTCTATTTTAAACCTGACTGTTGAAGATTTCTGTACTGCATTACTTTTACTTTCCTGTAATACTTAGAGCGCATTGCCATTGCAAACTGGAATGCAGTGTCTACTGCCCTGAGATTGTACTGATTAATATCTCAGACTGAAACACTAGCAAGGTCCCTCGAAGCAGACAAACTGTGTGGACATGAAGTTGTGCAGCAGATAATTAAATCCACCTATTAGTAGACCTTAACTGGGGCACTGTACAGCTCTGTGCTTACTGGTTCAGGAAACAGCTTGCACAGAGGTCTGCACTGATTTTTTTGTAATGTTAGAGCCCTACTGTCTTCATTTTTATCCACTGAAAAATGTAGATCTTCCAAAGTAAATACAAATCGCTGTAGTTGTTCACTGGAGGGAGTCATTTCCCAGGTAAACTGGGAACAGGCTTCACAGAGGAGCACCTTAAAGGTACCTCTTAGTTTGATGGGCTACCAGCCACTTGGGTTGCACCTCAAGGGACAAAAAGAGAATGCTGGTTTTCTAGTACAAAAATAGAATCATTGATTGCACTTTACTGGAGTTCCTCCTGAACTACACTGTCATAAACAGAAGTTCTAATATGTTCCACACGGTTACTGAATAGCCCAGTCAATAGCAACTTATTAAACAAGTAATTGACATTTGTCAGGATTGAGAACACTTCCCATTTTCTGCTGTCTTGATCATACTAAGACAGGCCTATACAGGCAACAAAAATTATTTTTAAGTAAAACTCCCTCTGCCCTAAGATCTTGGCAAGAGACACATGCACGTCCTCACATAAAGCTGCCTGAGGAAGTGTGCTCTGTTGAAAACATTCCTTTGACTAAGAATTTACAAACTTCCATTTGACAAATCACACACCAACTTTCTTAAGCATTTCAAAGAACCAGCAAAACACAACAAGAGCCATGAAAAGGCTCAGGACTTTTGAACCATTCCCAGCCCTCTTTCTCTTGCTGCAGCTCCTCCAGGAAGGCAGCCTGCCAGGTTCCATAAACAAATCCCCAGCACGAGGGTACTGAGGTATTGGATGGAGGCAGTCAACAGGAACTTGTGGCCAGTGTGCCAGGCCACCTGTTCTAGGGGGGATCAAGCCATGAAGAAGGGTTGAATTCAATTTCCTTAGCAATTCTCTTTACACAGCTTCCCAGCATTTATCAAATCTCGGCCACCTGGAGAAACTCTCTTTATGTCTGGCAGAGAGAGGGAACAATGAATCAGAATGTGTTTCCCCATCCCCATACCAGATTGACACTGGAAACGCCTAAGTAACTACTACAAATATTACGATGGAAATACACATTTTTCCTATAAAGAATGAAGAAATTTCTGGCAAAAACAAAAACAGAAAAAAAGCAGAAAAAGTACTCCTTAATTTCTGTGAAAATTAATTAAAACTTCAGGGGGCTAAATTAGTGAATCAGACACAGTCCAGAGGGAAGTTTCTATCCATTGTTGTCTCATGTTATTTACCACACTAAAGCTCAGATTTTGCAGGAACTTAAAATTATTCATCACAAACTTAGTATTCTTCCTCTTAGTATTATTATAGTCCAAAGTCAGTGATCTCAGCAACAAACCAACAGCAAATTATAACACAGACAAATACGTATGAAAACCACTTTTTTCCTTTACATTACAATATAGAGAACAATAAATATTTTATCCATACTGGAGAAAAATATTTAAATTATTCTATTCAATCCTATTGACCATTTATAAAATGTTACAAAAATTAATTACATTAATCTTATTATCTGTGGGAACACAATATAAAAATAATATTCTTTTGAAATACTGAATTTGTCCTAAGACACCTAAAGGTGTCTAAGAACTTTACAATAGAAGCAGGTCTGTCTACTGCATCAGAATTATCAAAGTACTGAAAGTTACATAATTTTCTCATGGCAATCCAAAATTTTTCTAAATGTTTTTTTGACTGCAAAACTGTAGAATTGCCAGAATGAATCCAAGAAGAATCAAGGATAGTTGCATTGGATTTTCAGTAAGAGTAGTAATTCAAATGTGGTCCTGGCAGAAAAGAGCAAGCAATAGAATTTTTTTTAAAGTAGAATCAATTTGAAGTTAATAAGAATCTGCTTTGATTAAAAATTCAGGAAGTAATTGCAAGATTAAAAATAGAAAGTACATATAAGTACTAGCATATTTTGAAAGGAAATGTGTACATTTAAATACAATTTTTTTTGCCCCACTACACTGAATTTTGCCCCACTACTACTGAATTTGGCATAATGAAAAATGAGACAAGACAGACAAGAGTGCAAAGCTTCCCAGTGCTAGTCCATCACTGGCAAAGTCACAGAGAGGAATGGAAGTTTATACTTGGTGTGGACCCGTGTGACACTTTCTGGAGAAGCAAGCTTTTTATTCAGAAAAGAAACAGATGTTTTGGCAGATAGCATAGAAAGAATCCTGTCAGAGACTATAAACTAGGCTTGAAGGGGAAAAAAAGAATCCGGAAAAAATGTGAAGTATAAAACAAAAGAACCAAAATGACATGGATAAAATAGAAATGCAGAAAAAAGACAAGGGCTTTGTTAAAATTGAAAAGAGAAAGTAAACGTGCTCAACTCTTTGTAACTTTGGAAGAAGTTTTAAGGCAAGAAAAATGAAACTTATCTCTCTTCCACTGACACAGCTCATTGCAGCATGACACTGGGAGATTAATTTTATAGCTCCAGACAGAAATCAAATAAAAGGAAGAGTCAGTGCCCTTTTTAAGCATCAGCAGAGAAAGATCACAAGTACACAGCCAATATTAAAATGCAGCCAAGGTTTATGGCCAACATTTAAGTAGATTTGTACTGGAAGACAAAAAATAACCAACTGTGTAAATGGAGATGGGCATAGTACCACCTCACCTGCTCTGCACCCAGAAGTTTTCCTCTTTCACTTCTTGGCAGCAAAGAAGCTCCTTCTGAACCAAACAAATATGATTAAGAAGACTTGAAACTCAAATTCACCAAGCCATTTCCTGTCAATACCTTCAGTTTTCATAAAAAGAGCTTTGTCAAGAAATTCTCAGCCTACTCCATTCTGCAGCTGTGGGAAAACATTTTTAAAAATCCTCCATAACCTCCAAGAATAGCCTTTTCTGGAAAATATACACTGTTATCAAGGTATCCAAGCCAATTATTCATGGCTCCATCCTGCCATCTGCTAAGAATGAAGTACCAGCCAAAGATACTAAGGCACATCTTGGTACAGACATCTAAGTGGAAAAAAAGTGGCCATAAGGAAGTTGCACTCCCAGCTAGCTGTGTATCTCCTGTGATGACACTGATATCTGAGCAAGTAATCACAAAATCTTCCGGTACTGTATGTCAGCTGTTTCACAGTTACAGCCAACACACCTATCCTTACCACGATGTAAATTCAAGGCAGTTCAAGACCACTTGTAAATAAACAAAAACAAAAAGTTATCACAGGAAAAAAAGCAAGAGCGTTTATTTTTTAATTAAAGAATACTCAAGTTTACATTTTAAATTCCACTGCAATAAGCTTCCTACATCCAAAAATGACAATACCTGGCCTGGAGGGATGCAGCTTAAGGTGCAGTCCCTGAAAATATCTTAAAGACTAAATTTAATGTTTAGATGCTGTCCCAAATCATTGTTTCTATGAGGAAAGACCCGTATAGTAACACTGACTAGAATAAGGATTAGAAATTTAATATTGCAATGAAAGTTATATACTTTTGTCTTTTGGATTGTAACCCCTATATTAAGTCATTAAAAAGGTGCTGCTTCTCACACAGCAAGACATAGAATATCTCTGTAAAAACAAGAAACCATGAAAAAATTTACAGTCAGAAAAATATACAAGGAAAAACTGCAAGGAAATGAATACAAAGCCCCAGTAAAACTGACAGGAAGAAATAAGAAGGTTCATCTGGATAGAAAATTGACCATATAAACACTTCTTTGCATTCCATATATATTTCCATCAGAGGTTTCCATTTCAAATGTTCTCTGTCTGCAGTCAAAACCAGATTTTCCTGTCTGATGGACATGAAAGCTCAAATTCACCTCTGCAAATTAACTATGTTCTTTCCGCTTCATACATCAACTATTATGCGCAACGTTATTTCTGGAATTGTATCTTAGCTTACAATTTGATGATTATGGTACATCAGGGAGAAGAGAATGCACCTTGCTCTGCCACAGCTACATTTTTATTGACTCCACAGTACTGAATTGGGAAATTTCTTTTTGTCAGCAAACTAAGCAGGTCTGACTTGGAAGATTTAAAGGCTGCAGACCTGGCATCTGTGATCAGTTGATGCCTGCAATGACAATGGGATGGCAAAAAGAATCTGCTTAGTCTAGGAAGCTACTGCAACTATTTACAACTGAAACACTAAGGGATAACAGTGTACTGGACTTTTGCCATCATTTTCTCTAGGCAGAATGTGTTTCTTCATGAAAGGGGAGAATTTCTGCACTCTCAACTCCAACCCACCTCAGCTCTTGCAGCCTGTTATTCGTTTAATAACCAACAATACAAAGTAATCTCCCCAATGGCTCCAAGCGAGTCCGTAGATTTTGGGTTTTGTGATATATCATCCATCCTCCTTGGTAAAGTCTCTAGCCTCACAGTGTAGACCTTCAAACTCCAGAACCATGAAACATAATATTAAGATCTCTGAGCTTGCCCTCTCACAAATTCTCTGAGGCCTCTAGCAAGATCTTTCCTCATCTAACTCTAGATTTCTCAAAATCTTCTTTGACTCTGAAAACCGGGTTTCTCTCTCCTGAGGAATAAATTCTTTGCTGGTGAGGTCTGATTAAAAGTCTGTCTCCCTTATTCTGTAAAGAGGAAACAACAGAAATTATTTCTTACTGAAGGAAAAGCCACGAGTCCAAAATTTCGGAGGACAGAGGGATTGATCAAGACGATGAAGTCTTTCAATTAACTTTGATAGACTTTGGTCTTGGGTCATCAATCAGCACTGTTAAGAACTGTGGGTCTTGTAAGAGGTATTGTAATGGAATAACAGAGAGAAAAAATATAATCTTGACATTTCCACTAGACAAGAAAAACTCAGGGGATGTACTCACAGCCGTACCACAGTTGCTAGATTATAATAACCAGATTTATATTTAAATAGAGCAGGTCAATGACAAATTAAATACAGAACTAATGGCATTTTGTTCATCACTAAGTTTTATGACTGATTGTTGCCATAACTGGTGGCATACACATTTTTATTCTCATTTTAGAAATGAAGATATAACTAGAAGATTTAAAATTACATAGACAATAGAAATTTTGGTGTCACAGATTTTGTGATATTTTATATCGCAGGCTAAAATAATTTATATTCAATGCAGTATTTATTGAACTTTCATGTTCCTTCAGGTTTTTGCTGTTATTACATAAATAATTATGTAAAAGAAAAATTTATATGCTTATAATTCTTTCATCTAGATCATCTTCCTGATTAATGTTAATTTGCATGTGACTTTGGGGTATTTTCTTTTTCTTGTTCTTCCTACAATTCTCTTACATTTTTTCACCCAGTATGTGCAAACAAGTTCACTGAACTATCCCAAGTATGTGTGAATTACTTTGCTGACTTGTATCAAAATGTCAAATTCTACACAAATTCTACTTTTTGCTGTTTTACTCACTTATGCTCCCCGTTTGTTTCACTCTAGTAAGTGAAAATTAGCATTGTGCTGATCCTCACAAAATGGCTGAAGTAATTTGTTTCCATTTGTGTTTTTTATTACCTGATAACTCCAGAACTCTTTAATCTCCTGAAGATAATCACCTTCCCTTATCCAAATAAGATGAAGGTCTCTGTGGCTGCTGCAGCTGCCACTGACCAATATTTAACCCAATCTGGCACCAACACTACTGTGGATCTGATGCGTGCAGAGCCTTCTTGGTACCACTGAACCCTCAGAACACTGCAAGGAATCACCAGCTCTGAAAAGGAAGTCCCAGGAACACATACATGCAAAGGGATGCTGGCTGGCTAGAAAAACTTTTAAAAATTTGGCCTGTCTTTTAGACTGTGTTATAGACAAAGCTTCTTAAAATCAGCAGCATTTACATGCCTCTCCCTAGTTCACTTTTAATCTGAGACCACTTCTTAAAACAATTAAATGTTTTCCCTTTCTGAGTTCTGCCTGTAAACAAATTCCTATCTGAAAATGGATGTTTAGCTCTCACTGTCCTTAAGAGTAGAAGTGATCCCTAAATATCATTAATTTCCTGTCTCTCAGTTTCTACTCACCACTTCTAAGTCTACCAATATTTTCTATTATATTATGATGTTTCCTCTATGTTTCATTATTGCATTG
Source organism: Leptocoma aspasia (assembly GCA_013399835.1). Taxonomy (NCBI): domain Eukaryota; kingdom Metazoa; phylum Chordata; class Aves; order Passeriformes; family Nectariniidae; genus Leptocoma; species Leptocoma aspasia. Next base: position 2,946,086 of record VXAX01001640.1, read on the forward strand.
GTTCTTGGGTTTCTCATCTCTGGGACAGACTCCATCTGGCCCTGAAGTCTTGCTAATCTTTAGATATTCTAATATCCTGATCATCTGTTCAGGTATGGTCTTGATTTCCCTCAGTATTTCTTCTTCCTCTCATAGGAAATTTACAGCCATTTCCAGCATCTGTCACCCACTCACTTGTGAATGTTAAGGCAAATCATTAATTTAATGTTTAAAAGTTCTGTCCATTAATTCTGTTAGCTTCTTAGTCCAACTACCTTTATGGACTTCCCATGCAAAGTACTTTAAAATTCCTTCACAAAACAGCTCAGCATGTCTTTTCTCATGTTGACTTTTCTATAGGATTAGGCTTCCCACAAAGAATATGTATTTGCCTTCCTCTCCTATAAAAGCTAAAATAGAAATCTATTGTGTGCACTAGTTTTTTTTCAAATCTCCCATTAACTACCTGGTCTCAACTGTGACATGTACTAATTGCCTCGATCATCTGTATTAAACCCCTGATTTTCATGGAGCCTAACCTTTTTTTCTGCAAGCATTTTAATATAGCCACTCTTGAAACTGAACTTTTAATTGTGAGGATTATTTTAAAAATCAAAGTAACCAGACCTGAAGCTTTTGAAAAAAATGTAAGGGGATGGCATAAGTATGTCTCCAAGAAAACCAAACAGAAGTTTCTGTTGCTATGACTGCTCATGCTGTATTTTTGTATGTATTTATTTTTTAGTTTTATTGCCCTCATTCAGACAAAAAAGATTTTTAGCTTTCCATACTAAAGAGGACCAAACTACACACTGACACAACTTTCTTTCAACACCAGACAGTGATTCCCTTTTAAATATAAAACTTATCACACGTTCCTCTAGAAAGTTAGATCACATCATCTGCTTTGTAAACAAGTCAATGTCCAAGGCAATACACTTCAGCCAAAAATGTTTGGTTATTTCTGCATAGCACCTTTAATGAATGCCCATTGATGTTCACCCACAAAGGTCTTCTCCACACTGTCATAATCCACTTCAAATCTTTACCATCAGAACATCTGTTTCTCTGTTTAACTCTGATCCCCTCACACAGAATCTAATGGAACAAAAGTGCCAGCCTTTTTGACCAACGCCTGTTTATAATTTTCTAAAGAATCAGATATAAGCTATTTGCCTTCATCTTCAAATTCTTCCTCATTTTCATCCTACCTATCATCTCCAGTGAGCTCTGTCTCCAGTTAGATCATAATGTTGGCTTCCATTACCCATTTGTCAGATATTTTTAAACAAGCTCCTCTGTGATTTTTTCCAAGCATCTGCCACACAACCTCATTATCTTCCTTCAAATCCCTCATTAAAACTCTCTTGCTGTGATGCCTACAAAAAAACATGAGAAAATGTTTAAGCTAATAATGCACTGAGAAGCTTTCTCTCATACTGACCAACATTGCCTCATTGTTTCCTTGTGCTCCTTCAGCTGTCTTGATACATGTGTTGTCGCTTACATTTGAATCATAACCTCCCCATGTGGTCCTGGTTTATGACTTAGAGCTCTTTGGTGTTGATAATATAAATAAGAATCATAAGAAAAGGCTTTTCCCCTCATTATACATGGCTAGCTCCTGCAAACATGTTCACACTTCTCTTTTGTGTTAGTTTCTAGCAAGTAATTATAAAAAGCACTTCTAATATAATCTCAAGTCCTCTCTCCCTTTTCAGAGGGGAACACCCAAGTGAAGGACTAATTCATTCTCTATTAAAAAAAATTTGAAAAGGGGACCTATGGGTAAGAGGGAAAAAACACACTTTTTTCCAGGGAGGATAGAGAAGTTCAACCCCATTTTCTGTCCATCTTGTTCCTGCCCCTTAGAACAGTACAAAGACGATTCACTTCAAGGGAAGGATGAGGTCTTTCCTGGGGATTAGCAATTTCCTTTCTTCATTCCCTGACTGCCATTGTTTGCTGGGTATAGCCCAAGTCCTGCTGCTTTTGAGGGCACAGACTCCTGCTCTGGCACTTCTCATGGAAAGGATTTTCCTTCAGGATGGGAAAGAATTGTTTTTTCACAGATAATGGAGAACAGAATGAAAAGTGAATGTTTTTCTCATCACATATTTCACAGTCTCTCAGTTCAGCATTATTTCCATTCTCAGACCTTAAAGTTATTTGTAATCTTCCCTAATACATGCACCCAAAGCGGCTCTGCACTTGCACTAAAAGGAGCTTTTTCTAAGAACTGAACCTCCTCTGCATGGATCTCAGAGTTACAGTGGGGGCTGATGTTTTCACTTTGGCTTTTAAGTCCTCTATGCATATAATATGTCCTTAGCCACTGAATTTTTTTTCCCTTTGCATCTTGTCTCTTTTTGTCCTTTTTACCAGATTAATATAACACTCATAGGAATGACCCCTATTCACAAGAAGGCTATTTCCCTGGTCTGACACATTATCATTGCAAATACTACACAGAGGTGTAGAAATTGATTTAGACAGATACAATTCATTAATGTGCTCAGCAGTTATCTGTCTGTCAGCTGGAGAACTTTAGCACCTTTCTAACAAGAGATACACATGCATGAAAAATACATAAATTTATACACCTATCAAATTTTCCACAGACATCAGTAAATCATACAGCAATTGCTGTGTTTTGAGATGTAAGCAGTCAGTTTTGACATCTGTATGCTCTATACAGACAAGAACACACAAAGTCATGGGGTTTGTATTGCTCAAATTACTTAGGACTTTGGGAAAACTTTATACTAAATTTTTCCTGTGTTTCCATTTTGTTAACAAAAAAAGCCAACAATGCAAGCTACAAAATTATATCAGTTATGCTCATGAATGACACAACTCTGCATCATATCCTTTTATTTAATATGATTTATGAGAAAATTATTTAATTATGAAAATTTAATCAGTCATGGAGTACAATAATCCCATAGCACATCCACGGGAGGTAAGCATGGAACTGCAGTGCAAGTACTGAGCAGAGCCAGAAGCTATTCTAGCACAGAAACAGTTTGGAGACAACATGGAGCAGGTGTAATCTTCACCTCTTCAGGAGGCATTTCAGAATTGCAGCTGTGGAGTTTCTTTGTGCTCCTAGGGGAGTGAGACAGCTCCATGCTGTTAGCATAATCTCACTCCACAAAGGCATCAAATGCAAATGTACTGTCACCCCTTTGATTTCATGTTGACAACATTGTGTCATGGCTGATCAACCAGTCTCCATTTAATTGTAATTTCTTATCTCAAGAGAAATTCGACTCTGTACAACTTTCACATCAGAAACCTGTTGGAAAAATAATAATAAAAAATGCAGCTGAACAGGAAACTCTGTTTTCTATAGTTAGCACCTGCTAGTGCCTTACTAGCAGCTATGCAATTCTGACAGGCACGGTACAAAAGAGTGGACTTTCTCTCCATGCAACAAGGAGGTTTGCTTGTTATAAACACAACAGAAGCTCAGCTTTGAGAACTCACAGTGTAAGGACTTTTTCTTCCACGTGAACATGGCTAGCAGACTTCTTGTCATTTCCCATGAGAAAGCTACCCATATCAAACAGTTTAATCTTAAAATGCTGAACCACTTTAAGATGAAACTCAAGTACTGTTGGGGAAAAGAAATCTTAAAAAAAAACCAAAACCAAAACCAAAACCAAAACCAAACCAACACCACAAAAAAAAAAAAAAAAAACAAAAACAAAAAAAAACCACACCCGAAAAACCTAAATACATAATCTCCCAGAATTTCTCTACCTGTTTCTGGTTTTCTTCAGTAGGTTTTGATCACTTTTCTAATATCACTTCCAACACATCTCATACCAATATCAATTTCAATCTGTTTCCAAATTCAAGAAGACATCTTTACCTCTTTACCTGAAATAGTACTCTGATTTAGCAAGAAATGACCTTGCAAGACAGCATGATGGGCAATTTAAGTGAGCTGAGGAAATGTTAATTAACAAGAAATTAAGATATTAGAACTTGGTTTAGATTGTTTATGTAATACTATGAATAAAAAAAAAACCTTAATCAAAAAAGGAAAAGCAATAATATGATGATGTAACAAATGAAATTAAGGAGGAGAATCAATTACCTGATCTACAGTCGATGGATCCAATTTGAAGTTATGCACCATTTACAAAGATCTTCTGAATAATTCACCCAGGGGAAAAAAAAGTTCAAAAAGTGCTGTTCAATAAAGCACAGAGCTTTACAGTTCATTTAAGCTATGTTTCTTTATGCACAAGTACCCATATCTCCATTATGCATCCAAGGGTGCACAATCACAAAACAAGGTGGACTGTGACAGAAAGGGACATGACCTGTTCCAGCACACAGTGCTCATTTAGTTGAGGAAAAGTAAAATAGGTATAAAATGTCAAACTGCCTGATGTACCCTAACTTAAAATAAATGCTCATTACCTTTTATGGTTTTATTCTGAGTTTTGCTGCAATAGAAAAAAAGAATGAAGAGAATAAGAAAAAATGTAGCCACTTAGAGAAATTTCCCAAGAAAATATATTTATGCTGAAGCTGAGACACACAATTTGCAGGTTTTGTGGCCCCACATATATGACCAACATCTTTTACCGATCTGCAAGGTAACATAAACTTTCACCAGTAAAGGCTTTTGATCACTCAGATTTCAAAGGAAGTAATAGCTAGCAAACCTGTAAATAATTAGACAATGCAAATCTAATAGGACAGTTTAGTAAGTTGGGCAAAAGCATCAGAAGGGATTTTTTAAAGCCTCCCAAAAAACATAATTTTTATGAACAAGGAATTGTCAGAATCTTACACCACCCCATGGTCTACAACACCTGAAACCACTGTATAAAGAGAAGACTGAGTCAGCTGAAAGTTCCCATCACCTTGGCATCTTTAGAAATTTTTAGTAAAAAGAAAATGTCATGAAAATGTATTAATGTTATTTTGTATATTTGACAGTGGCCTAAGGACTGACAGAACATACTGTCCCAATCTACATTCAAGAGATATGTTGATAAACTGTACTCAGTAGACAGAAGAACCTTCAGCATGCTTAGCAGATCAGAAGATCTACTCATAGCTAAATATTCTAAGAGCTCAATACTTTTAGAGAAAATTTGGAAAGATTTTGTCTACAGCTTAAAAGAATGTATATGGGAACCAGAAATGTAATAATGGCTTCTTTGATCTACAGCAAAGAACAATTTTAAGGAGTCATCCCCAAAACTTAAAAAAACCCCATGAATAACAATATGAATAAAAGCCATCAGCTTTGGAAAAAATTAGGAACTAGAAATGTGGAACATCTGATTTTATATAGGCCAAAAGTTCCCCAAACTCTTATAGCACAAGCAAAGCAGAATTGTGCACACATCACAGACTTCTCAGAGATAAGATACATAGAAATAGAGAAGTATCTACATTCTATAAGACATGAAATGGGAACAATTAAAATACATTATTAACAGAAATACCTTTGAAGCCATTAGTGGACAAACATTCAATGAAGATTAAAAGGAGATAGCTCAGTATTGACTTCAGCAATATATCTACTTTAACTGAAGAAAAATAAAGATCATTAGATGATGAATGCACTGAATATCTTCAACAGCTGTAAGACAGCTTACAGTTTCTACAGTTTTAGTAGAAAATAAGTTAAAAAAAGAGGAAATAATATAAGTTTTTTGTTATATTGAACTAGATTACTTTGAACAGATTTTATAAAGTGCCTTTACAGAGTACTGCATTTTCTGCTACAACTACTCACCAACACTGGCACAGATGGAGTTACTATTAGCTATACTGATCACACACTTACTAAGCCAAGACAGAAATCTTTGCCTCTTGGCATCAAAAATCTAGAGGGAGGTAACAGTAACTCATCTGACTGTCTCGTAAGAGAGTCATAAGAAAAAAGTTTACATAGTAGAGAAAACACAGAAGATATAAGCACATACAGAAGACATTGTCTTTAGACAATTCAAATTATGCACACAAATGGGAAGCATTGATTCAGGAAAAAATTCTGGAGTCTGCTATATTAAATTGCAGGTGTGTTGATAACAAAAAGACAGACATTTGGAAAACAAAGGACAGCACAAAAGCAGAGCTCCCAGAAATACATCCAAATGTAAATGAACAACTTTGACCTAATATGCAATGTGGCCAGCGTGCCAGTGTAATCAATATAACCAGAAACTACAGAATGTGAAAAGACTGAAGAAACTAGAAGTCTACAAAGACAATACAAAACTTCAAGGAAAGAATGAATCAGAATAAATTTACTAAAAACATGAGTATCCTTCATGACTTCAGGACACATTTAACTGCATGAAGAATACTGTGTTCACTCTTGGATCCTTGGTACATGGGGGCAATCCATCTGGGGGAAATCCTCTGGAGCACCATGAAAATATCTAAGGTGAAAAAGCAGATGACATATGCGACTAAAGAAACTGGGCTCAGTCTAGAGAAAAGTGTAAGGAAGGACCTTATTATCAGATTTCTACTACCTAACAGGGAGATATAGAGAAGATGAAGACAGGCTTTCCTAGGAAATTTTATATGAAAACAAGAAATAAAGAGAAATTCCTGTTGAACATGGTGAGAACATGAGTGTGATCAAATATGGCAACAGTTGCTTGAGAGACTGCAACATATTTATTTACAACACTGGACTAAACACAGCCTTGATCAATCTGATTACCTTGAAACTTAGCTCAGCTATGAGGAAAACATTGAGGTATGACTCAGTGACTTCCAGAAGGCAAAAAACAAAATACAAAACTGGGGTTTATGTAAGCCCTCCCTCAGATCAAAATGAGCAACAAAATTCAAAGTTAAAGACAGACTGAAAACAATTAACTATACTGAAAAAAACAGTTTCAAAATCTGAGAAAGAAGAGTTAATTGATAGTGAGAAGTAGGAGAACTTTAACAAGACTTTAGGTGAAAAGTTGAGAAGCAGAGGTAATTATTAGCTGATTATTAGCAAAGAAATACAAGGAAATTGGTGTAAAAAGACTGACCATTACTGTTCCCTGAAGTCTGTAGCTACAAGGCCCAGCCTTTTAGTATCCAGTGACATTAAGAAACTTTGCTTTCCAAGCTTTTCTTTCAAAGCACTTTCATACTTCTACTGAATTAGTCTTGAAAGTTCAGAGAGGGAAGAAATATTTTGTGAAAAGCATTCCCCCACTGGAAAATGGATTTTTATAGCCATTTTTGTTTTTCTGTAGGGGTTCATTCAAGTGTGAATTTGTTGTTTAATTATACCACTTCCCATCCCCAGCTTTCCAAAGGGCTTTTGGTGTGTGAGGTGAAATACATTATATTCTGGGAAATTCAAATACAAAATTCAGAGCTATCACTGGTTCCTTTGGAGGAGACACTATGGTGTGATTGTGAGTATTGGCAAGTTGTACATTTGTTCCTCAGGCAAGAGTGGACCTTTTCAGAGGATAATAGCTTATAGAGAATTTGTTTCTGATGACTGAGTTTAAGGAGTCTGAGACTGTTCAAAAACTTTACAGGGGTATCAATGCATGAAAAAAAGAATATCAATAATAAGAAAGTCTGATAAAATATGAAAATGAAAACAACCTTATTATAAGGAATGGAAGTAGAAAATATGGTAGGAGTGCTTAGATATGCCCAATAAAGAAAATGAAAAGGCCAACAACAAATGGCCACCTTCCAGGCAGCTCAGCCAAATTTTAAAGAGATTCAAGAGGCAATCAGGACCCTTAGGAATAACAAGCACCAGGTGTCAACAGTGTTTCTGCTGAAATGTTAAAAACAAGAAGCTGTAATCTTAGAGACCTTATCTAATTTTTTATATGGAGGTCTGTGAAAAAGCTAAGGGAACTGAAGAAAGCAGACATGTTTCTAATTTCAAAAAGGAAGACAAAATGTAAAGAGACAGTCTGCTTTCTCTATTTATTATGATTCATAGAATCCTAGCTTTAACACTTTTATATAAATTTTGCCCTTAGAGGCAACAAACAATAGGAGAATGCAAGTGTTTCCAGGCATATATAACATTTCATAAATCACATCTCTATGTATCAGACTTTTTCAATGCTTCAGTGGCAAAGAAAAATTGTAGTATGATCATCATACATATTTAAATAGATTTTAAGGTCTGTGTGATAGCATTCTCTAACATGGTCTTTGTACTGCAGTGAAAGAGATGCCTAATAAAACAACTAAGGTAGCCCAGTTGGCTTTACATGACTGAAATTTAGACTATGGAATAGGAAATTCCTATGCAATTTGTCAACAATATAAGATCATGAAAGGCAAAACAGTGTGTGGAAAATAACTGGCATGAACCTGTAGGAAGATTATTATATAGGGTAGAAAAAAAACTTAGGTCTAAAGAAAATGAAGTAGCAGACCATACAGTCAGAATTCTGGGAAAATATTCCAGTTAAAAATTTCAATATACTGTTCTTGTACCAGTATTGGATAACCACATAAAATGCTGACCAAGGAGGAGGCAGAAAAAATATGGCAAGTGTTACCAAGAATCTGTAATGTCAAGGTGATGAAAAAGAAGAAATGAGAATCTGAACTTAGTTCATCAAAGTGAGATAACAGTTCACCTTCTTCACTGAAGTGGACAGTTTCATGAGTACAATTTCAATAGACACTCAGGATGAGTATAAACTCAGTGAGTTTTGTTTATTCATTGAGCAAGGGCTTCCTTTGCTATAGTGGGTATTTTTGGCCTGTCCTTGACCATACCTTGTTGAAGGTAAGTTTCTGAATTATTGTTAGACTTGATGTGATACTGTTACATTAAAATTTTCCCGATGCCCAATTTTAATATTCAAATGCAAGATACAACAATATTTTGTCTCTATTTTGTTTTATTTAATGAAAGCTACCTACCTCAATCATTTCTGTTCTCCCTTTTGCTTTCAGTGACCATTTCATGCCCTTCCTCTTTATCTAGTAATTATTGCTCTAGGCAATTGCTAGATCCAGTTACAGTGAGTTCATTACTAGATTTGATTTGAAGATTCACATTGTTTTTCAAAATCATCAGCAGAAGAATCACCTTATATCTTATTGGAGATTAGCATATCTTGCTTCAGAATACATCTTATTCGTATCCCTTTTTAATATACAATTTCTAATAGGAATAAAGCTGCATATTGGCATCTCTGAGCCAAAAGAAGGATAAATAGGTCATTGACCTTGGAAAATAATCACATGCAGAATTCAGGGCTATCATGTAGCATTTCATCATTATTAGATTTTATTCAAGAGGCAAAGTTTGCCCCTGCTCTCTTTTCACGGATCATTAATAGCTTTTTAATCAAGAAAAATTAGCTGAAGATAGTGCCAATTAGCTAGAGCTATATAATGATCTTTTATAAATGTCTCCTGAATATAGTGTCAAAACTGAAAGATCTCCCCAGCAGTTCCTTTATTTATTTGCTGTTTCTGGCTAATGTCTGGCTACTGTGTTATGAAAATTACAACTGAATTACAACATATTACAGCTGAGGAATGAATTGAAATATCTTTTGAAATAACAGAATAAAACTCACCTTCTTCTAGTTCTTTCTTAAAACAAATATTGAATGTACAGATCAACTTATAGAATGCCTAAAATTCAACAAATAGTTTTTATTGGGTCAAATGAAGAAATAAAATCAGAATCCAATTGTGTTGTGAATAAGGTTTTTCTAATCCTTCAGCATTCAAATCAGAAATCATTCAATTAAATCTCCTCTTTTGAAACTCTATACTTTCAGAAATTTTGCTTTAAATTCACATCTAAAAACAAATTATATTACATAGACAAAAATAGACTGTTCCTGCAAATGAAGAGTGCCATTTATGTACAAAGACTAAATGTATTTCTTGCAAAAATCAACCCAGAGGCAAAGGATTTTCAATTTAAATTGTCTATTTCTGAATAAAAGTATGATTTTGGAGGTATTAATTCAGACACCCAGCATATGGTAATGATGCTAAGACAGAAGGTGTTCAAAGCTTGAAACAAAATTCCTCTGTTCATCCCAACATTTGTTTTGTTTGAATTTAGAGAGTAAAATTTTCCCTCCACCCAAATCTCAAAAATTCAAAGGTGTGATCCAAATTCATAAACAAAGACAATATAAATGGTGCAGATGTACTGTTAGATCACCTAAATAAATAACATCATCACCGCACTATTAGTCTAATCTGAATTTTAGGAAAGATTACCTAATTTTCACAGCATTTGGTGCTGACTACTTGAATTAAAAAAAAAACTAACAACAATAAACCATAGTGATACTATAATATATGTAGAATTTTTACATGTACTTTTATGACAACATAAAAGACATCATTCTTTTGTTTGATAATGTAACTTTGTAATTTCACTATATTGACAATGATTTGTGCTTTAGTAGTACACCTCTAATTGTACCTAGTAACAATTCTACCTGAATGGTGAAGAGTCTTGCCTGTCACAGTTTGATTTTTAAGATCCTCCAACATGCTTCACAGTAAGCTTCTGACCACCTCTTAGTTGTCTGTATTCTTTATTTATACCTATTTTTACTCTTATCTCCACATCTTAAGATCAGATCACCTGAAGTTATGACTTCCCCAAAGAGAGAGAAGGAGAAGATATCTCATTAATATACTTGCATAACAATGTACACACACCTATGCATATGCAGACCAAATGAAATAAGTATAATGAACACTATAATTTGGTAAGAAATATTGCACCTAAGGTCAAACAAATATGCCCAAGAAGAAATAATATCACTGGTTTGGTTACCACATGTAATAGGCTCTACATTTTAGAGAGATTGAGAAATTGGGAAAGGGTCACCTGCTTTGGAAAGGCTCCAAAGGAGCTCTACTATGCAGTGGCCTATCAGGGCACAACTCTTTTCTACTTCTGAACCTGATATGGAAGTCCTGATATAGAAGTTAAATTTGTTGCATGTCACATATATGTGCTGAAGTTATTCAGAGATTTATCTAGTACTGATTGCAACTAAACTCTGCTATTCTAATGTGTGTGTCCCTCTGCACAGTGTAGAGAAGCCAAACCTCATGGGCATTTATAGCTGGGAATGAAGGGACAAGTTTTGAAGCTATTGAGATGTCTAAGGAGGTAGGTTCTAGCTCCCCAGGACTTTTCAAAAGTACTTGTTCACTAAGGTACAGCAAAGACATGTATTCAGAAAGAAAGAAAAATAGGCACCTACACATCTGATAATCCTGCTGTGTCTAACCATACCACTAAGCTCATGAAAGCCTGTGTGCTTTTAGTTCTAAGTCATTTGTTCAAGACTTCATGGAAGGAAATGATCACTAAGCAAAAGATACAGTACGGGATGTCTTGTACGACTGGTTGTTTGTCTTTTTCTGAGATAAGTTTGCCATACAAAGGCATGTTCACTCAGGAACTCTTTACCCAGGAATAAGGTTGTCAAATGTATCTGAAACACTACAAGAGCATCAAATCTATATTATGTGTTTAAACATAGCCATCTAGTGCAATTTTAGATACTAAGTTATACAAGATAACCTAAGTCAATAAAAATAACTGTATAAAATCAAATTTTAGAAAGAGGTGTGACTACCAATACAACAATCTCCATTTATCCCCACAATCTGGTTGATCTGGTCATTTTATAATCTCCTGGATTCTGCCTCAATTGTAAATCAATTGTAAATAGATTTCTATCAGTTTGTGGACCAGACAGCAGCATACACTTCAACTTCCAGCTTGCAACTACACAGTTTACCTGGTAGAAATGACTTAAGGTAAAAAAAAAAAAAAAAAAGAAAAAAGACAAGTACACAGACCTGCCAGCAAAGGTCTGAATAAATATCTACCAATGATGTATCTATGTTACGAACTCAAAAAAGGTTTTCTCTAGGTGATAGCAAGATCAAACTCCAGTGTGGAACATATTACAGATAAAGGTAAACCACAGTGGTGTGTTGAACCTGAAGTAAATCCTAGAAGTTTATGCTATCCATGCTCTCCAAGAGGCCAGCTGTAGGGTTTAATCACATCCCCTAGGAATGTTTGGGTTTGCACAGAGACAGTGCACAAGTGTAATATAAACAAAATAACGTTGGGTTAATGCTGTCATCACTTAGCTTTTTAACTCACCCTGAAGAAGCAGCACAGAAAAGGATAGTTTGAAGGTATCTTCTGCATAACTCAATTGGTGCATAGCTTTAAGTAACCCCTACAGACCTATTATTAAAGGTAAGATGAAAAGAAATAATGTACTTTTCTGAAACAAGGAGAAGGTGTTTGAATTGCTGGCTAGATTAGAAAAGATCTTAGTCAATGGCAGCTCCCAGAAAGAATTCCCCACTAGCACAGCCTACCTGGGATCTCAGATGACTTAAACCAAGGTGGTACCTGAACTGAAGGGTTTCAGGTTTTAAAACTGCAGCCTGTGTGAAAGGACTATTGTCAATGCAGTAACTGAAGTAAAGATAGATTGAAATTTCACATCAATGTATAAACTAAGAGGAAATGATGGTAAAAATGCAGAAGATTCGTGTTATGTCAGAGCCACTCTCCCCAGAATTCTTCTCCCCTCACCACATTTTTCAGCTAAGTGACACTGGCTCAAGAAGAAGGGATTCCATGCCACTGAGAGCATTGCCCTCATCTGAGTAGACTCATTTGAGTTCCCCATGCACGCTTTCTGCACCCACTTGCTTTTGCCCTAAACAACTTCATTAGTTCAGATGCCTGTAGCAGCAATTTTATAAAATTCCTTTTGAGTTTGGAACATACATAAGAAACAGATTGCTGAGTAGATTATCCAATACATGGGTGTCCACATGGATTGTCTCCTCCTTAGGTGTATTAACTTGCTGGCTATTCCGTGTCCTGTTCTGATCAGAAACTAAAGAAGATCAGCAACAACAACAAAAACAAGCAAACAAGAAAACCCCAGACAACACAGCATATTCTTCTAATGGATTATCTACAGTGTATTTTCTGGAAAACGTCAACAAATACTAAACTTACCTGACTCACTATTCCCCATGTACTTTTACAGGACCAAGAACAGCTGGGTAGATGGGCAATAACAGTCTGCAGAAAAACAGGGTGACAGCAAGATACAATGGCAAATTCAGTAGAAGAGGGACGTTATAAAGATTGATCAAAATACTGAGAAATATCAAGAAATCTAAAGCAAACTCACTGGCCTATATAACAGGTGATTTCTAAGTGTGGATAGAGGGACCAATCTCAAAGGAAATGAAGACTGCTGTCCCAAGTGTAAGGGCTTGATGGTGGGTGTCAGAGGTTGGTTGTTGTGCTGAGAGGTGGAAGTCAAAAGGGTCAGATAAGAAGGGAAGATACTTGCTCCAGGTAAAGCTCCAGGGTGGCTTTGAAGAGACCTACCTGATCACAGACCTAACTCTGCTGCTAACTTTCTGCCCTCAGGCAATTAATTTTGTTTCTTTGAGATTCTGTTTTTCCTCCTGTCTTCCCTGACATCTATTTTGAACTGTATGTTGTTTAGGATAGCAGTTGTTCCTACACAGTTCCTTGAACAATGGGGGTCTGATCTCACAGGAATCATTTAGATGCTCCTAGAATACAAATAATAAATAATCTTAATTTAGCAAATATTTATTGAGTTCTCTCAGGTATTAGAACTAATTACTGCCACTTTTTCTTAAAGAAATAATCCATCACTCTGCTGATGATAAAAGAGCTTTTTGAACAATGGATTTAAAATCTATCTGTTCAGATAAATAATTTGTTCTTATTTCTTTCCTATCGCTTTATGCAAATTGTTTGCTTCCCTGTGGGACAACTCTAAGCTCTCTAAACAGTGTGAACTAAACCAGTATTGATCAGGTTCAGATTCTGTTCAATGTAAAGATGCAAACAGATATTTTCTATTTCCAAAGAAATAGAAACTGTGTGCATACAAAATTTACGGTCCACTCATAAGTAGTTAATAGAAGAGATGAACTATGTGGGAGATGACGGCATAACCATCTGATTTGATAATTATATATTTAAAATAGCATTTTTCTATTTATTAGATTTGTGATTACACTGTAATAATTCTAAGTAATCCATTTCTACCCAGACTATCTTATAGTAGTAGACCATATAGCTTAACTACACCTGTGGTAGGCACATTTTCAGGAGCAGACATTTCTTTCAAATGGATCAGTTTAAGAGCTTAAATTCAGGTGTTCAAAGACTTCTTTTCATAATTAAATGAGACCTCACAGTCCACTCTCAAGAAAGAGACAGAAATTTCCAAAGTTGGACATTCTGCATGGGAGGTTTGCCTACCTATAGATTGTTTACTTCAGTTATTTAGAAAGGGCTTGCTCTAGTTATTACTGGAAATATTCCCATGAATTCCAGCAGAACTCACCACAGGGAAATGGCTAAAAAGCAGAAAATCTCTTCCCTAGTAGAACAAGGAAAAATGTTTTATATTTTGTCTGTCTACGTATGTCAAATATGGAATGCATCAATACAAAACCACAGAAACCCATCTTAAGTTTCAGCTCAACAAACGTAATGCGATGTGATATAACTGAAAAAGAAATGCTGTAAATAAATTCTTCCATTACTAATTAATTCTGTGGAGGTTTGAAATCCCAATATGCAACAATTTGAGCTACATACTATTTTGACATTAAGCTGCTGGATTACCTGCTGTGATTGGAATGAAAATTTTGGCTTATTTTCCTAAATTTTGTCAGGATAAAGGTTTAAGGAAAAAGCCTTACTATAAAAAAGGCTAATGGCATTTCTAGTTGGTATTTTAGAATTGTATCTACCTTTAAAAGAGAGCTCTATTATGGTCACAGATGGTAAACCAGATCAATCTAGAGAAGACGCTAAAAAGAGAAAGATATTGATAAGATAAATGAAGTAGTTCTTCATTTACCCTATTCCATAGGTATCATTAGTCTCAGGGAGCAAAACTGGATACTAATCTACTGACAGAGGACTAAAAAAACCCCATTACATGAGATATACTGTGGTGAGTGTAAGTCATGGGTCAGGTGATAAGATATGTGGTTTCACTGATTGTTTCAGTCCCTGGACAACCAAGCAACTGATAGTCCCTAAAGCTGTATCATTCATCCCATCTAAGAGTATTCCTGGTGCTCAAGGCACAGTCTAGCAGTGGACTGAATTTCAAGGATTAGAAGGCTAATTCAAATTTGGCTGCTCGGAGGTGTATAACCTTCCTCATTTCATTGTGTGACTGACTTTTCCCTTTTGTCCCTGTACTGTTTAAGCTTCAAGCTTTGTGTGGCAGGTACTGTCTCTTACTATTTATGTACACAGTTCCTAGTACAGGATGGCCTCAACCTCATTCAAAATCCCTGGGTACTTGTAAAACTAAAAACAGAATCAGAAGCTACATCAAAGCAACTCACCAGAGTTGCCTCCAGAGGCATATACACAGAGGCATATACACAGACCTGGGGACCTCATTCGCTTCCCAAGTCCATGTGGAGGTAAACCCCCAAAAACGTGTTTGAACATCATTTAAACCACTGGAAGAAGAATCCAGTTCAGTCACAACTTTTTCTCACCACTGATACAGACATGAAGAAGATTAAAGGAAGAAAAAATAAATTGGAAAAAGAAAGACAATGGACATGAAGACTGGAGAGATGAGGCAGCAAAGATCTTTCACTGTCCAGAACTATGGGCACTAGAAGGATAGTACATGATTTGTCTTGATAAACGAGTTCAAGCAACATCACCACAAAATAGCAGGGCCACAATACTGCTCATGCAAGACTTTCTTTGGCTTCATGAGATATCTGACAGCCCAGACTTCTGCACTTTAATCGTGCCTTAGGGAGACTGTGTTCTTATGCACTGCCTCAGTGTTAGTTTGCTTTCTGCTGATAAGTTTCTGAAATAAGCTCAGAATCAAATTGAATCAAATTCACCAGTTCCACAACGATGCTCCAATCTCCTGAACGCCTGTTGATTGTGGAGAGCCTGTAAGCAGGACTTGGACCTTTTAATCACCTCTGAGATTCTAAGCTGATTCTCTATGAGTTTAGCATGGTTCCCACACACTCATTCTGAAGATAAATTTGGTTTTATCCTATTCAAAAATACAAATTAAAAGAACAGAGACAGATTTTCACTTTCAGCCATTGACTTCCAGTATCAGCACAACAATTACTTGTGCTTTTAATTTTGTGCCTGCTATTAGAGTAAATCTGCAACAATGTCAATCTATTAAAGATTAGAACCAAAAGTCAGCAAGTTTTCCATAATAATAATATTAAAGTCTGTATAGATTTTAAATTCTTATGTGTCTTTCCAAGTAGCACAAAATCATTCAGTTTTACAACAACAATAACACCAATAGATAGATTCTTAGTAACCTAATGACCATTTTTCGTTTATTTTGGGCCTGTACAGTATAAAACTGGGTCTAAAGCCATGCAAGAGAAGCAGAGTATGAAATAAACAAACAAAACAAAGCAAAAAAAAAAAAAAAAAAACCACAAAAATAACCCCTACCATTTGAGCAAGAAGTTTGCTTAAAATGTCCTTTTCTTTCATTTGTAAAAAAGCTGTCACCAGATGGAATGCGTTCTTGACTGCAATGCTCAAAGGTACTCATTAAGTCCAGGAAAAAAATATATTTGAGATGAAATTTGTACATAACCTTTGCCCACTACACTTTTGAGGTTCAGACCTGTTCCAATAAGCTGGGAGTGGTGTTTGTTTGAATGGCTGGCTGGTTTTTTTGTGATTGCACTGTGTCAGGTTGGTTGGCAGGCTGGCTCTTTATTTAACACAGACCACAGTCCCTGAGTAGTCAAGCAGTTTGCAATCATTTGTTTGTCCTCAGAATATTTTAAAATTACAGGAGTGTCATTTATGCTATTGCACAGCTAGAGGACAGAGGCAGACACAACTCAATTCTAACTTGGTTTTGGTACAGATACAGACTTAACAATTTTTTATTGCCACTGAGTGCAGGATCACAGAGCATCATCATTGGGACCACCCAGATTGAGTAAAGGTGGCGGAATTGCATCCAGATCATTAAAATTAAAACTTGGAATGTAGATTTCCACAGCATTTTAAGGGCAGAAACTTCCTCATAACCTTGAGTGAACTGCTTTAAGTAAGCAGATAAAGCCCACTCACTAAAACCCCTTCAGACCTGGTCTAGTTGGGTCTGTGTACCTCTGTTCTGCAACAGGTATACAAATATTAGCAAAATATTTCTCTGTCCACCCCTGACGCAGACAGGATGTTGGGCAGGGACTGTGGGAAGCCAGTCTGTGCTTCCAATGCACAGCATCTCATCCTGGATTGATGCAGGTATTCAAAATTATTATCTAAAACAAAATTAATTTTCTCAGTGTACAAGGAACATCACAGAAACAAAGCCTAAACCCCCGAGTCCCAATCCTGTACCCTTGGCTACAATATCGTCTTTACTGATTGGCTGTAAATCAGTTTGAAAGGCTGGTGTCAGATGATGTCCAGCTTAATTCTGCAGGCAGTTTAAAATTAAAGGAATCTGATCTAAGATGAACTGCAAATAATGGGAGTGATTTCCTAAAGATATCAGTGGCCTTAATATTGCAGATCAAGTATGCAAACACAGCCTGCTTGCAAAAATAAGGAAATTCTTTCCAGATCCATGTTCTCCATATGCCTTTCAAGGATGCAGAGTTAAAAAAAAACTACAGGAAAAAAAAAGCCAAAACACCAACCTCTCTCATTTTATTAGGACATTTGTAAAAGTCTTGTTATAATTTCAATTTCCCAGTCAGGTTGATTTATGGATTTCCCCCCTTGTTTATGGCTTTTTCAATGCTCCATTTTATAGAAGCCATGAATACATCAAGATTTGTGCCAAGGACCTCAAATAAGTAGCTCAACATCAGCTGACAAAGCAGCAGACTCATTTAATAAGATTTTTTTGCTCCAGGTTCTCTCAATCTGCTTTGCACCAATTACACAAGGTAGGGTCAGAAAAAAGGCTTAACCTAGAATTTTTTTCAGAGATTTTAGCAATGCCATGTTCAGAACTGTTTTCCTGATCCCTATTATGTTGTTAGCCCAGCAGAGGGAAGAAATATGTCACAGTAGGAGCTGTCTTAATATTAAGTATTAGATCACTGATGGTAGGAGTGAAATATTCTGGCTTTGTTGCAGTGTGGGAAGGCTTGTACAGAATTGCTAAATAAGGAAACATGATTTTACTTTCTTTTCTTAGAAAAATAAAATAAATGTGAAGGAATCACTGCATGACCCTGTTAATACAAATTGAGTCAAAGCCTGTGAATGTACCATGACTATAGATGTTGTAATAAACAGCTCAGAAAAAGACCTGCTTTGCTGGACTTTTTTAAAATTGGGTCAGAGTAGGTCACTCCTAAATCTTCCAGAAACCAAAAAGAACTATTTTTTTCCCAAATGCAAAATAGTTCTATGAATATTCAAATATGATCTAATTAATTTTCTAAAAGCCAATGTCTTTTTCTGCCAGAACACAGATTACCATAATTTTATCCTTCAAATTTGAGAAAGAAAAATCATAATGTTCTAAAAGAATTTTAAAACCTTCAAATTATTATATTGAAGTTCCCTATGCACAGGACAATAACAAACAGTTCACAGGTTTCTTAAGCTGGAGAAAGAAAAATAACTTTAACCTTGTAAAACTTCAAGGTATAACCATCTAATGCTTTCATTCACATAAATTGGTATGATTTTTATCAGGACTAATCAGACAAGCTTGTGATTTTTTTTTTTTTTTAATCCTTTAGGCTTCCACAGCAAAACTTTTCTGGTTTTTCATGCTTTGATCTTCATGTTGAAAAATTTGAAAAATAATGTATCACTATATAAGCGATACTAATATACAGGCATATCAGCAATATAGAATAATTTCCCTTCGTTTAAAAAATGCCAATTTTTATGTTTGGTTCCTGGTTACTACAGAAGGGAAAATGCTAGCCTTGTATAAGACAGCAAACACTGTGGCTTCCAGTCCTCAGCAATAAATCTACCTGGAATATGGACAACAGTGGCATTCAGCCTGACCATCCATCACCATTTTAGGAGTTTGGAGTGCATCTGGTCCTTCAGAGTGTAATTCCTGTGATTACCCAGTTCAAGTCTTTCCCCACTATTGTATGTGTCATCAAATGACAGTAATGAAAATAACTGCAGCCATTATTATAGGGTTTAGGACTTTGCCATCTGTTGAATATTAGCCTCTGGCTTCCCCCAGCTGGCATGCTTTATGCCAAAATCGACACACCAGCAGTGTCACCATACTACATTTGTATACATTTGTATAGGTCTTTTGTTTACACATATCCCACAGAATTCCACAAAGCACTGTTAATAGAGCCAGTAATCACCAATAAAAGAGGTCAGATAGAACAAGCACTGACACCCAAATACCATGGCATGGAGAGGCAGGGACTGCAGCTGAGATTCCCCACTGCAAGATATGCATGCTTAAAAAGCTAATACAACTGTGTTAAGCATATGCTAAGACCTGGCAGTGTCAAACCCTGATTCCAATAGATTTTTTGCTTTGCAATCAGCACCTGTAAAGAGTCTTAGGTGGGAGGGAATATAAGGCACTAACATAATACCCTAGAGAACAATTAATATATTCGTAGAGTTCTCCTTATAAAATACAACTGTTTGTTGTCATGTACAACAAAGCGTTGGAACTGTCCTAGCAGCTGAATGCCAGAAATTACTGCCCAGGCTTTAGACCTTAAGGCTTTTTCTTGCTTTCTGAAGACTCAAATCCTTTGAAGATAAAAATGGATCTAAGTAGTAAAAATTATATAAGTAGATAGCAGAAATTCCCTGAGTTTAGAGAGTTCATCTGTCACAAGACTGCATCATCATTAACAGCATATACATTCACAATGTACCTGCAAGAGACCATTATAAGCAAAATCCTCACAGTTGCATTCTCACTTGCTACATCACAGATAACTAAGATGACTCATAAAATTCACATGCTACTTGCTGGCAAATGCTTGATTTTAATTGTGACTACTTCAAAGACAATATGTCACCATTAGCTGGAAAAAAAAGGTCAAGATAAACCAAAAACCCTGTGAGGATTCATTGTGTTGACTAGGAATGTAAATTAAGAAATAAAGATTGTTATATGAAGATGGAAAGTTCTTAGGAGATATTCATACTAATCATATCCTTCATGTTTTTATGCCTGGAATGTACCATCTCCAATACATTTTTGTTCAGAGGTTATTATTTTGGAAAAATTGTGACACTATGGTTTCATTCTCCAACCCATGGAAACAAGATGAATAGAGGAAAATATCTCAATCTACTGTCTTCAGCCAAGGAAGACAATGAGGCAAGGGTGTCTCAATACTGAATTTGACTGAAGAATGAACACAATCAAGTGTGAACAAAGTCCTTATCAATTTTTTAATAGCAAAAGCCATTCTCACTTCTGAAAATTCATGTGAGTCATGTATATGGATAGCAAAAAAATACTACATACAACAACAAAAAATACTAAGAAAAACAAACAGAATTGTTTAATTGCATTTTCTGGAGACAGACTGCAAGACAGAAAATGCAGCTGGTATTTCCTGACAAACTACCTCCAGTTCCATACTCAACTAATCAGAGTTGTTGGTATTCAAATAAAACTGTAGTAGCCTAGAATTCACAGCTTTATCAAGAACCTACTGGCAGGGTACTTTGGCAACCAGTCAAACCATTAAACACTTAGTATTGCTCTTTCAGACACAAACCAAGGCTTACTATCAGTGCTACAATGAACTGTAACTGCTGTCCCTCTTTCTGGAGATTGCTGATTTAGCAGTACGAGAGCAAAGAGATTTAGAGCAACAAAAATCAGCTTCAGTAAATCTAATTAGGTTTGCTTAATTCAAGACGCTAGATGACTCTCATGTCATCTTTATAACCTTAAGCTCTTAAATTACATAAACTGAGCAACAGAAGAAAGATGCATTAAAACATGTGGAACCATAGCCAGAATTTTCTTTTCATTTTCCTCCCAGTTCCTTCTCAGCTTGCCAACATGTCTGTACATTTCACTAGTATTTTCCCTATTATCATTACCTAACTTTTTCATTTTTGAAATAGGTTAAAAGTGAAGAAGATTGGAGAGTAACTTGCTTATTTCAGGCCCATCATTTTTTGAAATCACCACCATGATTTTCCAAAATACAGAAGGTGATTCCTCTGACGGAGAAGTTAAAAATGAAAATGAATGAGCACAGAACATCCAGAGGAGTTGATATATTGAGAAGTAAAGTGATCAGCCACCAATATGGTGAAGACTCATTTTCAGTTCCTTTTCATACTCTCCCCACATTAATGCACTAAGAGATAGCAGCTCTCTTGGGTTTCAGCTCTCTCTCCACCTATCTCACTGTTTTTAATCAGAAGTTCAACCCTTAGAGGATAGAAATCTTTTCAATTAGGCTTACTGAAATGCTTCCATTACTGTGAAAAATTTTGGCTTCCGTAAATTGGTATATTTTTAAGACATACCATTTCATCAAAATATGCCTGAACAGCGTAAGGTTTCAGAATCAACTGGATCAGAAAAAAATGCAGGATAAACTCAGACCCTGTAATAGAAACAGAGCTACATGCAAGTCACATTTCGCCATAGCTCTGTGGGAACTGTAATCAGGCTAAGTGCTGTAAAATGTAGCTGCAATTATTTGCAGATTAAAAATTCCAGCCACAGTTACTTCTTGATTCAAAATTGAGGATGAAGAATTAGAGGTCACTCTGTTAAAATAAGAACATTTTAGTGTAATGTTTGTCAAGGTTGTCTTGGTTAGGTTTTTGTAGTTGCTTTTGTACTACAGTGTAAAAATAAATTCTATAAATCTGCACACAAATTCTAAATATTCAAATGCAAAACCACGGACTATTCAAAACACTGCCAAGCAAAATAATGCTACAGGCCATCTTCAGTGATAGAAGCACAGCTGTATTGAGAACCTTCACTGAGATCTCCACTAGAGCATGGGAGTAGAAAGATTGGAGAAATGGCCCTGTAAATGTGCAATAGGCAATCTGCTGTGATTTTTAGGGCCGCAAAATTGGATCAAATTAGAGAAAATTATAAATCCAGACTATTTAGCTATCTCTGGAGTCAAAATGCAAAGTATTGGAGTAGACAAAAAGTCTAATAGTTTCATTAGACTATGAAGCTGATTTACACTTCACTATATCCCCAACCATCTGGGAATAACCTGGAGACAAAAGCTTTTGTATCATGTGGAAGGACACTAAGCTATATCATCCACAGCCCTAAGTACAGAGAGCATGTTAGGTGAAGGGGAAATGTGATAGAAGCTACAAAGATAACAGAAGCCAGCTAAAGGGAAGTCTGTCTGGGGAATGCGTGGGGGAAAAAGGCTATTTATACTGGTGTGCTAAAGAGACATAGATTTCATGTTTTCAGGAGTACTGCATAAACATATATACAAAATTCAGCTTAGTGTTACTTTCAACTCTCTGCTGGCTACTAGCCATAAAACTAATCCCTTCTTACATATACAGACTTGCTGAAGAACACAAATAGCTCCTGTTAGCTGAGCCTGATTGACATCCAGCCCCTCATTCTGATGTGATACTGAAATATAAGTTTCTTATTTCATACCAAAACCAATTTTTAAAACAGAAAAAAGATTAAATTATGACTTAACTATGAGTCCTTGAAACTGAAATTAAGCTTCTATCAAAAAGAATTACTGTGATCCCTATGTGTTAAAGGTTAGGCAAAAGCCTGTGAAAGAAGTTGCATCCAACAAATATGCCATGCAGTAGGACTATGTGACACAAAACCCCCTGAAATGTACATAAGCACAAATCCTGTGAAATTCATTGAAAACCAGGCATGCCTGCAGCAACAATTGCAGAAATCATCCAGAATCTTTTAGTAAATGCTAAAAAACATTTTAAATATTTTTAAAAAGAGAAGCATGTTGCTTTCTTAACTCTGTGAATGATCCAGAGTCCCTAATGTACACACAGTGATTCAATCAATACATCTATATAGTCAGGAGATATGGTAGTTATTACTCATTCATTATGTAGCATTCTCTAAAGCCACATTAAAAGGAGTGAGATATTAAGAAATGGCTGGCTAGATGATTGACACATGCCATTGTGCTATATTCAATCAATTAAACCATCCAGATAGTCCTTTGAGGATAAATGAGTAAATGCTCAAAGAACATATCTGTGCAATCTGATGAAGACATTGAAACAGCAATTCATCATTGCTTCAACATGAATGGTAATAAAGACTAACCAAATGACAGATGTTCTATACAAAGTCAGATGTTGCAGACAAATGCAAGAGATAAGACACTTTAACTCTTTCCAGTAATGACTGAAAAAAATCAAGCCAAAATTCCATGTTTATAGAAATATTCCACTAGAAAAAAATCTCCTGCTGTTGGAATAATCCATTTTGCTCTGCCAAACTGCCGTAAGCATGCACTCTTGACACAAACAGAGGAGTGAAAATCAGGTTACTTTGTACCAGCAACAAATCCTGTAGTAATTCCTTAACACAAATCACCATTTGGTTGAAGAGGAATGTATTCAAGCACAAGAGATATGGCACCACTGGAAAGTGGCTGGCAAGAGTGAGGAACACACGTAGCTGATCCACCAGCTTAGTTTAAAAGGTTGCTGGGAGTTAGTTTGCAGAAGTGAAAGTAGTCTCAGGTTCACACTAAGCCTGCAGATGATTCTTAAAGAGATGTTAAACCACCCATGCATGCTGAACTACTCTTGCATTGTTTGCTTTCATCACATCACATTTGTTCCTTTCTCTTCCCCAGCTGTGCTCTAGAACTATGAGTCTTCTGTCCCTTGAGAGCTTAGAAATTATTCATAGGTGATCAAAATGTCTGAAGGGCTCATTGGCTCATTTCATGATGGTTTAAGCCAATCCAAGGTTCCCCTGCTGTCAAAAAGAAGGATCCTCTTTCCCATGGCCTCAGATTGCAATTTCCTCCTTTTCATCAGCTCTAACACTAAATGGAGCCATGAAATGAGTCATATCAGTTTACTGATATCTGATTTCTGGAGGGTTAGTTTTGGTGTAAGCCATCACACAATCAAAAAGTGCCAGCACAACAAGCAGGCAAGGGTGGGGAAAAGGGAAGGACCAACCTTTTCTTCATGCTGGCCATGGGCTAGCATGATCTGAACACAGCACAGCTGCCTTAGCAGGGCTGATATTTAGCAGCAGTTCCATTTTCCAGAGAGCAGGGAAGCGAAAAGCTACTGCTAATTAGTAGCTGCAAGTGTCTACACTAGCCAGGGGACTACTAAATGCTCATAATTTCTGGCATAAGCTCAGATCCTCCAGGACCAAGTGCATATTTACAGCATCAGCCAATAATTAGAATTGATTGCCATTCCTCGGCCTCCAGGAACTGAGCTGCTGCCAAATGCCCAGATCAGGCAGGTGCTGGGGACCCCAAAAGGGTCTCACAACTTCAGAAAGAGGTCCAAATATGGGTTCTTCCATCAGAAGAACAGCTCTTCTTCCCAGGAATAAGGGCCCTGAAAAATGCAGAAGTTGAGTTCTCGTGCAGGCTCTTGAATATTAGCAATTTTCTACTTGCAGATGGTTCTGGCAAAAGATGCTAACCAATTGCAAGTAAAGGTTTGATGATGTTTCAGCAGTCAGAGCTACCTCAGAGAAAACTTAGACAGCCTGCAGTAACAACACTCAGAGCAATCAAAAGCATTCTGTAAGATAGAGACTATTGCACTTTCTGGCAGGAGAAAATGTGTCAGCTCTGAAATGGGAAGATATATACCTTGGCTCACCATAAGGCTTCCAACCTTTTCACACAGCTACAAACTGATTTTCCATGTAATATTGCAGAGCTTCAAGGAAAATGAGTATCACAGGTGTGGCAAGCATTAGATCTTTGCATGTTTCCCTGAAGACGGCAAATTCCCAAGCCTTGGCTGTGGAAAAGATTGTTAGTACTAAGTCAGGGAAGAAATTAAACACAATATATAGAATCAGTGAATGTCTGTGCACACTTAAACACCACCAAGCCAGTGTCAAGAAAGCTTTCAGTGTATCAGTGTTGGGATTTTCTCATTTATGCAAAAAATTAGCATCTTCCAAACCAAACTTGCCTTGTACTGGCAAAAGAACATGAAAATGTTGCTCTCCTTTAATTATCCTAGTAATTAAAAGGTAGAATAATGAAATAAGCTAGAGAATATTTTGTGCTTTCTCTTTTTCCAAATATTTACTTGTTTCTCATTTGTTTAGCTCTTTTTTCATGGACATGTAGGCTAATTCTTCAAAGGTACTCATCAGCAAAGATCCTTTCAAGTGTCAAGGTTTTAGAAATTTTATTTCACAGAAACTTGATAGGTTTGCAATATAACACTTTCCAGTATCATCTCAGATGAGAATTTTTATTAAAATTAACCTTAATTAATATTTAAATGGAGTATTAC
Organism: Leptocoma aspasia; assembly: GCA_013399835.1. Taxonomy (NCBI): domain Eukaryota; kingdom Metazoa; phylum Chordata; class Aves; order Passeriformes; family Nectariniidae; genus Leptocoma; species Leptocoma aspasia. Next base: position 2,971,590 of record VXAX01001640.1, read on the forward strand.
ATAGTGAAGGTGTTGATTTTAGTCTACAAACCATTCTGCAACATTTGGGTTTTACCAGAGAGTAATTACTTTTTAATAGCCAAGCCAGCAGCTGACATTTCCATGTTCCAGATTTCTCCTAACTGTGTGCTGTGTTGGCAGGAGGGCAGCCTTACTGTAGTACTATCATCAACATAGAATACAAAAGGACAGTCGTCTTGATATGCTAGAGAGACAATCAATGGAAAGAAATTAAAGCAATTAATTTTGGAGTGTTCTGTTGTTTAAATATAAAATTATTGTCCTTTTCTTCTTTTCAAAAACTGATTGCTTAAGGAAGGTCTCTGTAACTGTTGTTAGTATATTTATCTTTAGCATACATAGCAGCAGTGAGAAAGTGAATTTCAGAATTTTCGTTATATTAAATCTGATTGCATAGGAAATTAATAGCTTTGAAGTCATATTTTTGTTCAATTGGACATTCCTATTATCCATCAGGAAGATTAAGCCCCCTGGCTTGTCCTACCTCTGTCCATGTATCATACCAGTATCATTCTGCATCCTCAGCCACAGGAAGTCCTTGAGCTGTAAATTGTTGGAGAGTGAAGATGCATGATGAAGCCCTGCTTTCCTGGACACAGCTGAAAATCTGCCCGTCCACAAAGTGATGAAATGGTTAATTACTTCCTTGTATTGCTTTGCTTGTGTGTGCAGCTTTTGCCTTACCTACTGAACTGTCTTTATCTCAACCCATGAGTTGTCTCAGTTTACCATTCCGATTCTCTGCCCATCCCACCAGCGGAAGGGGTGTAAGGAAGTGGTTTTGTGGGGCTTGGTTAAACCAGGATAAAGAGGAAGGCTGTCTTGTGTCCCTAGTCTGACGTGCTACAGAGAATTTCTCCATAAAGCTTACTTTCTTGTATTTTACATTGGGATAACTGACATTTATTTTTATTTCTGTTCACCATTAGTTGACTTCAAAGGTATTTTATAAATGAGAATATTCTGACAGTCAAAACATCTTTCTATGATCTGTTTTTATTTGCTGGAAGATTTTCTTATGAAAACTCTATTTCAAGATTTTCTTACATTGCCAGTTTTGTAAATGTGAACTGAAAAGCACACACAGAATATTAATCAAGTCCTAATTCTGTCTTTAAGGTCAAACAGAATTTTTGAAGTTGATGTATCTGACAAAGGATTACAACTACAAGAGTCATATCTGCATCTTAAAAGCAGATTTGAGAAATGCCAAATGATTCCAGTTCTAACTGCAAAGCCAAGAGATAACACCTTTCCACAGAACATTTCAGCTGTTTTCACTAATTTACTCAAGTATTAGCTTTCCAGGGCAGATAGCAAGTATACAATGGATGTAACAGTTCCAACAATGTTGTCACAAGTGTTGTGTTACCATAAATTAGGTCAGCTACTAGTCAGCAACATCTGAGACTGCACAGAAGATTCCAAGGAAAGGCTAACAAAGATGATTTTCTATCTTGCCTCTACACAATATATGGAAAAAACAACCTTTCTCACCTGCATATGCCCTTCAGCAGCTTACGAGTTATATCAAAGCACATTAGTATTTCACTATCTCCTTTTGGTTTCATACAGGGTGATTGGGGTTAGGAGTGCAGGGTAGAGAGGCAAAACCATGCATGGATTTACCCTATATTTTACTGCTACAGATGTGCTTTGCATGATTGCACAGCATCAGGTTGTCCTCCTTCAGGGTAGGAGAGCCAGCTCATTAAAGCAGAATATCACTGAACAGCCTGTTCATCCTGCGTGTTGAAGTCCCCTCAGAAACAGGAGTGTCCAACAACAGATACTTGGAGTAAAGAACACTATGTCATCTCTAATGATCCCTAGAGGAATGGTTCAAAAAAATGTGGTGGCCAACCCTCACTTGAGAAATTAACAATTATGCCTTACAGTGTATTGGTGTAGGCTCTGTAGTAAACTTCTGTGCTTTTCATTGAGGCTACTGTCTTAGAGAACAAAGAATAGACTTGTTTTTCTCTGAGTCCAGGTGATGGCATGGTACCATACTGTTTAGTCAAGAAAGAAATCAAGTTTTGTCCTGCTGTAGGCTTCTTCTAGGGAGAGGATGCATTAGTATTAATGCACTAATCTCCTCTGGAAAGGAAACACAAGATAAGAGCCTCCTCCCAAGGAGAAAATATTGAAAAGGTCATATTTTTATAGCAAACTGAAGAGCAAATATAAGCATAGAGGCAATTTTGTGCCAAATCCTATTTTGAGAGCTTCTTTTTTGTTTTTCAGAAGCAAAAATATCGTCTGAACTGATATTTTTCATTTTTGTGCTCAGTCTGCAGTTTACCACCTTTCATGATGAATAAAGTAAAATGTGGCTATTTTTCATTAAAAACTGCCTTTTGTACTTTAAAGAAAATGTCCTTGTCATTTTTTTGCATACTGCTTAGCCCAGAAAAGAGTTATTTGGCAAGTTTCAAATGCTGTATGTATATAGTCAAAGGCAAAGATTTCATACTTCACTGAGTTTAGAAGTAGCAGATAAGAAACAAATGCATTAACACACAAAAAACAACATATTCTAGAACATCTACTTGGCCTTTGTAGAGCAGGATATTTGTAACAATCCTGACTCAATGCTCCAATGCAAATGAATTACAAGTATGCTTAAGGTACCGTAAGGTCAAGGCTTCAGGTACTGATCCAGTTCTGTAAAGTCAAAAAGGAGTCTCTGGGTATTGCATTGGATGTTAAAAACATAGGAAATGCGTCCTGGCATCCTGGGAAGTGTTGAATTGCATACAACATAATCAAAACAATTTCCTTGTCTGTTCAGCACTTCTGATCATATGTTACCATTATGCAAACATGGATATTGTTAAGCTACTGATCACATGGTCAACTAGTTGTCAAAAAACTTCCACACCATGCAATTTTCCTTTCAATATTATACATCACAACTTACTATTTTTTCTTTTTACATGTCTACATTTTTAAAGGATGGAAAGCATTCACTCTTGAAAAAGAAAAAAAAATTCTTTAAAATAATATTTTTGTGACATTAGATTAAGAAATCCACACTCATCAAAATGTCAAACAAATCAAAGTTATGATTTCCAGGATAAACACAACATCCACACTGAATGTAGACCTAGAAATAGCTACCAAAGAAATTGTTATAAAATTCTCTGCAAGGTAGAAGAGGACTAAGTTAAAATTCCTGTGAGAATCATCACTTCAAATTTCTCGACTCCTCTGTGCTTGTACATTCTTATCATGACATTGCACAGACATACTTTTTTTGCATTTCGTACTACACTTCCACTACATTTGTAACACCAGAATATTTCACTGTGAATGTTAAGCACTAGGATCCTAATACCTTGTTCTTATGGAAAAGGCTTACCAGAGCAGAAGCTGAGCTGTATTAATTTATTGTCATGATGAAAGGGATAGTAAGAATCAGAACTGACACTAACTCTTTCTATTTTCTCTGCTACTTTTTGATTGCAATCATTGTGGTCTCCACGGATGTCATATCCATAACAGGCACACCAGCATTTGAAGCAGTTTACTGAGGCTGGAAAACAATTCTGATAAAAATGTGCTGCTGCCAGAACTTGGCATATTAGAGTGTCTGAAAAGATTGCCAAGGCTGGCATTTTGCCTCTGTTGCCCAGGGCCATAGAAGATTGACACAAACTAAAAATAGTTGTAAAGCTCAACTGTGTGTGTTTTTATGAGGAGCTTTTCTTTTCTTTTAAAACACAACTTGCCTGACAGACCACAAGCACCTAATATGACAAGGTGCTGATGGTTTCAGGAATGGTGCTGGGGATCATATGAGCTTTGTTTTGTTTGAGAGCACTGTACAGAACTAAATCTACAGCACACGTTAATGTGCAAAATATTATGTGCAAGGTGGAATTTAAAAAAAGCCAAAAAAGTCAGAAAAGCAAATGTCAGTAAAAATCATGCAAATCATGGAGAAGTTGATGGACAAAACTAAAATCAAATAGGGGATTAGTATTTGATCAAGTTTTTGATCAAGCATTAAGTTCTGTGACCTTTCTATGCCCACAGAAAATTCAAACCTCAAGACACACACAATCTGAGTAATAGTACATGGTACATTATTCTCCCTGGTTTTGCAACACCCTTTAGATTTTTGAAAACTTGAAATTTTGCCCCATTTCTTACAGAACCATTTGGATGGATGCAGACACACGAACACAAAATTATTTCTTTCCTTTTTATTTTTTACATCATTTTGTGTCTTATTTTTTTTTGTGCTTTTCCTCTGTAAGTCATCATGAAGAGAAGTTGTACAGGCAAAAATGTGCACAGCATGCCAATTTCCAAATCAATTATAATTGACTAATAGGTCAGATGTAACAGTCTCACAGCCAATATCCAACTTCTACAGAGAACTTTCCAGAACGTAAAGATTACATTTTTAATTGATTATTCTAGGATAGGAAGGAAAGATAAGCATGGGACAGCATTATATTGAACATTTTATAAATAGAATAATTGAACATTTTATAAATAGAAAAAATATGTTCACTAAGTTCAAGTAATTACTGATTGTGAACTATTTACAAGCTTTAGAACTTCTTGCAGTCTTGGAGAAAAAAGAGCCTAAGACCAGACTGGACATGGCTCTGAGCAACCTGATCTAGTAGGTGGCATCCCAGTCCATGTTAGTGGTGCTGTAACAAGATGATCTTTAAGGTTCTTTCCAGTTCAAACCATTCTATGATTCTATCGTAGACTGTACACAGAGAGAAATAGGTTGGACAATTTTCCAGCACATTTTCCAGCACTTACTGCCTCTGCTTGATCAGACCTTTACTAGAATTCCTTTTAAACAGGAGAACTTTGTAATACACAAATTTGTATTGCATAACTGCAAAAACTCTGGGGAATTTTAGGTTTCTTCTACCGGATTTTCATAAAGCTACTAAGAAGCTCCTTTCAGGTTTTGTACATACAAACGGTGTAAATAATTCACACTAAAATCTCTGGCACCTGAAGGAACTAAAAGGATAAGCAAACCTTTCCATGGTTTCAGAGAGGTAGAACCAAGACCAAATTTCCTTTACATTAATAAAAAATGAGGTCTGTTTACTACACAATCTGTCTCTGTGGAATGATAATGTGTTTCTCTCACTAGAAGGCTGTTTCTAGCAACTAGTTACAACAGGAGCTGTAACGTATCTGAGGAATAGTGTGACTTCCAAAACCAGTGTCTTTCAGCTATGGAAGACTGCGGGTTCAATTTCTTCTTGGATCTTATAAAAATACTTAGTTTCTCGAGAAAAGTAAATAAGAAAAATATTGTGGCATGATTAATTTCTCTGAAGAGCTAATAAAACTTCCTTTCACAAGCTTCTCTCAAATGCTGATCCGTACATTTCTAGTTACTGGTTGTTGGGTGGCTGCCGAGTCATCAGAGTGACTGACATACTTTTGACTTTAAAAAATGCTTATTTGGTGCATCAGTAGCAGTTTTCAATACACTGGTTGCTGTGCCCTGCAGACCTCTGAGTGGAATTAGACTGCCCTGGCCCACAGAGGCAGATTCTCCAATTATAATTTCTGCAATATCGTCTCTCCCTGCCACTTCAAGAGCAACAATGGTGGTGAATGCCACAAAGTACAGACTCCATTGGATTTTCACACTTACAGCTTACTTCCATGCTACTTACAGTTATTGTGGCATAGATTAATAATAAATGCAGCCTCTTAATCTGTAGCACAAATACTTCACCAAAACTCCTCATTTGTCTAGCCTTCTTTGTTTTTCCTTTTCTCATAAGAAGGAATACGTGTTTTTTCTGAGGAACACATTTGATATGTTCATCAAGTTTGCTTCTTCATTATGCTACTAGTAGTGGAGCTTGTCTCTGTTGGTGGCTGTGATTGCATCTGCATGTTATTGGCCTATTGCCTATAGAGATTGAGGGCATGTGTGGATGACTTTCACTACTAGAAGTTTCATACTGAAAGTTGGCCATATGGGAAATATCTCCACAATTACTGGGAAAGAGGTTAAAAGTATCAATGCAATTTTGTTGTTTCCATTGAGGGATTCATGGATTGTAAATTTCCTCTTCTGCTTCTCAGTATCTACACAGCTAGAAGTATATGTTAACAGAGCAGCTGTCGCCAGTCTCAAGCATTCAGAGACATCCTGATTCAATTAAACTGTCACTGATGGATTCATATTTGTAATACATTTTGGTTCTTAATTTGTACTCTGTGCAAAAAAATAATTTCTACTTTCTCTAGTCCTACTTTCTCCAGTCCTGCTCCTCATTTCACCAAATCTTCATAAATAAAAGCATAAAAGCACAATAAATGAATGCTATTAGTGAAACAAAGGATACAGTAGTACTTTTAGCTTCTTCCAGATTATTGCGCAGACACCACTAAAGTAAGAGGCCATTTCAAGGGACCTTCATTTTCATTTTTCCTACGCATAAAAAAAGGTATTAAAATGTTCTCTGTCATGAACATTTGTAGTATATGTGATTTTATGCCGTGTCTTAAAAGTATGGAAGAGTTTTCATGCTAAACCAGGGGTTTTGATCAGAAGGTAACTTGAAAAAATATTTGCATCATGTCACGATCATGAAGAGCACTTAGCACAAAGAGAGACCTTGACTAATCATAGAACAGCACAATCACCAACCATGATGAAGTTCAACAAGAGAAAGTGTCAGATTCTGAACCTGATATGGGGCAACCCTGGATGTACAGACTGGAGAATGAGATGCTGGAAAGCAGCACTGTGGAGAGGGACCTGCGGGTCCTGGTCAATGGCAAGTTGAACACGAGTCAGCAGTGCCCTGGCAGCCAAGAGGGCCAACTCTGCCCTGGGGGGCATCAGGGACAGCATCAACAGCTGGGCAAGGGAGGGGATTGTCCTGCTCTGCTCTGCACTGGGGCAGCCTCACCTTGAATAATGTGTGCAGCTTTGGGTGCCACAATATAAGACATTAAGCTATTAGAGAGCATCCAAAGGAGGGCAAAAAGGATGGTGAAGGGTCTAGAGGGGAAGCCATATGAGGAGTGGCTGAGGTCACTTGGTCTGTTCAGCCTGGAGGAGATTGAAGGGAGACCTCATTGCAATCTACAGCTTCCTCATGAGGGGAAGAGGAGGGGCAGAGGAAGGATCTCTTCTCTGTGGTGAACAGTGACAGGACCCAAGGGAATGGCCTGAAGTTGTGCCAGGAGAGGTTTAGGTTGGATATTAGAGAAAAGGTTTTCATCCAGAGGGTGGTTGGGCACTGGAACAGGCTCCCCAGGGATGTACTCACTGCACCACGGCTGCCAGAGTACAAGAAGCATTTGGACAATGCTCTCAGGTACATGGTGTGACTCTTGGGGATGGTCCTATGCAGGGCCAGGAGATGGACTCAATGATCCTTGTGGGTCTCTTCCAACTCAACATATTCTGTGATTCTGTTTCCAGAGCTGAGATCAAAATACAAATAATAATGCACAGCAGATCTTCTTAGTAGCGACACATTTTCACAAGCAGCAAACTGATCTACCTACTCTTACATGGGACTCTAGGCAAGAATGATATCTACATTTGAGTCAATTACAAAAATTTACTGAAGCAAAGGGTTCTGATCCAAAATCCACAAAAGCTTTATTAAGTTAACAACTATCACCCAGATTATCAAAACACTCAATATGCACACCCTAAAACTACCTCAAATCCAATATAATATCACTTAGCTTAGGCTTTCCTATGAGTTTTAATGCAAATCCCATTATCTTGCAACTGGACTAAATTAAAGATATATACACTTGCTGTGCCTGTTGATCAGATGACTTTTATGACTTTTGACCAGTAAAGCATATAGGCTCAGGACCAGGTCCCCAGGACCCAATACAGTGTCTGAATTTAACTGTTGAAGCTTTGGTATTAAATTACAAAGGAGTTAACTGAATAAGCATAATTAAGCTCAAAATTAACATGACCTAGTTTTTAAAATGAAAATATTTTTTTCTGGTTTGTTCTTTTGTTATATGGAAAGCAATAGCAGATGAATTTATTTAAAGAAATGTAGTGGTTATTGTCTTTGAACCTTTCAGCCACTCAAATTCAACCTAAGACCCAAAAGAGTTATAGTGTGCATAAAACTCACAAATTACATTGGGATCAGAGCTTACACACTGAGATTTCTGCATCCTCTTGTGTTAACAATCTGTCCTTAACACTCACACAGCACAGGCCCAGGTACTCGTTCTTCTCCATTATACCATGCCTTCAAGTATGTTCTCTGAGCTATCACACTCACCCACTGGAAAAGGGATTTTCAAAGGTTTTTGAGAAGGTTTGAGATCTTTGTAGAAAATTTTTTCATGTTGTTGGAAAACCTAATGCGTACTCCCATAGCTGCAGGCACTGAAGGTAAAACTTGATCTAACCATGAAAGCAGTCAGGTATGTCTACTAGAACACATTTTTTTGCTGAATTCAGCATGAATAAAGTAGTTACTTGATCTCCTGAGAGCAGTTGTTTGGTCTCTTGAGAAAGGGCCAGTTTATAGAGATACTTTTCAAAGTGTTAAGCAATGCAACTCTTCTCCCCATAACTTCTTTTTCCTGTTGCTCTTAGCTCTTTACACTTGTAAACAATTAATACAGTCATTTATTAATGCTCTACTTAACCGGATTCTTTGTAAATCTCTGTTCTCTAATAGAAAAAGAAGAAAATATGAGAGCACTTTCTTGTGGTTTATTATGGCCTTTAACAGCATTGGAAATATTCCATCAAGAAATTTTAGTCACATTATTTGCTGTAGGATGGATTAATCAAAAAAAGAAAATTCCTTTAAAGGCATTAACCTTTGCTAAAAATTGCAGATGGCTGTAATGACAATTTTTATGCCTTAGGTATTAGATGATGTACAAAGTACCTGATCCAGCAAAAAATATTCATATCCTTATGGACCATGCAAGCACTGGTTGCTGGCTCCACAGCAGGTGAGTTGACATATTCAGATGAAAGGTCAAACTGCAACAGAAAGCAAATACCTCAAGTACAAGTAGTGACTGGACTCCCTGTGTCCATCTGTCACCACCCATGGTCTCTAGACAGTCTTCCCACTGAGAGTCATGTGAATTACAAGGCTCCCATTTCCCTGTTCCCTTTCTTTCCTCTCTCATCCCTTTCTTCTGTTCCTCAGTACTGTGAACAGCACACTGCTCCTTCACTACTTATCTTCACAAGTACCTTCTGCTTCCTTGCTTCTTAGGCATGTATAGCCAATTAATAACAAATCCACTGGAACAGTAATGACATGGGTTTCAAGGCCAGATCACCAACTCAGAATAGTTCATGCTGATTCCCGTTTGTCCCAGCTGAAAATAACTGCAAATTTCTCCACACCAAATAAGTTTTAAATGTCTGGACTTTCTATTATTATTATTATTCAGATAATCAGAAGAGATCAATTTTTTTTAATTGCTCACTTAAACTAACACCTTTGTGGGACAACTGACAAAACCTTTATCCTAATAGCACATATCCCATACAGTACCAATACCAGCAGCTTGTTCTTGTTTAGAAGTAAAAAGCAGGAAAACTTTCAAAAGGTTTGAGAGTAGTTCAGAAATGCCCGTTATACCCACATTCACCTATGTGTGAATGAATAATCCAAACCTACTGTACCTATAAAAGTGGGCTGAACAAAAATGTTCAGGGCACGCCTTTAAGAAGAATTAGACTTATTCTAAAAATTGTGTATTTCTTGTGATATTCCTGTTCTGTCCTAGGTGAAGAAAAAAAAAAGAAAAAAAAAAAGGAAAAATAAGGCAGTAAAAAGTGAAGAAATACAATGCACAGATCTTGAGAAATATTAAATATTTGCCCTAGGTTCAAATGCAATTTTCGGTGGAGGTTCGTATCTAGTTCTGTTTGTCAAAGCTTGATTCTTACAGGAAGGATTTCTAAAAATAGATGCAAATATATATTACTTTTCCTCTCTCTAAATGCCCACCAACATTTAAATTATGTCTTCGAACTACATGCTGTTCATGTACTTGCCTCATTATTGCAATCTATCATATCTGTACAGGTAATATTAAAAATCTGGTCATGTACATGGGACACTTTAAATCAAACAATTAATTACTTTTAGAAGTAGGTTTCTTTTTCAAAGATGAAGGAAAATATTTTAGTTAGTCAAGATATCTTATTACTTCTCCATAATATACAGAGCTTTAGGGAAAGATTAGGTTTATTAAGTCAGATTCACAATGCAGGCTTTCAACACTGCCATTTCCAATAAGTACACATTTGTTTAATATTAAAGTTCCCTTTCAAAACAAAGTAGTTAAGCCTACCCTCACATTTATACATCTGCAGTTTGTTTGATAACTTACAACATAATTACAGGCTGTCCTCCCACTAAATGCTGTATTCAGACTTATGAAACAAGGTGGTAAAATATGCACTGGAGTCTGAGTACTAAGCCCGTAATTTACCACAAGCACTAGGAAGAAAAGAAACAGAGGGGAACCCTGCTATTTAAACTGCTCAGTTATCACGTTTTCCTCCCCCACACATGCAGTAGCATATAACCCATTCATATTTCAATTTTACATTTCCCAAACTGTCATCTTGTGTTTCAAGTTCATTTGAGATCCAATCTGCTTATCAGAGCAGCAGTGACTGCTATTGCAGATCGAGAGAGAGCTGTCACTCCCCACTAACAGATAGGTCTGTGGCACATAGGTTGGTGAAATAAAGCAGGTCTTGTGGGCTTGAGAAAAGTGCCCAGAGTGCTGTGGAGAGAAGAGACGTCCAGCCCCACTCTTACCTCCCACGTCCAAGCAATGAGAGAGTATCCTCCCTCTCTGCTGGAGTTGCAGCTAAAATAACTAAGTAAATTCCCAGGTAGAACCAGGGAATGTGGAAAAATAAGAGATTGACCTCATTTCGGCCCTTTCAGCCAAGTTTCTCACAGAGGGTGGGCCACCCCAGGAGAGGCACTGAAGAGGCCAGCTGCCCACTGTCCTGCAGTGCTCACTGCAGGATACCTCATCACCCCTATCCTGCCTCCAGAGCTGCCTGCTCACATAAAAAACAAGGCTCACATGGTACCTGGGTTCTGTCCAGCCTTTCCTTCCAGCCTGCCTTCCCTTGGAGTAGGAAGCTCCAGAGTGCCCCTTTCCTCAGAGACTGCAAGCCATTAGCCAGAAACAATGCTTTCAGGTAGTCACATTCTCTTTCTTTTTTACTTTTTTGTTGTTGTTCATTTGACTCTCCCACTATAGTTAAACAGCAATCACAGGTTCTGAATCATGATTTTCTGTGATAAGTATGTAAAGATTGCCTTGCAGCATGTTCTCAGAACAGCTCCACTCCGTAAATATGCCAGTTCACTTGGTGTGCTCCAGACAGAATTTGTCTCAGACACTACCTACACCTGTAGCAAATTACCCAAGTTTTAGATTCTAAAAAATAAAAGCCTAATCTTCCCATACACTATCCACTAAACACATCCTGTACTATTAAAAAATAGTAACTATTAAAGGTATTCTTATTTTCTACTATGTTTTTGTACCTTTTTGCTGCCTCTCAAATGTGCACCATAAGTATCAATGAAAACACAGTCACTTAATTACATTTTAAAATATCTAAGCTACATTTGGCACATTGCAAGATGAAAGTAGAGTTCATTTGCTGTGAGAAAACAACACTAGAATAACATCTTAAATTTAGGTATGAGACTTTCATAACAGTGAAAGATTTATTAGGGAAAGAAAGGAGATAATATACTGAAAGCTGAGTGTTTTGGAGTCTTTTGTTTGCTAAATCATCTCCATAATGTGATCCTGAGAAACCTAGGTCCATCCCCACTCATTCTGAAGTATTTTGAAATGCCAAGAAAATTAGAAAATCATATTCCACACCATTTGCTCACTAAGCTTCCTCTTAGTTCTCATACCTGTTTTATTCAAGGACACCCATCTCAGATTTTGCCTGGGCTTTCCAAAAAATAAGGCATGTTTTCCTGAAGGCAAAATCCATATTGTTTTTTTTCAGGGGACTTGACAAGAAGATAAAACTGGTAAAGACACAAACTACCAAGAAGCTATTGAAATCTGTTGAAATTTTGTCTGCTCCAATTACATCCAAAGTTGCAGCCTTATTGGAGTTCTACCTTCTATGTGATCTAAACCAAAGTGGTATCTATGTCTGAAATAGTACAGGAATCTCTAAAGCCCAATTTGAAAAGGTAAAAGTTTTTCTGACCTGTATGGATGCAACATATAAAACATGGCTAGGGCATGAGGCTTCCAATAGGGGTCCCTACTTCCCTACAGTCCTTTAAGTTGAGGCAGGATTGGTTAAAACATTCAAGTCCCATCACCTGCTCCAGAAAAAAATATTAGAAGATGTTAGTGGAAGAGACAGACAGATAAAGAGGAAAACCAGATGGGTCTGTTTCAGTATGTTTGCAAACTCTTTTTCAAACTGTATTGAAGAGCTAAGAAATTCAGTGCAACTGTTGCAATATCAGCAGAAAAAATATGGCAGTATTGTAAAAGAAAGGATGTGAGGCAGCATGTCAAGGTGTTTGATTCTTAAATAATAAAAAATAATCAAACTTATGTTTGAAATAAAGTTCCTATATAAAACAAATTACAGTTTCTGGTTTTATCTGTCAAAGCTGGCTACTTGCATGTCTGGGTGCTTATATAATCTGAACCATAGCACGTATAATTTGTGCTTTTTTCCCTAAACCTTTGTCCAGAAAAACATTTCCTTGGACATATTTTCCAAAACTCCAATTTGTCATTCTCTTCCTTCCCCATCTGTCAGCCAGAAAAATATTCTTCAATGCACTGGTGAAACATGAGCATGGTGTGATAAGTCTGCCTAGAAGAGACACATTCTCTATGATCAGGTTGGTATTTGGGCATGTAATTCCTTTGGGTTTTGAATCATTGCCTAATTAACATCCATCTATATTTCAAATAGTATCAATTAAAGCATGGATGTGATGATGCCCACAAAAAGAAAGAAAACAGATTATAAGTGACTTCTTATAATGTCTTAAAAGACATTTCACATCTGTGAACTGACCCACCTGGCATGAAACAAGAACAGGAAAGCACACACAAGACTTTATTTTATGGTCTGCCTAATTATCCAACTATGCCTATGTCCCACGTAATTAAGCCCACAGTGAGGGAAGGAATGGTGCTTATGGCTGGATTCACAAAAAGGTCCACTGAACAGTGTATTTTGATGATGGGCAGTGGTTTTATTTTTTCTTTATTCCTGCCAGTTATAGGAATCAGCTGCTGACAGATGTACTACAATTCAGAGTTAAATTGCTATTTGGCTGGGATCTGGATTGCCTGTTGCTTCTTTAAAGTTCAACAGCAATGATCTTTGGCAGCAAAGCTCTGTTGTTTCCACAGCTAATGCATTGATTTGGGGTTTACTCACACTACTCTGTTTCATGACAGCATCTTAAGTGCTCCATCATGGTGAACCCCATGAAAAATTGTGATATAACAACAAAAGTGCAGCTAAATTCCTTTTGCAGCTCTTTGATCTGGAAGGCTGAAGTGAAAGGTCTGCTCTTGCTCTAACTCCTCATCACCTCCAGGCTAAAGCACAGGTTGTAGCACCCATTTGAGGCCTGGGCTTCAGTTACATTCCTTCTCTTTGCCAGAGGAGGTAACAGAGCAGGAATGTGGTTACCATTCTGCACCCTAGGTCCACCTATTGAGCCAGAGTAGGTTGGGAAGCCAAGCTCCCATGTGGTCTCTGATGGAAGGAAACGTTGCTGCAGTGCTGGAGAGAGAATGGGATTGAAACTCTAGGCAGTCAAGGTTCAACTTAGTAATTTGCTGACACTTTGGCAAACCTGATTCAAGCCTAGGGAAACCCCAGTGCCAGGAAGATATATGTCACTTGCTGTATTTCAAGCTTCGTCTTTGGCCTTTAGAAAAGATCTCCTTTTAATGTCATTATTATAAATAAATCTATAGCTCCTGCAGAGTGGGAACAAGTTTATAAAATAAGTATATTTGCACTGTCACTTACCAGGACACAATTGCACTAGACTAGAGACCCTATGGTTATGTATTCACACTAATAAAAAGCAAAATTTTCCATGCCACCTACTGATTTGCCTGCTCCTGGAGTGCAGCTCAATAAGAATTGACTTGGGTTAAGAAACATAAAATACAAGAGTGGGTTTTCAATAATTTCAGGCTCTATCAGCTCCAGTAGAAGTCCAAACATGCTGCTAGACCTACAAAAATATATTCACAGGCTACATCCAGCAGTACTGATGTTTTCCATTCATCATTATATAAGTTATGCATGAGGACAAAGTATGCTGAAGTGCTGTTAGGGAATGGGAAACTACCACAAAGTATTCATATTCAAAGCAGACTTTGAAATGGATTGCAACAAGTATGAGATATAGTAGAACATAGCAGCCAACAAGCCAAGGATAAAGACAGTAATCTACCCCCCAAATGGTCCTTCAAAACAAGGCTAATCATTGCCAATACTTAACAACTGAACTATTTCACACAGTGTCAGCTTCCCAGACAGTCACTAATGCTGACTGGCATGCAAAGTGGATGTGGAAATATCAAACAATAGTCCAGTTCCTGGGGTTCTTACTCATACATTTAACGCAGTTGTTACTAGGGCAATTTTTTTTTATTGAAGTCAATCCATTCTGACACCCTGCTCTGAAAGCTTGTTGGACTTGGCAATAATAATTCCTTCTGCTTCTTTTCATGTGTTATCCCTTCAGCCTTGATCCTTTCATCTGTGTCCCCTGTAGGAATGATGTGCAATCCCTACTCTATTTCAAATTATTGAGACATCTAGAGATGGGAGTAAAGAGGCATGACAACCAAAATATAACAAAGGACCCTAAATTTAAAAAGCAAATTGACCTTATAGTTGCAGAGAGAAAAGATTGCTATGATTATAAACATACATTATAAACATCTGCTCACTATCTGAAGTATGTTTAATTCAACTGAATGCAATACCTTTTCTCTTGCAGATATTTTGGATTTGAGTAAAAAGAATTAAATCTTGATGAAAGATGAAAAATATTAAAACTCAGACTTTTTTGTTGAAAACAACTCTACCAGTTGAGAAATAACTGAAATGAATAATGAAAATCCCAAGTCTCTACCAAATTATTTCTGCAAAAATTTGACATCAGTTTGAAATTTTAGCCAAGTAAAAATTGTGTACAAAATTACAAACTGTAGAATCCTTTTATTTTTCTGCAAAGACTATCTGATTATTTTCAATCTCTTCTATAAACAGTCAATGCCACATAATTGAAAGAAACAAAGCTGGGAGATATTAGATGATGTTTAAATTCAGCATGGCAAAAAAATACTGGCAACAAATATTTTGATACTTTGCATCACAGGTCATGGTGAAGACATGTTCAGCAACTCAGCAGAACATCAATGTTATGTCTGCCAAACAGGCAGAATTGAGAACATTTTGTCATGCCTCCAAGGCAAAATCTATCTAAATTAGTCTACAAGCCAGATTGACTTCTACCAGCAGATTAGAATACCCTGAGTATTTATGAGTTTTAGGCAGCCCCTTGTAACCTCCAGCCCACCAGGTCTCACTCTACCTCATGTGCTATAACATTAGTGCCGTGCTTTGCCACTTGTCAGCCACAAGCTCATAGGCATGCCAGGCACCATGTCTAAATTCTCAGCAATCATCTCCTTTCAGGGTGACTGATTTGAAGGTTCCAGTATGGACAGAGGAAAGCCTGTATCATGCTGTGAGACCAGCTCCCAGCTTTGTGTCATGCAAACCTTAATCTCTTCACAACCTGTCTAATTTCATCTCAGTCTGGTGTGAATATCGTTTCTCTGCTGAGAGATCTGGATTGCTCATGATCTAATCATACCTCCTGTCATCTCAATACAGGTTATTTCTCCTACATCTTTATCATAGATGCATGCTTCCAAATGTCAGCTAAAAACAATGTGACAATACCAGCAAAATGTTTTGCTTTACCAAGTGCAAACCAGACTGTTGGGTATTCGAGCAAAATGGCACCATCTTGTTCTCTAACTTTTAATCCTAATGCTTGCCTTTTCAATGTGCTAGTTGCTTCCTCCTTGCTTACCCTCTGAATCACAGTGACAATATGTTTTCATTTTTGACAGTATGTACTGCATTTTTGTAACTCATGTAACCTGAAAAGTTGTTTCTGTGTCAATTTTTTTCTATCGACTACTTTAAATGTAAGTCTTCATCCACTGATATTCACAAAGCATTTCTGTGAAGATCCCTGAATATACCTTCAAAAGCAATCATTCCCTCTTGCACAGAAATGCAAGGGCCTTTTAAGTACATAACCAAAAGAGCCCACATCCTTGGGCTCTGTGTGTGGGTCCTTCTTTACTTTTACTGTGTCTTTATTTCGATGTTTATTGAACTTTTGCCCTCAGATCCAAACCCATAAAAACAGAGCAAAAATCATCCTCTTGCAAGTGACAGAAAAGGAAAAGGGCAGCAAAAGCCCATGCCAAAATCTGAAAGTTGAGGGAAGGATCCCAGTAAGATGATAGAGCTCTCTGTATGCAGGGCAATAAAGAGGAGAGCGAGCCTTCCTTGTATTTAACCTTAGCTGCAGGAGAAGGAGAAAGGGCAGCAAACTCAGGTCTTCCCAGTAAATGAAGAACCAGAGAGATGGAAGAACAGACAAAGTCAGGCACACCACTGGGAGCAAATTGTCCCCTGAGAAATTAAAAAAAAAAAAAATCACTTTCCCCAAAAGGGAGGGAAGCAGGTGAGACTCAGACAGACTAAGGTCTGTTTGAGGAGGGGTGCAGCCACGGAGTGTTTACCCAGACCTTTCAAACTATGTAGTGTTGCCTTCAGTAAGACATTACTGTGAACACATTATAGCACAGCTATCAACCTAACCATTCACACTCAGGCAGGCTGAGCACTTCATACATCACTCTATCCAGGGCTTTGCCTTTAAATCCTCTTATTTCGCTACCTCAAAGGCACCTCAGTGTGTCCTAGTCAAAGTGGCTGCACAATTTATCAATAACAGCAGCAGCTGCTGACACATCTTGCAGTTACTTGGAACAGTAGCAATCCACCTGTAAGGAAACTGTGAAAAAAAATCAGCTTCTGAGATGTGCACGGGTAACAAAGGCAGGGCAGTGGTTTCATGAGGCCTACAGCAGGCTCCAATATGGCAAATTTAACTGAATGTGACATTGATTTCTCCTGTAGCTCAATTCAGTAATTAAAGTTATAACCAAAGGCTCTTTTCGTTTTTTACTCAGGCAAATTCTCACTGCAGTCAAAAGAATCTATCCAATGAAAGTCCAGGAAAACCTCAGTAGTAGTCCAAAGATTTAACACTACTTGCTTTATTTCTAATCACTGTCTTTTAGAAGGGTAACTAAAGCCACTTGACATGTGAGATGCTGTATACGTGCTCTGACCTAGTATGAGAAAGTAACAAGATAGCCTTCTTTGTTAGAAAATAAAAAGCATGAACCAGAAGCAATAATCTCCTCTGGGTTTTCTGCAGCATGCCCTGATTAAAAAGGAAATCTTTCTCCTGTCTACAAATCGAGACAGATGAAGTCTACAATGCAGCATTCAGACTCCAAAAGCTACAGAGGTGCAGTGTGAGGCAGCTGGAGGCAACCCCTGAGCCCAGGCTTTGCCATCCTGTCCCCTGTACCCTAGGCTCACCCTTTGTCACCTGTCCTGCCCAGCCACACGCCTGCAGCGCCATCGGTGCTGCCCCACCTGCCCCCTGCCCTGCCTCCCGACAGGCACAGGCTTCCTCCACTGCTCAGAACTGGATTGTTGCCCTTATTTATTTGGTTCCCTTTTTTCCAGTCGCTGGAGATGACCACATGGGGCTGTCTTTGTCACATCATGACTGCTGCCTTTTATAATTGCAAGACACTGGCTTTCCTGTGTATTTTCAAATGCAGTTTAAGGATTAATGCTATTACATTTCCTTTTCTTCTGACAGAGCTAGACTCTTTTCTCCCTATTGTTACACATTTACAATAATCTCTTTAATCTCATTTGTGGAAGGTACAGCACATCAGAAGTGATCATCAATGAAAAGTGTTAATATCCTATAATATCAAAGCATCTTCTAAATAATCTTAATGTTCAAATTTTAGGGTTTTTTAACATTCAGAGGTTACTTAACACAGTTTAAAAATAGTGGACTAGATCACTTGGAGGCAAAACCATCTAAGAAGCTATCCACCTATACAGCAAAATGCTAATGCCCTTTGAAAAACAAAGGTGAGGGAGTTGTTCTATTTATTGTTTAGTGTTTTGTACATTTACAGATCAGGTCCAGAAGTATTTATCTTTCATCTCAAAATCTGGCTGTGCTAACGCCATTTAAAACTAAATGAAAGAAAATTATATTCTCCACAAGAATTCAATTGTCCTTTCTTCGGATAGAAAAGGAAATAATAGTAATTTTTATTCACACAAATTCCTGTATAGAAACCTCTATGCATAAATCACATTGGGCCTCCATAATTTGTTGTTAGATATTGGTTATAGCTGGGATAAATGCATGGGAATACTGTTTATGTAATTGTAAGCAATATCACTTTTGGACTTGGGTCTCAGACTTCCTGTAGCTTTATACATACCTTTCTCTAGTTTTCTCTTTTCCTGCAAATCTTTGAGTTTAAGCCAAACAGGAGTACTGTTCCCAGTCACAGGAAGAGTCAAATTGGTTCTCAGAGTGAGCCAAAAACCCAAGGGAACTTACTATGCAGTTGTATCAACCACGTACATAATGTTTAAAGTGGCATTTGAGGAATTAAATGGGCTGAAATATTCAAGAATTATTCAAGTTTTCAGTGACCTATATGACGCTCAGGTCAACATCTTCACAGATTCTTTACAGAGAGGTCCAGTGTGTTTTCCTGACTCCTGGCATGGTGGACTCCAAAGAAAATGGCCTTAATATCACATACCATGCTAATTCTCCATATCTTTTCCCTTCATATTCCATCTTGTGATCCTCCCTATCATACTGATAGTATGGACTGATAGTATGGGACATAACACAGGGCAACAGAACCCACTTACTGATGCACAAGTGTGGAAGCCTTCAATTGAAAATGCTAACAGTTGGGTGGGATGCTTGGATATCACCTTCCCAGATGAGGAAGGAAAGCAGTTCAGTATAAAGATTTTATCCTCTTGTGCCCTTTCAGAGATTATTTTTAGTGCCTCTAGAAACCCACAAAGTAATTTACAATGTGTTTTTTCAGAATACCATTCAAAGAAATAATTTAAGAATATTTTAAATTTTAGCACTTTACAGAAATATGAAGCCGTATTGCGTGAAATAGGGGTCTACAATGGTAAGTTTTATATGCATATGCAGGTATTGCAAATACATGTTCAGATAGCTTACATATAGACAGCAAGCTGAACACCCACCTATGAGTTAAGTTTACATGCCCCAGTTACAGATATTCTGCCTTTAAATTAGGTACTTAACTGCATACTCAAAGCCTTGATTTCTGTTTGTAAATCTGATTTTTATTGGATTTTCCCTTTATAAAAGATTTCCAAAGCAACTCCGCCACTCTGTTGCAAGTATTTTCTTTCTTTTCCCAATCTTTAACTTTTATCACAGATTCCTTGGGCCAAATACACTGTTTACTATATCAAAGCATGTTGCAGCTGACCTGATATTTGTGTTTGCAAAAGTACAAGAATCATTCTGTAGATCTCCCAATTGACAATGCAAAAAACAGACACTCACAGAAAAGATGTTAGAGCCTGCCCTCATGCCCACAGTCTGTAAAGCAGGGAGTATATTTGGAGAAAGGTTCCTTGCTCCCTCATCTCCTGGATATATGTGCAAACTTCAGGCATAATGCAAGCTGCAGCAAATTTCTTTCAAAGCTACAGATGTCTAGTCTCAATCTGGACCACAACAGAAAGTTCCCATTCTCCTCACACAAAAGAAGACAATGCCTCTCTAGACTCATTACTTTACATACTCATTCAGATTTGGGCCCCCAGAACTAGGAATACCAAACTGTCTTACATGTTTTTCCAGCTTGTGATGTATGCTACAGCCCACTAGGAGCAAATCTGAAATAATTATATTTCATTTCATCTCACGTCAGACAACAAATTAGCTTAGCACATTTTAATGGAGTGGTGCACAGTGCCTCTTTCACTTAATGAGACCACATTTTGATGAGGGACTCTAGTGGGTTAAGGAATCATAACCATAATGAAATACAAGGTTTGGGGTTTGGTTCATTAGGCAACAAGGAGAGCTCTTCAGAATACTTGCTTCCAAAAAGAAATAGTTATGCCAGGATGTTATATCCCTCTGGAGAGTTTTCCTGTGAACTGTCATTACTGAAGAAATGTACTTGGAGGGAGAGTAATGGAAAGAGGGATTAAAGAATTCAACTGTGCCACAATACATTTATCTATCAAAAGAGGATAAAAAGTTGATTTCTCAGTCATGAAAAAAAGAAATTTCATTAATCTGGTTTGATAATCAGTCTTACACTGGAAAAAGAGCCATTTCCAATTCCAGAATTCCAGTTACCAGCCATTTCTAATTCCAGAATACCAGTTATTCAAGGTATGCATGACAACTGGCAGTTACATATATCTCTTTCCACCATGTACACAAAAAAGTACAAGCAGAAGCTATGGGCAACATGCATGTCTCCAAACTCTGGAAGATATTTTCCTAGAAGAAATTAGTATGGTGATTTCACTAGCAGCAGACAGCAAGTAAAAGGGGACAAATGAGCAATTTTACACTATTTAAAACCTAGAGAAACAGCATTTCCTCTTCACAATGAAAATATGATCAAGCAAAAGCTGAAGATTACTTTTGGGACATGTAATGTGTTTTCATACCAATTCTCCTTCTGATTATAATTTTCATAAACTAGCAAACATATTGGTAATAGGGAAGGAGGCAAAAGTTATGGATTACCTTGCCCAGAGAAGGTCCCTCTGGAAAGGTAAGCCAAAAAGCTGTACAATTTTAAGGAAGGTTGAAGAAAACCAGATAAAGGAGGGAGGAGTTTATCCTTTGGTGCACTTACATCCATGCTTGTCCCAGAAGCTAAGCCATACACACCTGTAGCACCAAGCAATTGTGTCCATTTTAAAGAAGATAAGAGAGGATTCTAAGTACTGGAAAATAATCAATATGCCTTTCATTAGTAGTTAGGGAACGCTTTGAAATCTGAGCAGAGAGCTGGAAACACTGAATATTTTTCTTCTATAAAAAAATGTTAAAAGTCTGAATCTGGAGACTGGAAGAGGATTTCTGGGACCTCTGTTCCTCTTTACATGTGCATGTTCCTCTTGACATGTGCATACCACAGACCACACAAAATCTCACAGAAAACTATACAATAATACCTTCCATCTCTGAACTACTGAAAACAAAGTACATTGGACAGAGTAGAAGCATTTCTTCCAAAGGTTAACGTGCAGACTGTATTAGTCCTCCCAGGCATAATCATCCAGCAAAAATTATAATTAAAAGTCATAATACATCTTTTTTCCCAAATCCCACACTTGACTTTGATCATAATATCAGATTACAAGGCACACATAATCAACAATATTGTAATTAAATTGCATCAAAGCTTGCTGACCTTTTGGTGCAATCTTTTGGGTAAAATTCACAGTACACAAACATGTTTTAATCTACGTGAAACATTTAACGTGCATAAAGAAAGGTAACTTTTGACATCAACATAATTAGCCCTGGCATATTGACTCTAGATGTCAGCCCTTGGCTGTGAGCTAACTTGTGTGAGATCTTGACATAATCATGTTAAGTGCTGCCAGTTTGCGTAGCTGCCATAGATTAAACAAGAAAAATGGTATCAACGATGTAGGCGTATGCTCTCTGCTGCATGTTAATGAAGCCATTTGCACTAAAATTGTTGATATTTAGAATTTCCTTTGTTTTCATTATGAAAACAATCAATAGTATGGAATCGTAGTACTTTTTGAAATAGGTTATTAATTAACCCATTGATTATTTTTGAGAGTGAGATTAATAATCTTCCTGAAAATATATTCCCTTTTTCAAGGTCTTCTCTGTGCCTTCTAGGATGCTGAGATCTACTGACAGAATAATGTTGCCTTTTTACCGTATGAATAAATAGCCATAATAGCTACAGCATAATTTACAGATTATTTCAGTTCTCCTTGAACCAAGGTCTGAAAGCTGCTAAAACCACTCAATAAGCGAAACTTGCCATCAGATGAAATTTGGATTTATAGCCACAGAAAGCACTGGATTTAATTTCTCTCAACTTTATCTGGAAGTTGCATACTGAGAGCAGGGACCTCTGAAGACTTTTCAACTTGGCCTGTCTTTGCGTACTTGATATGCTGAAATCACCCTCTGAGATCTTAGAGCAATGTCATTTCTCCTAGCAATGAGAGATAAGAGGATGTACTTTGCACATTCCATAAGCTTGATAACATTAAAATATTGTATCTTGGCATCAGTAGAAACTTCATTGCAAATTTAACACTGTGGGTTTTAATACATGCGAGGTTAAAACTATCCAATTTTGATCTTTTTCTATTATTTTAGGTAACACAATACTAATGCTTATTTCAACATATGCCTTGGTGCTTTGATGATTTGAGGCAAGGTAGCAAATTTTACCACATGTACAAAATAATCATGAGACCACATTTTAAGGCAGTGACAAAAACACAGTTTCAAACTTGTCTTTTTATACCACACACAAAACAAAGTTTGACTTTTGAATATAATGATTTCATAATCACAAGCTACAAGCTCAGTATCAGCAACATCCTTTAGAAAAATTCAGCATTATCTTTTATTTTTAAAAACACAATTAATAAGTAT
The DNA here is from genome assembly GCA_013399835.1 of Leptocoma aspasia. Taxonomy (NCBI): domain Eukaryota; kingdom Metazoa; phylum Chordata; class Aves; order Passeriformes; family Nectariniidae; genus Leptocoma; species Leptocoma aspasia. The sequence goes on from VXAX01001640.1 coordinate 2,994,524, forward strand.
TAGTTCTAAAATTATAGTGGGAGTTGGCCAGCTCCAGAATTTTAATTTGTCCACGTGCCAGTGGCATTGCAGGGTAACTAGTTTTGAATGTGTAAATCTGAACCCACTCTAGGGTCCTAAGGCAGTCCTTCTGTTTAGGACCTCTTTGAAGTAAAATCATGCTTTTGCCACAATTTAAGCACAAGAGAATAGAAAATCACATAAAAACAACTGGCTTCTTAGTGATTCCAGCATTTAAAAACTCTGATTCTAAATCCCTTGCAGTAGGTGGGTGCTGCAGATCCAAATCCAGCTATAGCCCCAATACCGACTGAACCTGTGCCATTCTGGTTACAGACCTCACCAGGAGCTAAATCCTATTGGAGTGATTGTCTTTAGAGTCATTTTTGTATGAACTTAAAAACTGCATCTTTATAAAGTATTCATATTAGTACATTAATTTTCTTCCTTTAAAAATAGATCTGAAAGTTAGTTAATTCTTTTATTAAAACTGATTCTTTTTAAAAGGAGAATTGGAACATCCTAATAACCTGGCTCCGTTCTGGAACTTTTTTAAGGTCCTTGCTAGCCTTTTATTGAGATCTTGGCAGATAAAACAATATTTATTTGCCTAGAAACAACTATTTACTGACATTGGGACAGCCTAGGATTGCCTGCCTGGCATCCAGCTACCATTCCAGAAGGACATAGGTACACTGTAGGTCCTGTGCCATCTCTGCAAAGCCACATTGCTATAACAGATGCTTATATTGTCTCCAGTGGCAGGGGGCATCTTGGTGTGGGCATTCAACTGAGTCCCTAAGCACGGCTCCAGCCACACAGGGTAGAATTCACCATGGAATTAAAAGACATGTTTTAGGTGTCTACATACAAAGTAGGTGTCCAATCTCCTGCTATAGGCAATGGAGAGCTAGTAAAAACAAATGGTGGAGATCAGAGACTTCTCACCAATCTGCTCAATATGTCTTAGGGTCCAGAAACTGTACTTACTGCAGATTCAATTCAGTTGCCTAAAATTGGTCCTTTCAGCTATTACGATACACAAATGTTGTAAACGTGATGTAAGACATGGGAAATACAAGCCTTTCTGGAACGGCTTGAAGCAGGAAAGTCCGAGTTTAAAATGGCACCAGATAACTATGTTTAAGCTACTGAATCAAGCCCTGCTGTTATACTATGAATTTAGACTCCTAGATGATATGCAGACTCTTATTTTTACGTATCTGATCTGGACCTAAATCCAAAAATTGTGTCAAATGGCAAATTATCTTCTGGAGCACAGGTTTCCCATAACCCTCACAAGTTTGAATCAGAAACAGCACAAAATGTAAAATGAATTAGTTTGATGTACAACTCAGAGCAGATCCACCTGTTTGGTTTCTTTTTCCATTACAGTCCAGTAAGTATATAGATTTTACAATTCTGCAAATCATAGGCTTAGTCTTGCCACTCCAAGCATCATATCAAAACCAATTCCGGATTAAGACATGAACATCAAAGAGATACTTCTACTACTACTCCTCCTTCCCTCACAGTATCTTGCTCAGCCATTTAGGGAATTAACTGCACAGTCCATGTACACCAAAACAAATATCTGCAAAGGAATTTTTCTATTCTGCTTATTCCTTAATAGGAATGAACCTTTCCAAAAGAGCTGTTGATGTGCCTTCCTATTCTGCATGATGTTTATAAAATCACTTTACAAGCAATCTTGACAGTACCAATATTTGGCGAAATAGATTTCTTTTACTTTTTGCATTGCCACACAGGTTATTGGTTCTGAAAATTTAATTAAACTTATTTCCAAATATCTCAGCATTTCACACGTTTTTTAAGTACCCCTTTCTCTCATCATGAACACTAGACATATTAATACCTCCAGGGCTCTTGACACATCCTGGACATAAAGAACAGGTATTCTTTCTGTTGCACAGAGAGAATCTAATGCTCAAAAATATTCCACTGTGAATTTTTTTATTCATCTTCTCTGCACAGATGTTAATTGTGCATACATACACTCAGGTATAAAAAAATGTTAATTGTCAGTTTTCTCTGGGGAACTGTATTTGTTTCTGAGTGCTTAATACATCAACTGCTTTATATTCTCTGATGGAACATGTATGTAATCCCTTGCTGTTCCTTCGCCAGAACTTCAAGGAGTCCTGGACTACACAAATAGCTGGTACCAACAACAGGTGGGCACATCAAAAACAAGTCTAGGAAATCCACTAATATTTTCCTGGCACTATGTTCTGCAGCAACATGAAAGGCATTACTACTGAGCAGAAGCTTAACATTTCTCTTCATTTGTCAACTCCAAAAAGAATCATTTGAGAACTGGTGCCAAAATGTACTTTATAGGATTCCTAGAACTTTCAGAATTTCTCAAGCAGCAATACCTGAATCCTGTGAAATATAATAACATGAGAAAGATTTCCAAATGGTGTCTTACCCAATCCTCTTTTTTTCCCCAGTTTCTTTTTTTAAACTGGAAAATGCTGAAAGTTCAAGGAATCTCTACATCTCCTCTGTATTAAGCCCATTTTCACTTAATTTTCTGATGTGCACTGAAAAACAGTATCAACATTGGGAACAACATTTCAGAGCAGTATGTGGTTCATATCTGGTATTCCAGATTAGTTTTTATTCCCTACCAGATTATTTTCATATGTAACTTCAAACTATTCTTCATCAGTTGCTGACTCCTTTCTCCCTACCATTGTTTAAGCTCCTTGTTTTCTTCTTTTTACAAAGGTTACATGTCATATCCAAATTATTTTTGATCTGTGCTTTGTTACCTTTCAGTCACCTATAATTTCGGCTGTTCAAATACAGAGAAATAGACAACATAAAATCTCACTTCCTAGAAATCTCATCTGCACTCTGGACACCAGTGTGGTCAAGGAGAGTTTTGCCCATGGGGTGATTCTTTAGAAACTTGGAAAAGCTTTAAACATTCTTTCCAAGTCAGTTTGCCCATCCAGGCAGATGGTCTTGTGTTTGAGGCTAAACCTTGTAGGCACTGATATTAAGATCACAATTTTTTCCTACAACACAGTATTTGATGCTTAATCAAAGACATTGATTAAACTGGGATGTATGCACCCAAATATGTGCATTTCACGTTTTTATATATTACAAATATATGTATATATAAAAATATATATATTTACACAAATTCCAATAATAACTGGCACCTTGCACATACTTATTCTGTCAAAATGATTATTCAGATATTTAAACCTTTTTTAAAATTGGATTTTTCTCAGCTTGTTTGTATAGGCAGACTTTATGATGTTTATTATAGTGTAGATTCTACCATAACCTGGATCAGATTTGCCAAAGTGTCTTGCCTCTTACACTTTCTCATCCTGACTTTGCCAAAAAAGGTGTTTCATTTTGACTCAAGTATGCAAGCAATGTGTTGTGATAGTACAGATTATCTTACTTACAAAAGCTTATCAGGAATGCAGTAAACAGCATGTATGGCCACATCATTTCCTGTAGATTCAGTAACTCACTGAAGAGGACAAACATTTCGGCTGTTTTCCTTTTCATAATCATTTCTCACCACCTTTTTTAGACTCTGAATCCCTCCAAACATTTCAGCCTGCTTTCAGCATGCCTGCTACACTCCTCTGGAAGCTTATGATTAAGCCCTGCGTAGCAACTGCTCCCTCTATACTCACTCACTGTCAGGAGGTTAACTGACAGATCTTTATTTGCCACATTTTCCCCCAAGCCCTAAAGCCCTCATTCCCTCTGCCACGATAAACAGAGACCCTACAAGCACAGCTCCAAGTACACATGACCCTCACTTCCATCTCTGCATGAGATTTCTGTTGACTATTCCCTAACCACTACATGCAGCAAAGCCACATATGTTTTGCTATTATCCAGGCACTGTATGCCTCCCGAGGGGATGGAGATGCCTGGGTCTTCTTTATAATAGTTATTGTCAGAGCAAAGCCCACTGGAAAAAGCACAGTAATTTCACCTTATAAAGAATAAACACTACTATTCATGTAGCATGAGGAAATGCAGCTAAAGCCCTGAGTGCCTTTGGCATTCAAAATTCATAGCAATCCTTGTACCCAAAAATTGTATCAAGTCTGAGATTTCTTATAACTAACCCTGATTTTATGAGGATTTCTCTCATCCATCACAACCTCCAGAAAATTAGGGTTTACCTATGCTTATTTTTAGACATGAAGGGAAAGAGGATTTCATTTTAACAAGCTTTAAAGAATAACTTGTGAAGCCAGAAATAGTTTCTGGTGATAATATGCTGAAACTTCAATATGCTTAATGCTAAATCCTAAAAGTACTAGACAGCAAGTTTTACTATTTTAGTTACATGAAGGGTTTATATTTGCATGAAGGTTCTGTGGTCTTCATGAGCATATAATTGCAAAAGTCACTTTCCAGCTTACCATGAAATTTCACAACAGGACATCACCTTGTTGTATATATGAAATTCTTTTACTACTTGCCTATAAATCACTGTTTCTAGAGAGCATATTATAAGATCTCCAGCACCTGAAGTTCATTTGCTTCAAAATTCTGGTGGGCAGTAAAGCTTCTCATGTGCAGAAGGAATTCTGGTCTCCACGTTTTTTTAGTCAGTTATTTATTGACTGAATATTATCATCTGAAATTATTAAAGAAAACATAATTTTTGTGTTTCAAAAATCTTTTCTTTTTTTCAGATCAAATTTGACTCATCAGTTACTGAAAATGGTATTGCTAAGTCTCAGTGTGTCATGACAAGTGAAAAAACACACCTGTAAAGACAGTCAATTTGCCAAGAGTTTTAGGGTAATAGTTTTAGATTGGAGTGTTAGCAAACTCAGTTCTTCAACAGCAGTCTTCAAAACTGGCTTGTTCCTTCCAGTAGATTTCCAGTGGAGCTAAGAAAGGAAGTTTCATCTTTTTACACTGAACAGCTCACTTTTTCCCTACTGAAGAATAAAGGGAAAGTGTAAAAAAAAACTGTTAGCAATGAAACTTTTAAAATTGAGTATCATTAATTTTGACATGGTCTCCAAACCCACAGACAGCTTTTGTAACCACTGAAATTACTCTGAAGGTCAATCCAGGATATTTTTATATGTAGTGAGTCTTAAAATTTGAATTAGCATTTTTCTTTGAGCATGTCTGATTTTGCTATGTCAATAAAGAAATTCCAAACTCAAGACCATCTACAATGTATCAGCATATTCTACCAAAATTTGTTGAAACATATTGTAAAGATTGAATGCCGTTGGAAGCAAACGCACAATCTAGTATTTCCTACCAGTCTGAAGGGTTGATTTTTCAACTTTAATAATCCTTGATAAACGTAATTTCTCTAGAATGCATGAAAAGAGATCCTTTTTATACCAATACCTAATATCTTTCATTTAAAGATTTATATGCATTCTTCTAAAGCAATATCTTGTTTCACACTCATGAACTAACGTTTCTCTTCCAAATAATATACGATTAGTAGATATTATGCCAAGAATAAATTTACTGCACAGTAATATAATGAATCTGTAAGCTTTAATACTTGCACAGTACTCTAGCAGAATACCTTGTAGTAACCAATAATACATTTCACACTATCAATGAATAGCATAACACAGTGAAAGATGCATGGAAGCTTTTGCTGTATCAAATAAATTTTGCTTCTTAGCTTCTTTTGTTTGAGAATAGGCTGCATTACAAACAACTCCTGGGAACGATAAGTTCAGGATGGTTTCTATAATATCTGCAGATATATTGATGTCAAATCTTGAGCATAAGGTTCCAAACTGATTTGATACCTAAGCAAATTGGAAAAAATGCCATATCAAGGGCATTTTTTGCATCATTAATAAACCTGACATACAGCACACCACTGAGCTATGCTAAAATATATTTTCAAGGATGAGCCTAACTGCAGGTGATAGAGCACATCTTGAATGTAGATGTTTTATGCAGCGGCAACAGCAAACTTAAAGCCCACTCTATGACATTTATACTCTCTAGCCAAGGTAGATATAACTTTTGCCAAACTTTCTCTGACTGCAAGTGACAAGGTTTCTTTATAGCCCAAGTTAACAAAACACTTGTAGCTGTACAGATACTTCAGATGAGAAACACCACTTCTCTAAGCTATTCATACCACATCTAAGTCACCATGCCTCTCTCTCATGAGGAGTTGTAAAACACTTGGTATTATAAGATCCTGTTAAATTTTTTCAGCTGTTTCCCTCTGCTTCCAGAAGGCAATTGTATTTACAACAGAGAAATAGGCTAGCAACAACAAATTAAAAAAAAAAAAAAAGAAAACAAGGAAAACAAAAGCTGTTTCATGGAGAAAATATTTCAACAGCTAATATTTCAGATTTCAGGTCTACAAGAGGACATAACCACCATGAGTCTGAACATCTCCTGACTTTTAGGCTGCTCTTCCACAGAGTTACAAAGGAACGGTATTAAGAAATGAAGGCTGCATGTTTGAGAAAAAAATAGTAAGCAAAGTTCTGAACCTCAGATTCCCATGGTCTTGGTACATTCCATAGATGGTGAATGAATCTGTGAAGACCCTGTTTTGAAGGATCTGACAGATTCTTTCAGGTAAATAGGCAAATTAATGCCTATTGTAGATATGAGTTTTGTATTTAGTGTTCATTTAGGGCTCGAACATTTAGATCTGAAAGCAGCTTTAATTGCCTTAGAGACTGAGGTGTCATCACTCAGATTCAGTGAAAATTTGAGGGAAGGGAAAGAAAAAGAAATGACAATTTAAGAGGCACAAGACAAGTGACCTTGTGAACTCTATCTCTTAATACACAAGGATACCAATTTTCAAAATTACTGTAGTAATTCAAATAAATACAAAAAAAAAAAAACCCAAAACAGAAAAAAACACCTGTAATGAAATTCACTGAAATTTCCATTAGAAATGGACAATCCCTATGAAATAAAACTGGTCATTACCTATGTATTTACTTTTTTGACAGCAAAGTCCTGGAAACACAAGCTGCTGCTGAAGGACAAGTGGAAATGCATCGGGCAATACTCTTGGTTGGTGGAAGAGGCTCCACCAACTCAGTAATTGTTTGTGACAGCAAGACTGATAAACCAAGCTCTCTGTAACTCCACAATCTCTGTGTAGTGCAGCCTCCCTCATGCTCTGGCCCTTCTCCCTGATTTACTCTTCCCCTCATTCTTGCACAACAGTGGGGCAGAGCCAGAGCACCAGGACTGATGAAAAAAAAAAAACAATCTCAGTTCTACCTAGGTGTCTCATAACTCTGTACTCACACTCCCTTGTCATGTGTCTTTCGTGAGACACTATGTGATAGCTGGAACACGGAGCATGGGCAGATCTTCTTCAAACTCAAAATACAACACAGTTAAAGTCTGAGTAAATCAAATCAGGAAAGCAATTGAAGAAAACCCTATCTAACCCACTTAGGTGTCAAGGATATGTCTCCCTGATAATTAGAGATGTATTAGAGATGTACAGAGAGGAAACTCTCTGGCATCTTTCTATTTACCGAGCTGGCTGCCTAGATAAATCACCTTTCCTTAACAATTCAGAAAGATGCACTGATGTCTGAGGCCTCATAGGAGCCTAGTTTTCTAGCCATTCTCTGACCAACTTAACTCAGACTGCTTTGTGTGAAAAGCTGGGTATGAATGGTACCCACTTCTTACATCGCAGCTGAGTGTTTGAAGCACTTGCCTCAAAAGCAGGAGTCCAGCTTCAATGAAAGGGGCATAGAGTACTTTGATCCAAAAAGGTGGTGTTGAAGGCACTGCCTAGAATGCAAAACCCATTAGGATAATGCAAGTGAGAGCTCTCATGATTCCATAACAGCATAGGAACGCTGTACAATTTATTAAAAAAAAAAAAAAAACCAAAAAACCAACGTCCTGCAAATGAAAGGTCATCTTGCCTCACAAACAGCAATTCCAAGCTCTGATTCCTGGCTTGATACTGGAGCATAGCTTGTAACTCCCCCTTTTTTGGTGCTAACCTACTAAGAAACTTTAACACATAAGGTTTTGGGACTCCCAGTTTAGGTACCAAACCTGCCTCACCCTGTGTGTGTGGGGAACTTTCGTGTTATGAATTCAACTTGCTCAGCAAAGGTGAAGTATAAAGGGAATTTAGAAGCTAGGACTTGTATAACAAACTTTTTTACATGGATAGTCTCAGAATTTCTTTTCATAGTCTCAGAATTGCTTGAGGCATGTAACCTATATACTGGTCTCTTGCTAGACTGTTGAATGGAGAAAGCATTCCCTGACAAAAGAGAATAGCTGATGAAAATGTTATATTGCATGTTTGCTCCTCTACTGAAAAGTAGTATTTGTATGAGCATATTTATTGTACATCTAATTCCATCTTTGTTTGCACTTTGTAGATCCTGCCTACCAGCACAGATGTCCTATGTTGAAAAACATGACAATTTTGAAATTAAATTACTCGGCATATATAATGTCAACAGATGTTTTGGAAATATGGAAATATGTCCCATTTCCACACAGCAGACTCCTGCTGCTTTTTCCCACAAAACATCCAAGGTAACCGAAACATCATGAGGCTAATGGTTTTGGAGCAGCCATCAGCCATCCTGGAGGATCACTGGCTGTGGATTGTTGTGGTAGGCTCAAAGAGGTTCAGGGGAATCCCTTTGGCAACCAGGCTTCCCATGCCAATATCAAACCAGGCAGTCAATGCCAATATAATTTCTGATTCCAGACACTGTTTAAAACCACTCTACCATGATTGCTACAAGAATGTGGGTCCGCTAAAATCCATTCAGTCACTTACCCAGGGAGGTTTGACTCATTTGCATGAGGCCTCTTTATGTTAGCTTAGCAACATGGAGCAGTCATAAAATGGATACAAATGCAAAATAAGCCTTTCTCCATGCTGTGCCCATATCATCTCTGCATAATCTCCCAAGCCTTAGTGCCCTGATGCTCCCCATCCTGTTCTTTTGTTGTCCCTCTTAAAGTACCCTGTGTGAAAGTAAATCATTAGCTGCTTAGAGCAGGGACATGTAATTATAGGTATTGAAAGCATGCAGAGAATGCACTGAAAAAAAATGTTTTCATAAGAAAAATACTTTCTCTGCTAATAAACAACTTAGAATTTCCTCTCGTTGTCAGTGGATGGGAAAATCTTGGCTACTTTATTTCCACTACAGTGTTGCCCAAGAATTACAGCTTTTTTCTAAGCCCTTTTTCATCTCACGGATGACGGTTTTCAGCATATGCAGATTACTTTCTCCCCTCTCCTCCCTCCCCACACATATTTCCTGTAAGTTACAGTTTGTAAACTGGTTCTGTCTGAGGAAGAACTAAGGCTTCCTCACCTCCAGATAGTTCATACCCAGGTAATAGACCCCAGTGTTTGCCAGTCCACAACACATGAGGTGAGCATGAGCCCCCCTACTTTCCTCATCCTCTGAGTACCCTCACAGAGCCAAATGATGACCTACGTTGATTTGATTTTAAAGTGCATTATGTATGATCTCTGAAATAAGTTCTCAGAGTGTGAACCAAGTCTGAAAGAACTGTTACATATATATATATCTCCATGAAAAAGGCAATCTGGTTTTGGATGTGGAAAATTAACACAGTCTTCTAAAAAACACTTATTAAAAATGCAGTCTTAAACCCTAAATGTCCTTAAGGGATATGCAAATAAGCCATTGCCAGCAGGTAACCTGAAAAGAGATTACATGGGAATTCATCATGGGGCACAAAAGCAGAGTGTTAGGGCATCCTGGTGTTGCACTTGAAATGAGTGAGTCCACTTCCTAATGGACTTTTCTATAATCACACACTTTCCCAGCCAGTCTGTATGAATGCAGACAAGGTCACAAGCACGAGGTATTCAAGGACAGACAGATAAGATACTAATCACATCACCTTCCTGCCTCTTATTGGTATGCTTCAACCACACCAGCCCAGCAAACCATCCTAATCAGGAGCCACAACCTCAAAACCTCACACAATGCTCAGATTCAGTGAAGATGGTTCAGGGCCATCACTTCCTTTCTTTGTCATGTCGGCCTGTTTCCTAAATAAATAACAAAATGCACATAGGATTTTCTGTTTTCATTCCATCCCTTACCCACATATACAAACGATGAAAACATATACAAGCACACTACTACCTATTGTTACAGTCCCTTACTTTGGGACAGAAAATTATTTCCTTTTTCTAAATAAAGAAAATTATACAAAAATATATGTTTATTCTCCCATAATATTTTAGAAGGGTTTTAAAAATATTCCATTCCATTCCAAGATTCAAAAATCTGATTCGAAATCTGAGATTTCAGAGAGCATCTGGGAAATCAAAGTACTTACTGCCACTTTTGCAAGGGATATTTTTGAATCTATCTTTTCACCTCTTTTCTGAAACAAATGACACACAGACTCTCTGGTAACCTAGACAGTATCCAGTGCATGAGAGAAAGTGAAAAACCAAATTAATAAGTGGTATTTTTTAAAATAACCTGCTCACATACACTTTTTTTTTTCCAGGTTGGCAAACATGCTGAGATCTGAGGGCTTAAATTACTGATTGTTTTTTTGTTTGTTGTTTCCTGTTTAATGTCCTGAGGATATTTGCATTGTCTACATAAACGCCACAGGTTAATTAAGTATTATCTTTAAATGTATTTCCTTTTATCCATTTTAATTGCAGAGCCTTTCAATTTCAAACCAAAGTCCCTTTTTGATGAAATCTTCAGAAAGTAAATAGAAGCTTCCGTATTAGCTCCTTATTAATATTCACTATCTTGTATACCTTCATTGTGTCTTTTTTTCTTCTCTAAAATTCATTACTTCATCTCTTTCTTCAGATCAAAATTGCTTCATGCTTCTATGTTTTTGTCATGTACCTGTTGGCCTCTTCTCATTTATATGTATATGGCTTCAGCTGGAGTATAGAATTAATAAAGTGATGGTACTCTATCTTTCCATTTTTTCTGTGTTACACTATTGCTCTTTGCAGATTACTGTGGAGATTTATAGTGAGCTGTCCAAAGTAGCCTCCAATACTCTACTTCCAACTCCACAGTCACTTAATAGAGAGGCCTTAATTATATCAATGTCACATCTGGCATTTCAGCTGTTTCCAATTGGACTGTCTCATATGTTACAAAAAGAGTATTATTTATTCATTGTAGCTTAGAGCCAGATACTCAAAGTCACCCCTTTTGGAGTCTTTAACCAGTTGATACCTTGTATCTTATTGATCTCCTTTGGGTTTTTTCATGGAAAATAATTTGGTCAGGACACTGGTAATGAAATAAATACCATAATCTGTGAAATACATACAGTATTTCTGTAGGCATTTCATTGTATTAAGAAAGTGTACCTCTTTGGAGGTTTTAAAATAATTTAGGAGTAGCACTACTCAACCATTCAATGACTTAAATCTACTCATTATGAATAGTCAAATGCAGTTTTTTAAACATTTTATTTCTGTCTTTCATTCCTCCAGATTATAGAAGGCTTCTTGCCACATTACCAAGTAATCAAGTTTACCTTCCTAGCCTTTTCAGCCTTTCACTAAGACATACAAGTTTTATTTAATATTTTGCTTTTTATTTAGCTTTGTGTTCTGGTATGCCATTAAGTGTTCAGGATACTCCTTTGTGAGCAGCATCTGCTCCTCCTGCAGTTCAGTTGTAATTTTCCTTATCTTGTATGACTGATGTCTTTGGCAGATGTCTTTGTCTATTCTGACCCGAATACTCTTTAGCACCTGTCAGCCTTCTCCTGCTCTTGCTTTATATAATTTCCCTAAATATTGTCAGTTCTCTGGGGTAGCAGTTTGGCCCTGTTAGAAAAAGGAAGAATCACTTTCTGTAGAGGACTTTTTTCTGCAAATCTTCCTACATTTCTAAGCATATTTAAACTCCTTGTCTTTACTTGTGTTTTCCTACTACAATTCTGAGATTTAGAGTACTCATCCTGTGCTGCACATGTTGGGGTACATTTCATGAAACTGTTGCTTAGAGGGGCATCTTTTCCCTGTTAATTTAATTTTGATTTGTAAAAGACTCATTTCCCTTCCCACTGTCAAATTCATAGGTAAAAGTTCAGAATCTGGCCAGAAGGGTCTCTCAGGTCTTGCCAGAACTTTATTGATATCCCAGGAAACAGCCTATCTTCACACCTGTTGCACATACCTTCCCAACCATCACCTACCCAATAAAAGATTTATTCAGACTAATAACTGAATTTCCCACTGACAGCCCCACCTCCTGGTGTTAGAGAAGTAACAGTATCATCACAGCTGCTGACATCATTGAATGCTTCCACAGAAAACAAATTACAATGAATGAGCAAACAAAATGTGGAAATTATCTTTCCAATTATTTTTCCAAGTTGCAATATATTATCACTGGTATGGTTTGCACATTTTTGGGGGGTTTTTTGGATTTTTGGGAGTTTTTTTGGTTGTTGTTTTTTTGTTTTTTGGGTTTTTTGTGTAGAGATATGATTTTGTGTTCTCTGAAAACATCACAGAAAAGGAACGGAATTTTAAGTGATAGTGGCACAATTCTCCATTTACATCCATTTTTAATATTATTTTCCCTTGTGGCTGTTTCCCTCAGGCTAGAGCACAGGCAGCTAATCGTTCCAGGAACAAAATTTTGGATTAAAAGATTTCCAAGTCCGTTACAGAAGTCCTAATGAAAGTGTTTACTTTCAAAGTCATATTTAACAATCAAACACAGTTCCCACTCAGGCTATAGTCAATCTTAGAAGTAAGCCAAGGGCTGACTTTGGAATATAAAGCAAATATTCTGCAAAAGTGTTCTGCACATTGAAACTTCAGAGTAGTTTCTCCAGTTGCAAGCCCCAGTTTAAACCTTGCCAGATAGCATCTTACCACCTCTCAGTGTATTCACAGTGACTGGGAATATCTTTAAACGAGCAGGAAAAATGGGCAAGGAAAGTTCTCCTGTATTCAAAGGCACTATTAAAGATAGAATGAACTGGCTTACTATTGCCAGAGGTTAGGCTGACATTTTAAATTGTAATTTGGAAAAATGAGCGAAGGGATATTATTGACAGGGAAAAGGATGAAGGGAAATGAAAAAGAAAGGAGCAAAATGACACTGAGACAAAAAGACTGTAAAAGACAAAATGAAGCGATTTCTCACATACCAGTAATCTTCTAAAATATAAATCACTTATAAATCACTGGGCTGTTTCTCTCCTGTAGAGATAATCCTGAATTTTTCCTTCCTTCATAAAGGCCATGTAAAGATTCAATAAAAACATCTCTTATGTAAACTGAAAGTTGTTTTCTTTACAGGTCATCTTTCTAAATTTTCTGTTTCTGAATCTTTTCAATTTCTGTCAGTTGTAAATAGAAAAAGACCAGATCTTAGCTGTTATAAATATCATAGGCTAAAGAGACATCATCTGTTAAATATAGTTAAAAGAAACTACCCTTGGATATCCCATAGATGCCATTCATCTGTTCTTGCACTGGTTTTTGATCCTGCAGCAGAGATAAACCTGCCCTATGCATGTTCTGAAATGCTTACTCCATCACTCCAGAATTAGGTTGTGTGGTTGCAAAGAGCTGAGGACCCTCTGCAGTCCACAAGAACTGAGGGTTTTCAGCATCATGAGGGACTGGCATTTTTAATTATCAAAGCTAGAGTCCTTGGGCAACATCATTCCTTAACTCAGAGCATTATTTCCAGCAGTTCTGCTGATGAAGTATAAGCAAACAGCTCTGGAGTCTTCTACACAGTAGGAAATTTAGAAGTAGTTTCACTGCAAATGATTTCCTACATATAAAAGACACCAATAAACACAAAACTGTGATTTTCGATTTTCAGAAATGACCTAATGAACTGAGACAGTGAAGCTAATGTGCCCCAATTATGTCAGGGAGGAGAGAGGGGAAGAAGAAGAAATGAAAAAACAAAGAAAGAACATGGATTATAAATGGTTCTGATTTCCACTTCTGAACACCCCATTTTAATTCATGGTGAACCAGTCAGCAACTGAAAATAGACTGCCAATTTCTGAAGTGGAGGGTTTTAAAGGTGCACAGAAGGAGTATGCTTTGAACTCAGCATAGAAGAGCACCACAGCAAGTGTTCCTGAAAGCAGTGTCCTTGGAGCAGGTAGAAAATATAGTTGTGTCATCATCGTCTTCCAACCCAGGATGCATTTCTTTTGTGAAGGGCCTGCTGTACAATGACAGACATGTCATTCAATGCAGAACGTAGCTTCAAAGGTGCCACCGCTTCTCTTAGCACTTCCCTGAACCGTGCTCAAGGCACACACCCTCGTATGCACACCAAGAACCTTGACTAAACACTCCTTCCCATTCCTCTCATGCTCCTTTCCTGCTCTATGGCTTTAAAGGCAAATTCTAGTGCTTGTTCAGCCAGAGATTTGTTACTTGACAGAAACAAAATGAGGACCTCTTGGCATACAGACTATGTTATACAGTTTAGTTTGGAATTTCTTGGCTTGTCTTTGACTCTTTTCTACAATCTCCTCCTTTTAGTTTCATTCCCACTATGTTGCCCTCAGCATGCTCAGTTCCCTTCATTTATCCTCACTTCAATGTACGCTTCCCCTACATTTTTGCAGTCCATTTCTCTCATCAACATGACTAAAACCTTTGCTAGAAAGTGCCAAAAATGAGCATACAGTTTGCTACCTTTCCATTATCTGCTAAAGCCCTTGCCTCTATTTCTAGTTTCTTGTGTTTAGGTTACAAATTTAGCAGAGCAGGAGTAATTTACTGATTCACATGAATACAGTACCTAAAACAAAGGTCCTCCTGCTGAGGAATAAGAGTATATTTTTCTCCGTCTTCTTTTTAATACATGTGATGGAATAAGGAACTTTATGTGAAGCACTGAAAAACACTTGCTAGCTGTAGGATAAACGTTTCTTACCTTCAGGCTCTACCATAGCAAAGGATATTTCTTCTTATCCCAAAGCACAGACTCATGTCAGCAGAGTTGTGGCCATTGTG
The DNA here is from genome assembly GCA_013399835.1 of Leptocoma aspasia. Classification (NCBI taxonomy): domain Eukaryota; kingdom Metazoa; phylum Chordata; class Aves; order Passeriformes; family Nectariniidae; genus Leptocoma; species Leptocoma aspasia. The sequence continues at coordinate 3,009,546 of VXAX01001640.1, forward strand.
CCTTGCCACCCCATAAGAGTACAAGCAGAGGAAAATCTGTGATCCTTTCCTGTGTTACCATACCGAACACAGAGAGGCTCTGAGGTAGAAGACCTCATTTTTCACTATTAAAAATGAACTTGGTGATTTGAAGAAGTGGTTTGAAATCAATAGGATGCAATTCTGTAAGGACAAGTGAAAGTGCTACAGTTAGGTAGAGTAATCAACTGTACAAATAGAAGGTGGAAAATGACTGTAGGAAACAGTTTGTGGCCTATGGGGGATCACAAGCTGAACAGAAACAATCTCACCTCCCTGCAAAAACTCTTGCAAAGGTTATCTGGGCAGTATCATGTGTAAGAGTTGTAGTTACTCCAGAATCAGTAAGCAGCTAATGTTCTGTATGCACCTTTAGGGACCCTGCTTTAAAAGAGATGTGAACTTCTTGCAGAAATCCAGGGAGAGAAACAAGGTGGATTAGAGGACTGGAAAAAAATGATCTGCAGGTAAAGATTGAACAAAACCAGAGTTGTTCAGTTTGGAGACTGAAACACTTCAGAGCAAATGTCATAACAGACTTGAACAGTACCCTGCTGAGGAATCGGAATCAATTGTTCTCCATGTCCACAGGGATTAGAACAAGAAATAATAGAATGTGGAAACTTTAGACTAGGCATTAGAAAAACTTTCTAACTTGATGAGAGCAAAGCATCGGAACAGATTGCCTGGAAAGACTGCAAAATCCATATCATTGGATTTTTTAAGAATAGGTTCCAGACATGTTTTATCAGATTCTCTGATAACATTTGTAATAATAACACCTTGTGCCTCTCTTCTGTGTTTTATAACAAAGAACTCCAGGGTGCAGCTACCTTCTAAGTAAAACATACAGACAGCAAAAAATTTGCACTCCACTTTTTCAGACAATGACAAAAATGTCTTGAAGTAGTTAAGTCTCCCGCTTACTGAGCTGTAGGCATGCCCTAAAAAAGGATTGTGCTGATCATTTGGGGTCTCAGCTCCAAGGTCCCATCAAGCTATAATGACTCCATTGAGTCTGATCACCTGAACATCCTACAGACATCTATAAAGTAAACAACTATAACAACTCATTATAGTGCTCTCCGTTCGTAGTCAATGAAAGGAAGCAGGTATGTTTAGGCAGTGAATCACCTGGCCTCCTAAGATGTACAACATAAGCTATATTTCTTTGCTTCCCAGGCTGGGAGTGGATGCACCAGCCAGGAATCTGAGCTTTCCAACTCCTCCCTTTGCAACCCAGGATTTGAAATAAAGTACTTTGAAGCTACATATTTGCATGTAGAAATGTATGGATATAACTTGGCCATTCTCAATACATGGTTGAGGTTACTATGGAGTAAATTCTATATTTTGGAGCAGAAACAGGAAACATTCCCCTTCTACATTTTAGCATGTTAAGATGATGGCTCAACTGTAAGAAGATGAACTGCCTGACAAAGCTTGTATGATAGATGAAGATGGCCTTAGGAATATGACCTGTTCAGCTCTCATGTGATTCTATAATTTACCACATGGACCATCCTGCATCTATAAAGTGCAAAGGATCTCTCCAGATGTGCTAGAATAAAAGTCAATTCTCGTAACAGCTTTCATATTGCCTTTCCCCCAGAAATCAATCTCCTTTCACACTAGATTTGATTCGCAAATATGAAAACTTTCTCCTGGTCTGCTTCCCAGAGGTTTTCCTCCTTACTTCAAAAACATCACCTCTTTAGCTTCAAATGTCTCGCTCTCTTTCCATCTCTTTTTGCCCTCATTCCTAGCATGAGGTCTCACCCTTAACTGTGCCACAAGCTTTTAGAGAGACCTGACTAATCCTGAGAAAGGATGGCTTGTTTAGATGGCAGAATCAATATTCTCCTTGGGACCACAACACAATTCAGGAGTGTTATGAGCTAGGCATTCTAGCAGAGGTGATGGGACTGAGGACCTCTGCCCTTGACCTGCTGTGCTGCAGGTGAGGGAGGTTGCTCTGCAGCCACAGAGTGGAAGGCTGTCAGGTCAGCAGGGGCACTGGGCACAGCAGCAGACCAAAGGGAGCTTAGCAAGAGTTAAGAAGTGCTTTATATGAGCTCCAGGCTGGTGCTGAGCCACAACCATTCATTTCTGAAAAACTCCTACCTTAGGCTGTGCAATACCAAGTGGTATTTAACCCCTGTTAAAGGGGGTGACCCATCCAGCCAGTGCCCCACTGACTTACACACAAGGCTGAGTTACTCATTTGAAAAGCATTTTACTTACATGGATCATGTCATTTGGGGAAGGGGCTGCAGTGTCTATTTTTAATTTTGCTGTTGCTCTGGACTGGGATGGAGTCAGAAAAGTCGGGGGGAAGCTTCCATTTTGCTCATACATTTAATCTATTTAATTGCAGATCCTCCAGGACGTGGATGCAACAAAAGAAAATGTCTGAATTGGGATTCTGCTGACAGTGCCTCTTATTCTGAAAACACCAGTACAGTCACAGTACCCATTTGGCTTTGTTTTAGTCCTGTAGTTGGAGAACTGCCACTACTGGTCCCTTTGGCCACTTTCTGTCATCTCTTCCAAAAAAAAGCCAACTAGCTTGGCTACTCTGAGGGCTAGCTTGGCAGCTGTTAACTTCCAGATTATGTTTCTTGAGCACTGGCATCTGCAGCAGCCACCAGCCCTTCCTCTGGCCTCTGCCCTGGCTTTGTTCCCAGCAGCACAACAGCCTCAGGTTGGTGCAGGACCAGTCTGCTGCTGGAATCCCTTCACATCCTGGTGGCTGCTCTCCTTTGAGCCCACCTTGAAGACAGAAAATATGCTTCACAGTAGCTGCCACACTTGCAAACAAACCCAATGGGCTGCATCTTGTATTCAAGACAACCACAGGCCTAATACCATTCTAAACGTGCCTGGAAATTTGTTGTTGCCACAACGTGGCTGGAAGAGGTGCAAATCACTTGTGTTTGAGCCTTTTCTTCATAAACAAGGCAGAGGTTTTATACCTGCCTTATTTTCTGATCCAGTTTTCATAGAAGAGTTCTTGTATACAGTCACACAATTGAAAGCAATAAAATTTAATTATTACCCATCAGCAGATGCATAACAACTAACAGACAATGTCAGTACCCTAAGCCTGGATGAATCAATGTACACATTTTTATAAAGCACTGGAAAGCTCTCTAAGTCCAGAGTCTGCACTTGAAATAGGAGATGGAAATGGATAGGACACAAATTAATATTAATAAGGATTTGGTAGATAAAGATCATGAAAGCCCAAGAAATCTTGCAAAGGACTAAATTCTACATCAAATGTGCAGCCTATGGAATTTTTAAAATAAATTCTCAAAGCAGGTTCCAGGTGCTTCTTAGATCACTAAGCTAAGTCCTATCTGAGACCAAGATTTCAAATTAATTAGACTGAGTATGTTTTTCTAGCAGAAATCTAACTCCCAAAAACATGCATGAGGAAACATGGTAGGACTTGCAACCAGTGAAGCAGGCAGTGTGTATTCTATTTCATCTTGATGTAACATTTCACAAATGCAAATATAAGGTTAATTTTTTTTGAGGTAAGTTCAAGATGCAAAGTTCATTCAAAGCCTCCCAAGAGCTCCCCATTGCCTACAGAGCTACTCTGCACAGGAAGGAATCATGTCAGACACAGGATTTGCAGAGGCTGCTACCCTGTCTCCTGGGAGAGTTCCCACCACTGTCATTCAAATCCTTTGCCAGAATGCAACATAATAAGGAAAGGGAAAGTAGAGGGACAATGACAGACCAAAACAACTGTGTGTCTATCCCATTTCTGTGAAGATTTGATATGCTGTAGGTAAAGTATTACTTCCCATGAAATTTAATTTCCCAGTCAGGGATTGTATTTATCTGCTCAAGACCCCTCATTGACCAGGCACTGGTCAGATGTGAAGGTTCATTCTCCCAGTGTCATGGCCCTGCAGATCACATTGAATTCCTGTAGCAACACATTGAAACTCAGTTGTAGACAAGACAGTGTGCCAGTGACTAGGCAGAGTCTGATAAGCTGTTGATCAAATTGAGGATACACAACATCTGTATCCACTGATCCATTCTGGGACATTCAAGCTAGACCAAATTTAGCTTTGGAATCACAGCAACATTGGCCACAGCTGATATCTACTGAACTCAGACACAAATGAATGAAAATTTACAGAGCAAATTTCTCAGGTATATAAAGTCTGTTCAGCATTTACTGTGCAATGATAGAGTCTTTTGCTTAGCAAACTAGATTTTACATGGGCAAGTACAGGAAGTTTGGTTTCATTACAGAAGCTGAAAAGGTGGCAGAGGCAACCAGGCACCTGGTAGTTCTTCCATTAAATAAGGAATTTCCAAACAGGATATCACTACATACCCTCCATTCTGCCCTCTATTACAGTCCTTGGGCAGTGTGTTTAGCAAGGAAAAAGTTGCAAAATGGCTGCATTTTGTCACGCTCTGGTTCATCTAACGCTCTCAAGAGATTTCAGCTTCAAGCTATTCTAGCTGAATTTCTGGCTTCAGAAAAATCACAGACCCCTGACCCCTCTCTTAGGCCTTCACCCATGAGAGTGAGTTCATATGAATCTACTAGCCATGGTTGTAATTAGGATTAAAATCTCCTATACTCTCTACAAAGCATAATTTGCATTTTAAATGTGAAGCATTGCTACACTTAATGCAGCTCTGCAATCAAACTGAAGTCAGCAGCACCACATCTTTTTCAATGGGTGGATTTAGTTCATATGAGTTAGAAAGCATAGCTGCAAAAGAAGGATCCTGATAAGCTACTACGGGTACCAGATCCCATCATGTCTTTCAGAACTGATCAAAATCCATATTAATACTAATAAAGGCCTTCATTTAGCTCTCCCAACTGGTCAGATGCTCCAGAGTCCACTTCCCTGATCGCTAGGTGATTTCTAGCCTGAATTTGCGTATAGGCAATCGCAACACATTGATTCTTACGGCAACGCTGTTGTTCAGCTGAAGGAAGTGTTTTTTTCTTCCTTTGCACTTACCCCAGGATGTATTAAACAGAGCAGACATAACCCCTTTCTCCTAGGCCTAACAAGCCATGTTTCAGTCTCCCCTAAAAAAAAAAAAAAAGCTTGGCATTTCCCAGAGTCACTTATTTCTTCCTTGAATATCAGTTACTAGAATTTCACATAATTTGCCAGATAAAATACCAATAATATAATTTTCCATCTCACTAGAAGTACCTTACCTGACTTGCCTTAGGAACATTTGATCTTTTTCATGACTAAGTCATATTGGGATATGTTCGTCCATCTGTGACCATTTGAGTCAACCAAGCTTCTTACTTCCTTAGTAATTTCCAAAACTTGATTTCTCCAGCTTACCAAATAAGTTCTTTTTACAAATTCCTAGATGCAGTGGCTGAGTTCTAAAAATGTTCACTATTTTTCCTCTCTGTTTTTCAAACAAAAAGTCAAGCTCACTCATGGTGCAAGAACTTTCCAGTTGGATTTGACTGTATAGATTGGACTTCCATTCCATATCTGGGCTGGACTACCACTCTGTGTCGGGCATTTTACTCATTTTTCACATCATCTCAAGATCAAGAGGACATTTTTCTTACCAGAGTGGATAAAACCATACAAAACACATTGCAAGAAGAAAAACTTAAGTCAGCAAAGAAATTAGAAGAGTTGAATTGCTTCCCATTGTACTGATGGCTCTTTTATTTCTTATTAAATACACAATCAAGTTTCATAATCTCAACAGATACTTTTCAAAGCAATTTTGTCTTTTATCTTTAAGCAAAGATACAAAAGCATCTCATAGATGGAGAAAGCAACGCAGAAAGCCATGATGAGATTTTGCTCAAGCAGGTAACACTGCTGGCTGCACAACTCACAGCTGTAATCCTTGCTTGGAGGAATGCACAAAGACACCAGCATTTGCTTCACTGAGACTAGGTTTTCATAATAATATGATTGGTAAAACCAAAAGCATTGTAAAACGAATTCCAGTTTCTGGTTTTGATGTCTTATTCTGAGTTTTGGGGGGTTCTGGTGGTATTTGGGGTTTTTTCTGTATGTGTAATGAGGCTATTTGTGCTTTAGTTTATTTTTCATTCAGTTGCTACTCAAGCACCCGTTCAGGTTTTCCAGAACCAGATTATATGAGTTTATACTTTGTTGAAAACCCCACCAATAAATAGATGAAGAGAAAAATTCCCCTTATCATGTGTATTTCTACTTTGATTTAGTTTAGGTCAATCTGGGCCAGAAAAATATTTTTAGCATTCCTTAACAGGCAATTTCTCTCATTTTCAATAAATATTATTTTGTCATGCCCCACTATAATACTAAACAACTTCAATGCAATCACAACAGACAATTAACTTCTGTCAAATCCCAGACCAGGACATTTATGTCAGAACAAGGTTGAACTATTTATTGCAATCATATAATAGAGAAGCTTACTTCCTACCCAGGTCCCTGCCCAAAGTGAATTAAACTCTCCTGAACTCTCATTCTATGAATACACATGGTTTTTACATAACATACAAGAAATTGCTAACGTTCTTGTAGCATCTCAAGGAACATGAACTTTGAAATGGAAACTGTCATGTCAGAGATACCACTCAACAACTCTTTATTTGAGGAGTTTACCTCAGACAAGGGGCTGAGACACTGAGTAACAGAGGTTTATACTTGCAGAAGTGTTTTTTTCTCATTATTTTGCTATGCAAGTATTACCCAACACCAGAACACTGAAAAGTTTACATAAATTCCCCCCACTTCCTTTTTTATATCATTCTCGAGGGGTTTTCCTGGTGTTTCATTACTTGGATGGGTGCACTGTTCACTGTGTAATAAAGAGGCTCAGCCCAAAGAGTGGTGGTAAACTGAGTTAAATCCAGACGGCAACCAGTCACTAGTGGTGTTACCCAGGGCTCAGTGTTGGAGCCAGTCCTGTTTAATATCTTTATCAAAGATCTGGGCAAGGGGATAGAGTTTTCCTGCAGGCAGTTTGCCGGTGACGTTAAGCTGGGCAGGAATGTTGATCTGCTGGAAGGCAGGGAGGCTCTGCAAAGTGATCTGGAAAGGCTGGATTGATGTGTCAAGGACTAATGGTATGACATTCAACAAGGAAACATTCCGGGTCCTGCGCTTGGGTCACAACCCCATGGAGCACTACAGGCTGGAGGAAGGGTGGCTTAAAAGACCCCTGAGGACCTGGTATACAGCCAGTTGACATAAGCCAGCAGGATGCCCAGGTGGCCAAGAAGGCCAATGGCATCCTGGCTTGTAGCAGAATTAGTGTGGCCAGGAACACCAAGGCAGTGATCATCCCCCTGAACTTGGCACTGGTGAGGCTGCACCTCGAAACCATGTTCGGTTTTGGGCCCCGCACTACAAGACACTGAGGTGCTGGAGCGTGACCAGAGAAGGGCAACGGAGCTGGTGAAGGGTCTGGAACATAAGAATGATGAGAAGCAGCTGAGGCAGCTGGTGGTGTTCAGTCTGGAGAGGAGAAGGCCCAGGGGAAACTTTATCACTCTCTACAACTACCTGAAAGGAGGGTGTAGTCAGGTGGGGATTGGTCTCCCAAGTAACAAGGGACAGAACAAGAGGAAATGGCCTTGAGTTGGGTCCGGGGAGGTTTACATAGGATTTTAGGAAAAACTTTTCCACTGAAAGAGTCATTAAGCATTGGAACAGGCTGCCCAAGGAAGTGGCTAAGTCACCGACCCTGGGGGTATTTAAAAGATGTAGACGTGGCATTTAAGATAGGTTTTAGTCGTGGACTTGCCAGTGTTAAGGTAATGGTTGGATGAGATGATCTTAAGGTCTTTTCTAACCTAAATGATTCTAGAATTCTATGATTTATATGTTAGATTGTGGGTCTCAAAACCATGAGTTAAATGAAATTATTATAGTTTTACTGTCTTGGAGAATCCCTGTTGTACTATTTGTTCAGAATTGCTTTTCCTTCCTAAACACAGCAGGAAACTAACAACTGGATCCCATCACAGAATGGGTGAAGGCTGTGCTGGACAAGCACCACATTTAGGTTAGAAAAGATTACAAGCCATTTAAAAATTAAAACCAAGTCTGCCAGGTCACATCAGCTTTCTCCTATGGCTCCTTTGGTGTGGATCACAGAGACCACAGTGCTTCCGAGGAACAGCAAGGAAGGGTGGGCCTCTGAGGGGATCAGCAGGGGCAATATTCAAGAACAAAAGGTTCAGTCACAGAAAACTGTGCAGTAAGGAACAGAGTTCAAGAATTAGGTTATTATTAATCCAATTACAGATCAGTCCCAATAACCACATATTTCCTTGAGCCTGCATTCAACAGCCCTTTTGTAAGATATTCACAGAGTAGGATCAATACCTCTCTGGAGGTAAGTGGCATAAATTATGTCTCAACATATACACCACAGGAGCTTTACTGTGTGTTGTATACAGTAATTGCATTTTATAGATGACTGTGGAAGGTTTCAGCTTTCATTGATTTTTATCATAAACTAAAAGGCGGCAAGAAGAAAAGAACAGCAGTTTATATGAAAAAGCCAGTCAGCTGAAGCTGCAAAAGAAAATGAAAATTTGGCAACGTACGTGTGATCAATCCATGTTTCATGCAGAAATGAATGCAGATATTTGAGCCTTTCCACTCAGAGTAGCAAAAATCTTGGGAGTGCCACGGAAATCCCAGTTCATCTAACAGCAGTCAATTGTGCTATCCATCAGCAGGGTTTAAGACTATAAGAAGTCTTTCTAATTACAGCACTTTTAACACTTCTTATATCATGAAAGCCATCTGAATCATTTATGAAACAAGGTAGCAGGTTGTGTTTTCATTATCACACATAATGTAACCACATTCGCATTCTAATTGAGGTGAGGGACATGAATTAAGATCATCATCCTATCCAACATTTGTAACTTCCAAAAGTGTATTTTTAAAACACTGCTTTTTGGATTTCCTTCTTTTTCATGTCCTTCACAGCAAGCAATTCAGAAGAGATGTTAATGCAGCATAACAACTCTTTACCCTTTTCCAAGGCCAATTTTGCAATATGGGCAAAGTGATTGGAAATGAAGTCCTGAAAAAGCTTAAACCATCTGTCAGGGACTCAGTTAAGAAGATCCACACTGTTTCACAGCCAAAGATGTGGATAAATTATGCCTGGCTAGAAATGTCCAAGGCATGTGGGTTACCATTCAAGCTTATTAGGATGAATTGCAATATTTTTATTGTTCATTACCCTGGTAACATAATCTTTTCAAATTATAATATGCAATAAACCATGCAGACTGGAAAACAAGCAAGTGGTAAACATGGATACTAATGATTATAAAAGCTCCATGCCTTGTTATATCAAAAAGCCGTGTATGTGTATGCACCCAAAAACAAAAATGTTTGTCTCTGTTGACATAGCTTTGTCTATATTTTTGTGCTCCATACATACTTATTTATGTTACTGATTATGTTTAACCACATCCCATAAACCACTTGTCTATTTTATTCCTGAAATGTATTTCACCAAAAAAAAATAACAATGTGGAGAATGAGAGGTTGGGATTGCTTTGGTTAAGTTTTATGACTTAGGCTAGAAGACATAAAAACAATATTAATGTTATGCTGTTGTTTAAAGACCATTACTGGTTTAATAGACAACTGTTATCCCAACATTTCTAAACAGGGAATTTTCCAAACTATTTCATAACTACTCTCAGTCTAAAACCCTTTGAAGACCATAAATACTGTATGAAGCTTTTATCAGAAATATGAAATTGATTATTACATGAGGGAAGGCCTCTGGACAATATACAAAACAAAAATAAATCAGATTTTCCCATCTAAATTACTGTGCTATGATTTTTAAAACCCCCATAGACCCTGTAAATGCTAAAAGGTTTGTGAAGATCTATGCTTATTATATATGTGAGAGTTATGAGAATTTTTGACAAGCAATAGTCATTTTGTGCACGAAGGCCATAGCTAGTGCTTAGCTATCTGAGATTTTCTCCTCCACAGCTATTAAAAAATTCTTCCAAGTGCTAAAATTCATCCCTTACCTGCTTCATAAATTACTACTAATTTCACGTGGGAAAGTATATGATCTGTAAACCAAGCCTGTCCAACTAAATTTAACAAAACCCTTAATATCTTGGCTTTCATATTTATGAGTATTTTTTCTGATTAGTCTCTTAAGGGTCAAAATAATCTAATATTTGATTTTCCCACACTACTTTCACTGTCCAGGAGTGAAAGATGTTAATATATCTGATAAAGCACACTGAGGAGGTGAAAGCAAACAAACAAACAAACAAAAAAATCTGAAATGCTGATGCAAATAAAAATCTCTTACTTTTCTCTTTCTTTCATCTTAACACAAAAAAATTTTTGCATGTTTGAAACCAGTCTTTCTTGGGGAAAGGAAGATAGGATTAGGAGAGGGATAGAATGATTGTTCAGGGTGATGGCAGCAATTCAGCAGAGTGCCTGCTGTAAAGTGATGCGGTGTGCAGCGTACAGGTACCCTTACAAAACCCAGATTGGATCCCTCATGACCACTCAAAGCAGTTAACAGGCCACATATTTTGTACAGGTGTAACCAAGTGAAAATACACAATGATCACCAATTCCAAAAATGGATGCTATGTGGCCAAATTTCTCAACAAAACCACCTTGGCATCCACACAACCTGAATGGTCTTTTTCATATTTTCGCTGGATAATAAAAGTGATGTAAAATCCATTAATACAGCAAGAAACAGACAAACAAAACAAAACAAAACAAAGCAGCAGCAGCTGGCACATTAGGTGCTCTTCAGGTGCCAACACAGCAGTCTGCAACTAACAAGATTATTTTGTGTTTGTTTTGCTGATTATATTCAGTGGAAAATAGATTGCAAGCAGGAATAGCAGCTTTATCAGTGAGGCTGACTGGAGACTCCAGCAGGCTTTCTGCAGAGTCACCTGAACTGCTTTTTACTCACACCACTTTGGTTTTTATCTCTGTCTCCATTTTTATACTGGAAAAGATTTTGTTTCCCTTATGGTTGCTGAGTATATGACAGTACTCCAAGTCAAGCACATCTAATTTACAGAAGATTGGGCCAAGTGACATCTTGGACCAAATATGAACAGATAACCTAGATAATGGAAAATCAAATGACTTTACAGTGCTGTGGTAGTGAGGGCATGGGTTAGTTTCAGACACTAGAAAAAAACTAAGGAAAAATATGGTGCCCTTTCCTGATGTTATTTATTTGAGCAAATTTGTGCATTCCTGAAAGGTTATCCTCTTATGTCTTTAAGCTCCCTCCTCCACTATACCGATAAGCCAGTTGAGCTATCATTTATCACAGCAGGCTGAAATTGTCACAGCCTTTTCTGACTGTTCAGGGAAAGAGAGGAAAGGAAACTCCTGATAAAACCATAGGTTCTTGCCTGGTTCTGCTCAGAATATGAATTTCTCTGGTGTGAGAAGAGCAAGAATGCTTTCTCCAAGTAATTGGAAAAGAGAAATTAAGAGATGTACAACCCATGTCCAGACTTACCAAGGATATGAGAAGTAATCTAATAAGTAAAACATGGAGAAGCAACTTATCCGCTACAAAGAAATTAAATGGGGGAGTAATAGAAGGATAAAGATGGAAATCTTACTAGCAACACCCTAACATACATGCCAATGTACACTCCACCATCTTAACTGCAAGCTTAGATTGTCCTTTGGCTTATTCCTGCAATAGGCCAAGTATAGCTGTCTTGTCTATTCTCCACCACCTTGTGGCAGATTGTAAAGCCCCAACATAGAAAATAAACCCTTCCTTTTCCTTCTGCACTCACAGAAGTCTCAATAGTATGTCTACCAGATGACTAGATGTAAGCACTACTGTGAAAGGCCTATAAAATATCTTCTAAAGCATGGGAAAACTGTATTTGAGGTCCATTACCTTAGCTCTATTTATCTGTTATGTAGAACAAGTTTCGTTTGCCCAAAGCTCTGAACTGCACCAGCAGTAAAGCATTTTTTAAAGGAGAGCTTCTTTGAATAACCCAACACCTGCACTTCTAATATAACTTCTATTCTTCTACTCTCCACTAAATGCTATTTACAGTAGACTTCAGAATTTATTTATGGTGTTTGGTTTGTTGGCTTGTTTTTTAAAAAATAAATAAAGAATAGATGACAGAACTTCACATTCAGGGATCACCAAATGAAAGACAGGAAACATCCAGTGAGAGAATAATTGTTAGAGGCTAAAAAAAACAAAGCCCATTTTTGATTTAGCCTTTCATATAGCTGGCAGTATTTAAATGTTGACTCGTTTATGATCTCATGTTTTGAAGTTCAAAACAAATCCTGAATGCAATGCAAATGAGCTCATTATCTCACCTCTCATCTTTATGTATCTAATTTCTTGATGACCTGTTTTACTTTTCCTCTGCCTTAAAAGCAAGAAATAATTCAGAGAGAGAGAGGAATATTTTTATTATTTTTTATGTCTCTTACCCAGATCTGATTACTAATCACAATGAATAAATCATTCTTAAATGAATACTGGGTAGACACAAATTACTGACTAGTCAGTGTTCTCAAAACGGCAAGGTATTTTTATGTAGAATAGAAAAATAAAATAAGCCTCTGGTAAGTTTTGAGATGTTAATAAAGATAAGCGTCTGTAGAATTAAAATGATGTTTTTTCAGTTCACCTGACAAAATGACAAATGACAAATGTTAATCAAAATAACCTTTTCATTTAATCTATATAGCAAGTTAGTTAACAAAATGCTAGTTTTAGGCACTGAATGATGAACTTCAGAAGTCTGTGCCAATGTGAATGGATCAGTCTGCTGCTTCTCATTAAACTCTGTTCACAGTACCCATGTTCATCTCCTCGTTGTGTGGGGACTTACAAATGAAACACTTCTACTCAAAGCACTTATGTGCTGGCTTTGTCACTAATTGAAGTATGCTAAAGATAAAAGAAGCTGACCATGAAACATCAAAATTATTGAAGTAGCAACCACGTTGCCAACATCTAAATGTAAGGATCTTGAATTATACACACTTACAAACTGTCAGAGGAAAAAAAATCTTGAATTCCAGAACAGATTGGGAAAAAACCTTACAAATATAGGTCTATAGTCACTGGAAAATCTTTTCTGCTCCTTTTTCTCTCCCCATACAATGCACAGGCTGAAGTGAACATTCAAGTTCACACACAAAGTGGGTAGATTAAATAAAGATCTGCAATAGTTTACATCAGATATTAGCAGCTTTTCACTGAAATATAAGGAATTTATATGCCACAAAGGGCTGTGACTTAGCCCACTCAGATTCATTGCTGACCTGCCTGATATTCAACTGTTGTGGGTCTTTTCAGAGCCAAATACACAGGCATGTCTACATGTTGTTCAAAGAGCCTTTGGGGAAAAAGAAATGTGTATATATATATATCTAAAAAATAATGCAGAATATACGTATTCACAGACATAGTTTGTGGTCAGTTGGAGCAAGAAGGGCTCCTACACAAAATTGAATTCACCAGTATACTGAAGCTCAGCTGCTGTACGGGAAAAACAAGCACCCAGGGAGAACAGGGATCTTATGTATGGTTTACAAAGCCCTTTCATGATGACCAAGAACTCACCTGCAGTTCAGTGAGGTCAAGTGCTGCCCTTGAATTATGCAGAAACAGACTTGTAGAATCCTAAGTTTCTCCAACCTACACCAGCTAGCAGAGCTCACTGGCAATGGAAGTATGCTGTACCTCCTCTGCATGTTCTTACTGGGGGTGCAGGGGACTGTCAGACTCATAAAATATTTCAACCAGCAGAACTGATGATTACATTTGAAGGAGTCCCCTTCTCCTGCCCACTCCCTTGTTTCAGCACTGAAATTTGCTTCATATAAATCAAGGACTATTTATGGAGGTAAACCATTAGAAAAAATTCTCTTTAGTTTGTTTTCTTGAAGAATGGGGGAGACGGTAGATAGGAGACTAGACATAACTTCCTAATTCTTTGCTTTGGCCCTGATGTAATTCAGAGTAAACCCATATTTGTGGAAGCTTTGCATTACTTCAGTAGAGCCGTATAATCTTATCTAGTTTGAAGTACTAGCAAATACAATCTTTAATCTCTATGCATAATGAATAACAAAATAAATGTAGAGACTTAGATCATGATTTTGATGGATAAATTAACATTCTGTCTTTTAAACAATAGACTAAAGCAGGACACTAATGTCAGTAAAGAACACTGCTAAAAAGTAGTCTAATACTGAAGATAAATTGAATGCCTCTGGAAATGTATCAGCTGACCTTTTGATATTCAGTGTTAGATACAGTTTGGCGCTCTGCACCTTAATTTACCTGGAAGTCTCATCTCTGAAAAGCCAGTTAAAGTGATGTTTTATGACATAAGGGATATATTTCAGGGGTCTCTCTGTGGTTTTTCACATCCTAGAAACAGCCACACCATCTGGCACAATAACCTCTGCACATGTAGTCAAAGCACACAACTTTGCAGCAGCTGAGCAGAACAGTATGGGAAAAGGTTGCCTGACAATTTCTCCAAGCAGAGCTCAAAATAAGAACATTAGTTTCTCACATGCTGGAGCACATCATTAACATGAGTAATTGGGAATGAAATAAAAGGAAAAACCCAAGCTACATGACACCACCACTGCTACAATGTATGAAAATACATTTACTTTTTAATTGGACTTTTACCGTCAATTTGAATTGTGGATATGTGATCCAAAATAGTCACAGCATGCCTACATGAATTGGCTAATGAGATGTCCGCTGACTGCTGAGCCCTTCAATTAATCAAATAGCTGAATACATTGAAGGTAGCTAAATATTCTTGTCTCTGCTACTCTATTAAAACTCAGCATTATATCAGACATTTTCACAAGAGACTAAAATCTGAGTTCATGTTGGGATAGCCTTCAAACAAAAAATGACACTCATTTGGTGATTCGAACATCTGCTTAATTATCTTTATTACCCTGCTACTTCTTAGGAGTAATATACCAAGAATTTGACTTACAAAATAAATTACCTTTAAGACAAAGAATGGAAGATTAGTTCTGTGTTAAGACACCTGGGAGAGAAGTGGGTTTAAATCCCAATTCTACCATTCTTTTCTGTTTGACCTTGGCCATGACATTTAGCTTTCTAGCCTCATATTCTTTATCTATTGATGTTACAAGTGATGGTTAGCTCTTCCTTCCCTACAGCAAGTTAGAATCCATGTAATCCCTGTAAAAATGGTGCTATACAATGATGAGCTAAAAGATATCCAACACTTCAGAAATACTTAATGAGAAGCTACTCTAAAGAAGCAACTTCTCAATATTCCTACATAAAACTTTCATTCACATGTGGAGGAACAGTTCAGGGAACGTTCCAGACTCTCTGTCTTAAGGACACAGAATACTATTGAGTATATACCTTTTTATGTCTCATCTTGTGATTTTAGAGACTTTTGTTTGTTTGCCTGTTAAATCCAAGCCTAGCCTCACTCTATAAGTTGTGAGCAAAAAAGAGACTAAGTACTCACATACCTTCTCTTTTCATTTCTACTGAGATACCAAACCAGCTTCCAGAAACAGCTGCAAACTAGTGGCTACTACCATTACCTTTATAACAGTGATCTCTGCAAATTCTAGTGATCGAAATTGTAAAGGGAAAGGCAGAAGTATGGGGTTTTTCATAAAAGATACCATTAGCTACATCCCATATTCACTCACAGTTTGCTGCATACAACTTCAGCATTTCTCCAGCACGTAGCTAAGCTTATGCTGTCATCCATTTCCTGGACCATTCCACAGTGGGGTCCTTCTGGACACCTCTCTTAGGCAAATGAAAATCTTACAACTGAGAATCTTCTTTTTCCAGCAGTAGAGGTTCCTAATCCCTCTCTTCAACATTACACGTGGTTGAGGAAGTGATCTGTTGCAGAATACCCAAACTAAAAAGCAGAACTTAAAAATAAGAATATTCAGATAATAGTGCTCACATCTCATTCACTATTTATGAGCAATCCTGACCTAATTAGAGATTATGATAGGATGGCCCCATGCAGTAGCTAAGTTTCCACCCAGTCAGTCACTCACTCTCTCCCCAGAAGGATTAAGGACATAATCAGAAGGGCTAAAGCAAGGAAAACCTTACGGGTCACAATAAAGACTTTGCTAAAAGAGTAAAAAAAAAAAAAAAGAAAAAAAAAGAAAAAAAAGTAAAACAAGTTATGCAAAGGCAATTGTTGGAACCCTGGATACTCAACAAAAACTCAGTAGGCAATTGCTCACCACCTCCCATAAACAGACCAATCTCCAGCTGGTCTGAACAATGTCTGCTTTGGAAAAACTTCAGATTTATCACTGAACATGACTTTATATGACACTGTGCAAGCACTGTTTAGCAATAGCTAAAACATTGGTGTGTTATCAGCAATGTCGTCATAACAAATCCAAAATGCAGCACCTTTACAGGCTACTTTAAAGAAAATTAACTCCATCCCAACCATATCCAGCAGAGAAACGAAACATTCCCATGGCTTTTGGGAAGCCCCACAAAAGGCTCATCCTGTTTTCAGTCATACATGACAAACTCTCCATTACATTCCTCAGCATAATTTCCAAGTATGGAACATGACTGTTTGCTGAATATTTGAGTAATGCCAGAAACTTTTTAAAGTAACATCTTCTCCTTAGACACAGTCACAAAAAACTGTCTTGGTCTCAATGCCAAAACAAATAAACAAGTCTCTGCTACTCCAACACCCTTCCAGCAAGGAAATTCAGGATTCCTAAGAGAAAATTTATTCCAGCCTAAAGGCTGAACATATTCCAGGTCCCAATTCTTAAAAATTCCGGGACCACAATAACAATTAGAATTGAAAACCTTGCTTTTCTTCTTTGTCAGTTCCTCAGCAAGTGTGAAGTACTATTGCTCAGTCAACCTAATTAAGTCATACTACATTAAGTATACTTCAGCTGGAAAACTGAACTTACCTGATTTTGCCTGCTTCAATAGCAAGGTGGACGTGAAATACTGCATCACTTGTTCTGGTGTGATATCACACCCAAGACAAATTTCCCCAGTTGTTCACCTTGCCTTACAGTCTAGAGAAAATTGCAGGAAGGCAACAAAACAAGAAAAGCATTCCTTCTATACAAGCAATGATCAAATTAAGTGGCAAAACAAATGATCACAAAAATCTTTCCTAAGGAGGACAATATTGAGCTAAATTCAAGTGTCTAAACATAGGTCTGTGCACATTAACCAGGTGTCTAATAGTTCATTGTGGCTGACAGAGATTTAGCCTACAGGATCATTGGACTCTCAAGAAATTTTTCCCAAACTGAAATAGACATAGAATTATTTGGGTAAGCTTAGTTGCTTTAGCCAAACCTCTAGAAGACAGACTCATATTTCCTGCTCCATGCAGAAATGTTATGCTGTAAGAATATTTTAGAATACGTAAGAATGTCTCATTGCCAAAATGAGAGAAGGGTGTATGATTTTCCTACTGCTTCCTACCTCTGCCTCCACATACCAGACATGAGGTAGAATCCCTCTATTGCATGGGCCACTCTGCAACAGTGTAGCAATGACAAGAGCAATAAACCATGAAGAATATTTGGGCAAGTGGCTAGTGAAAAGACAGAAATATAGGTTTAGGAATACAACCTGTGGTTCAGCTTAGGTTTATGAGGCAGGCTGTTCTCCTAGTTTGTCTAGTTCATCTATTTTCTATCAGCCCATTTCCTTTGATCTGTTAGTAATATTAAAGCCTTATTCTGCAGTGCTGCTTTTGAACTTGTCCATTTTTCCTTTTAATTCCACTCTGGCAGGAAGGGCTATTGTCTTGATCTTCTTTGAAGATAGATTTGCTTGTTGTCACAGCTGATTTAGAGATTCCCATGACATTCAGTTCCCCTCGTTTCCCATATTGCAGATGAGCAAAGCTTTCCCTTTGGAGGCACTGACAGGTAGAGCTAATTTGCAGTTCCCAGTAATTGACCATTTCTTAAAGACTAATGATGCAGTTCACACCTAACCAACCTTACCAAAAATGCAAGAGAGAAAAACAATTCAGAAGAATGCATATTTCAAACCTCATTAAAGGGCTTTCATCAGCAATTCTTCCTCAGTCTTGACAAATTTTCACTCTGTTTTATGTTGATGCTATTCATAAACCTAAACAATTGGCTCAAGCTAATCCTATTTAATAGATGCTTTAATACAAAATTACTACATTTGCTATGGGTTAACAGATGTATATTACAAAAAAAATTTACTTTGTTAAACAGAATAAAAATTCCAGAACATATCTGTTTTCCTTTTATTACCACTGTAATGTAAAAAATCTATTACTTGTACTCCTGAAATATATGGACTCTCATAAAAAATGTGTTTAATTGTGTGTTCAGTGATTACTATACATTATTTTTCTGCAATTTCCTATATATCTTTAATAAAACCTGGGACAAAAGCCATAGAGAATACAATGGCATAAGTGAGAAAGTGTGAGTAAAAGAAATGGATGGGAAAGGGTTAAACAGTCACAGAAACCAAGAAAAATACAAAGATGTGTAACAGGAACCCTACGAAAAAGGAGAGCCATAATAAACCTTGAACAGAGAAATAGCACCAAAAAAAAAAAAAACCCAAAAAAAAGAGGAGAAAAAGTCTTGGAAAAGAGTTCTAGAGAAATAAAAAGAGATTGGAGAAGAAAGAAATGAGATATATTAGCCTAACATAATATGGTGAAATTCCCTAGAAAAAAGTAGTCACATTCCAAATGAAAATGGGTTAAACAAAGGAAGGAAAAAAATACTAATAACAGTAAAATATTGTTGTTTTACTAATTTCTAATCTGTAAGAGGCTCATGCTATCCATCATGTTTGATTTCACAGAAATTCATGAGCATACACATTCTACATACTATGTCATTAATTTTGATAGCACTTCTGCATATGCAGTTAGTTAAAGATATTTGCAGGAACGATATTTCAATCTCCCCCGTATTTAATGGGCCGTACTCATGTGGAAGAACCATTTCTGTTGATGTGAATTGTTCCAACAGTTTCTTATTGAGCAGAAAAAAAAATCAACACCTGTGATCCATATTACGTTGCTGTGACACACACATTCCACCCCAGAATCTCATCATCTCCTGGAAGCCTTCTTGGTGACACACACATCTAAATTACATGGAAAACATTTCATCCAGCTGTATTTATCCAATGTTAGGTAGACAGTCACAACACACAACTTCATCTGCATATAGATTTTGAACTCATTTCAACTAACTTGCTGGCAGCCACTTCAAAATACAGGCACAAAGAGTTTATTTTGCTTAGCAACTGGATAAGAATATTATTTACTCATTACTACCTTCAGACCATGTATTTCTCTTTTCTTTATGAAGGAGAGAAAAGAATTTTTGTTGGTAGAGTTCTCCCATAATTCCAGACTTGGCATTAAGAAAGCATGTTGAGCGGGTATATATTACTCATAAAATCATAATTTTATTCAAAATTGTTAGCAATATTGACTTTGGGGTTATCACAGGACATGAGTTAATGTTGAATATGACACCATGGTTTCCCTGATTAAAGAATTTACCTTCTGAATCTGTCAGAAGAGAAACTTCTGAAGTGGAAACTTCTCCATCATGGGGCTCTTTCAGTATTAGACACCATCTATCTTTGTGTCAACAGCACTTCAGGTAGCTAAAGTACGAGTTCTCCCCCTCTGATCTGCTGATGAGTTACACCATGGTCTAAAAGAAGGTATTCATGAGTAAGCAACCTTCTTTACGGAAATTAATATTCCAAGAGAGTTGTTTCAGGCATCTCCTCACCAGAGGCAAGCAACCAGCAAAAATGCCACAGCTGTTGGACACTGAACGCTTGATATAATACCAGCACAGAGTCATCTAAAATAAGTTTTAAAGCATTCTTGAATTAAAAGGCAAATACTTTTGAAAGCAAGTGCATACTGAGTCGTTTAATGCTCCATGATTTATTTATGAGGATTTTCACCATAGTAAGGAAAAATATCATTGAAAAATAAATGAAAACCAGCATGACATTAATATGACCAGAGAGAACCTCTTGGTCTTGCCTTTGGGATATGATCAAAGGACTCACTTCTGTGATGATAGTTCTGAAAAATAATCATGTCTGACAGTCAGCATATGGCCCCAATCCTTAGTTGTACTTGAACAGCATTTGCCACACCATCAGTGCAAAGAAAGCCTAAAGAAACCACATTCTTCTCCTGCGGACACTAGACAAAATGGGGAACTTCCAGAAACACAAAGGAAAACACTTTGCTTATCCTCACAGCCTAGATAAAGGAAATGCATGGGAAAAAGACCAGGATAGAAGGTCATCCCTTAACTAAACAACAAAACAATGGCTTTTGTCCATGGACAGGGAAGTCAAAGGAACTTGCAATCTCCAAAACTACAGGAGATTAGTTCTTTGAAACCACTCCCTTTTCTCTCAGAGTTGTGCTGCTCATCCCAGTGACACAGCTGAAAAGGAAGGGCTTCCTCCCACAGACTATACACAGAGTGCAATGAATGCTCTCTGAGACCCAGCCTTCAGTCCCTGTTCACAACTACTCAGTTAGGGATCTACCCAAAGCTGATTGAAGTTCCCCCAAAGCTCATGTGACCTTTTCTTCTAGGAAAGTGAAAGCATAGGAATAGAGAGGAAGATTAAAACTGGTGGAAAAAAAAAAATAAAATCAGGAAATGCGCAGGACACAAATCCAGAACCTGGGGAGTAATTCTTAGGTTTTGCAGATTTGATACAGAGTATACGAGTAGGAAACCAGGATATACATTCCCATGAATGCTTCAGACCATTTGCCCTTGTTCACTGAACAGTTTTGTCCTTTGCTGCTCCTCCTTGGCAGACCCTTGTATCAAGTCTCCCAGCAATCAGGTCAGCACAACGATATGTGAAAGGAAGGTCTCTGATTCAGTGCCCACCATAATACACTCTTCAAAACAGTCTATCACATTCACTAAGGTGTCTAGAAGGTGCAGTTGAAGCCACACAGTCAGGCAAAAATCTCTTGCTCTTCTCTTCCAGAGCTCTTCCTCACTATAAACAAGCTCATTCAAAAACCACTTGATCATCTGAAATTACACCTCACTCTGCCTGTCCCTTCCCATTGCTGCAACAAGAATTGGTCTCCTTCTCACCACAAACAACAAGAAATCACTAGATTTGGCCCCAAAAGTCACACTCTTTTTAGCACTCTGTGAAAATGACAGAACTGTGATTTTTTTGTCGCTGATGATAAAGTCATACTTACACTATTGAACAATCTAGGTAATTCTGCATTTTACTACTCAAGATCTATGATTCTCCCTAGCAAAGTTAAACCAATGGAGTATAAATAAATTTGTCACATCTTCAATAATTTTCATGAAGTGTTTTTACTTTAATTTGTAAAAAAATAATTTTTACACATTATAAAAAAATCATATTTCACTTCCCATATCTTTTCACTTACATATAGAGAGAAAAAGAGAGAGAGAGAGAGATGGAAAGTTTTTACACTTCATCCTCTTCACCTAGGACAATGAAAGGGGAGCAACATTTATTGAGGGAACGAACACCAAAAATTTATAAATTCTTCAACCTGGATAAGCACAGTTCTGTTTTCACCTCTGTACTCCCACACATGTAAATATTGTGATCACTCAACCTGCCCTGATATCAACAGATCCTGATATCAAGTCTTGAGCATTTTTACACATACACTCTTCATGTTTTTAAAGTTCCTTTTAATAATTAGAAGTGAAGGAAGCAAAAATGGATCAATAGCTGCAACTGATACTTATGTTCACAAATGACGCATGCTGCAGAAATCATCGCATCCAGTTATTCTGTTCACTTTTAGAGTGGTTGTAATCCTTTTCTGTATTATTTTCAACATCATTTCCAGTACACATCTATAAATGCAGAGAAATGCAAATATATGCTGCATTTAGAATTTCATACTGTGGAAAGCAAGCTATTGGTTTTTTTCTTTTTAAAATAAAAAATTGGAGTCTAGGGCTATTTTTATTTGCAGGGAGTAGTGAAATACCAAAATAGACTATGAAGTTAGACATCCCTAGAGAGGCCTAGATATTAAAAGATACTTAGATAAATTATTTTCATTTCAAAAGCACTAAACACTTATAAGTATCTGTTGTACAAAACAGGAAATACTGGAATTTCACTACCTCTTACAACTTGAACTGTTTAAACACAGACTGAAGAATCTCATTTTAGGTTCAATCATGGTGACCAGCTGCTCCTTAGTCTTCTATTTGCAAGATAAGCATTGACCTTGATTTGTCATTCTGGGCTTCAGATAGTCATTTATGCTCACAGAAAGTGTAATAGTCTAGTGTTTTTCTAATCATTGTTCTGGTCAACAAATGGATATGTCAGCATTGGTGTGTAGTGTAGAAAATGAGGTCCATCTATTTTAATGTAATTAAAACCACATTTCAAATAAACCTGTAATACACTGCATGGAAAAAAATTATTTGAATTTTTTCATTACATAGGTATATTTTCTATTTTGTACCATTTCCTCTAAGACATGTCATCCTCTGAACATGAAAATACAAAGAGTCACACGTACAGTTACACACCAAAACTTCTACATAGACAAAACTGGCTGAAACCTCAATTAAAACTTTGAAATACAGATACTATTTTATTTTTTAAAAATTAAAAAATTAAATTAACTTTGTACATTTGAGAATACACACAGTGATTTTAGAAACCCACTGAGATTGTAAATATCATACAGATCTGGTAGATGAACAACATATATCAGAACTAGAAATGGTATGAAAACAGAATATATAACTTTGTGTCAGGGAGTATTCAGCAGTACATATTTTATAAATATTTTTAATGAAAAGAAGCTGCCTGAACAGCAAAAGAACAAAGTAAATTAAAATTAAGCCCCAATGAGCTTCTCGTTTTCCAGGTGGCCAATCTCAAGTTCAAGTTTGTCATAGAAAAATGTTAATTTTTTCAGAGTTTGCCAATATTTTTTATCATCTGAACCAGAATATTTAATCTCAGGACTAGAGGCAGATGTTTTTTAGATAACACACCTGTTCCCTTGAAGTTGGAAAGTATAATCAAACTGCATTAGATTACCCACCTGCATGAGTGTATTTTAGCTGCAGAAAAGAGAATTGTCTGCAAAGAGTTGATTATAGTTAGCTTGCAGCAGTTCAGATACTTGTTTCTACTTCAAGGGCTGGATTCAGACATCAGAAGACAGACTCAGCTGCTGCACTTCCTCTCAGGGGTGTGGCGCAGAAAAAATTAAAAAATAATGGGGTTCATTTTAGTCCTAAAACTTCCTTTCCTTTCCACTGGTGTAAGCCACCAGTTACACTACAGATGTGGTAACCTTCTAAAATTACTACTAATGGCAAATCAGGCCTAGATACAAACCTGTCTCAGTGATCATTGCAGGGGAAATTGAGCCCACCCTCTCTTTTTTCCATTATAGAATTGCCAGTGCTTATGGCTAGGTAAACAGAGGGTTCCTATAAACCTCTCCTTTGCAAACCTTGTACTCCAATCTCTGATTCGTCTTCACAGGACTAGGGACAGCAATCTCTCTATGTGAAAAAAGCCAAGAATGCCAGTTACTTCTGTTCCACATTCCATATAACGGCAGTATTAAAAACTATAATAGACATTGTGCTCCCTGTGCATAGAGAATGTGCACTCTTTGTACTGTAACACAACATATGCACTCCAGAAATCTACAAAAGAAATAACTTGACATTTTAATAATAAAGATACCAACTATTCTCCTCCAAGCCTCTATACAGACAGAGGAAATAGTGACTATTGATAAGAGGTAGGTAATTTCCTCTGGATTCCTATTCATAAACTCCTTATGAATGTTAACACTGTAGGTCTTGCATATGATTGAAATTAAGATTTCTGCCCAGCAATACTTGCATTCCTGTAATGCTTGGCCTACAAAGGCTTTCAAATTTTTAAAATTGTTTGCATAGAAGGAGAAGATTCACTTTATTGTGAGCCATGGCAGCTTGGTAGGCAGATAAAGCTCTACCCGAGACTGGTGTGTTAACTCCTTTAGAGTTCTGATCTCCCCGTTCATTTACTTTTCAAATAGCAGACAGAAAAGTGGATCAGATAGAAAATGGATGTAACTGCAAATTATGCATTTATCATGCTTACTGCCTAGTGGCAATCTCCCTTTGACTTTCAAAATAGTGAGATGGGACTCTTTCAACATTACAAAATGTAGAAAAGTAAAATACATGTTCTGCTTAGTGGTGGCATTGTGAAATGATGATTATTGAAAAACAGTAAACAACAACAACCAAAAGATCCCCAACTAATGAACTGGACTTCCATGAGCCAAAGGTCGAATCCTGGGCAAAACCCACAGAAATACTTCACAGATAAGGGTTAGTGTATTCATGTGGGTTTTGTCAAAAGAATTATAATGAGATGCACTTTCCAATGGGTATTAAACTTCTCCAGTCAATGGGACCACATGCAAACGAATTATTTTTATATAATTACTTTCATGTTCTGCAGTGACACCCTGACTGTACCACAATTAAGCCTCATAACATTGCCATGCCATTTTCATCACACACTTAGGTTTCTCCCACCAAGGGATACCTATTCTACAGCCCCGTGGCAACTATCCACATTCCTGACCACAATGTATGAGCTCAAACTCCACGTCCTGACGTGCCCTCAGGCCTTCAGCTGTCATCCCAGGATTCTCCACATCTTTGACAATTGCATCCTGAGACCAACCACAACTTAACTGGCCCTGCCTGAGTCTCAGTCTTTGATTATTTTATAGCCAAAGGTAAAGGACACCAAAAACTGGACTTGTCTACCAGCCTTTCCCTGAATATATGTGCACATGGTATCTGGCACCCCAAAAGGGCCATGTATCAAACAAGTACCTGTTTTGCCAAGGAGCCAGGCCAGAGCACTCCAGAGGTATTATGTCCTGCTTACACCATTTTTCTGGATATAACTCATGCTGCAATGTACTGGAGAATTCTTCCCCTACTGAGAAGATTCCAAGTCATCAGAAGTCACCAAGATTTAGAAATACAGCACACAGGATAAAACACACAACATTGGATGCAACATTCTCAGGTTCACATGAGGAGGTAGGGACATAGTGGGAGAACAGAACCAAGGCCAAGGTTCTCTTCCTGAGTCAGACAGCAGATTAGTTACATGTCAACAAGTCACACCATTTTTAATCCTCTTGAAATCTTTGTTGCTCTTTAAGACAAAAGACTTTCATTCACCTCACTCCACACTTTACTCACTTCACAAAGAATGAATTCTGACAGCCCTGCTTGAAGCAACAGCACCCTGAGTGATTTTCTGTGTTCTTGGTTCATCTGGAAGGCAAGTACATCCCTTTTCACAAAGGATCCTGTCTTTAGCACACCCTGTAACGTTTTGAAACATTTGAGTTTGATGAGGAGCCACACTTCAGCTGTCAAAGCCCTAAAATGAAAGCTCCATCAAAGACAGGCAATGCTAAGAACCCTCTGCTAGTATGGACTTCCAGGGAAGCAGGCCCAGTTAATAGTCGCATACACGTACATATATTTATATCTATCAATATGTGTTCATGTATGTCCTCTTTATACTTAACTTTGATCCAAAGAAATATTGATCTTTACTCACAGGAACCTACGCTCTGTCCTCCCTGGCAGATCTCTGAATCAAAACTCATTACCACCTGTCCAAGCAATCCTGCATAGGATTAACCTGGATTAAAAAAATACAAGGCAGTCCACTTTCTTTCTAAGAAGAAAACCCTTGATAAAAAATGGCACATGAAGAAATATTCTTTAAGATATACAGCCTTCCTTACCATCTTTTGCACTCACCCACCACGTTCTTCCAACACTCAACACCTGAGCCACTTCAAGGCTTACCCTGTGCTTGAGACACCTTAACAGACAGTCCTTTTCTCACACACCTGTGCCCAGGAGAGCACTCACCTGATTTGGTAGGATTCTCTTGGATGTCTCAAGTTGTGGACAGGGTCTCTCCTCCCTCACACATCAGTGAAAGAGAAGATAAATCTAAGGTGTCACAAAGCACCTACATATGGCTGCATAGAGGAGTAACAGATGGTTATCCAGGAAGAGCAAGCAGGAGAAAGGGTGAGAGACAGAAGCAAGGCCAAACCAAATATGTGCATACCCAGTAATCTTTCACAGATTATGATCTTGATTTTTTAGTCCCTTCAGATGGCAGATGAATGGCCATCACCCAGGATACTGATTCAGAGAATTTGAAGCAGTAACTGAGACTGGGATAATCACAGAAGCAGAGAGGTAGCAGCCATAATCACAATGAACTTTCTTAATAACTCAGGAAAACTTAACTGCTGGACCAAGTATGTAATGTATTTTTCCAGATCTCACTCTCATTTTGTCTTCTGCATGAGTATTTATGCTAAAGCAAACAGAATAACATGGGACTTTGTACAAATATGCATACATGGAATGTATTCAATTCCTACACATCTACTTGTACCAAATAAAACCACTTTGTCTCTGTATTCCTGAAAGCCCTTGGAAAGGACCAGAGGAACCATGTGGAGGGAGCTGGGCAGGCTTCACAGCAGGAGAGTACAGCTGAACTCCTGACTGAATTTTGCTTAAGCATGGGCACAGACTGGCAGTGGACAGCACCGGTACCTGCATAAATAAAGCTAGAACTTGTTCCACTGGCTGACATGTGAGGTGGGAAGAGGCAGGACCAAGCTGAAACAGCCACAGATCGGTGTTGTAACAGTGGGAAGCCAAAGTAATGCCATTCATGCTTATGCATGTTGCACTGGTCACCACTGTAAATGTCAGGTGTCAAGGGTTTCCAAGAACTGATAGGCAAACCTGGGCTACATTTTTCTCAACATTTGGGCAATTATCACCAGCAAAAGAATGTAAAGCAGAAAGACCTGTTTTCTGTCCTAACCAAGAACCCCAGACACAGCTTGTACAACTGTGGGGGTAAGATAGGCTCTAGCTGCACCAGATGAGAGTCTCAGATGAGACTCTGGGTGGTGTAACCAAGGTCACTTCTCATTATCTCCTTCCAAGTAGTGGACAATCATCTTTTTCCAGAAGGGAGCTGGGTTATTTTGCAATATGCACCCTAGATTACATTAGAAAATTAATAGCTAAACAAAACTGACCAAAAAGCAAGTAAAACAGACCTCTTACTTTCACCAATGTGTAATGGTAGTGGGGTTACACAGGGCTTCATCATCTGCCCTGTGCTCTTCAACATCTTCATAAATTACTTAGGCACAGGACTGGAAGGGATACAAAATAAGTTCACAGACAACACAAAAGTGGAAGAAGTTGACCCCTTGAAGGCAGGGAGGCCCTGCAGAGAGACCTCACAAATTACAGAACAGGGCAATCACCAGCTGTATCAAATTTAACAAGGGAAAGTGCCAGATTCTGCACCTGGGATGGGGCAATCCGGGATGTACAGACAGACTGGGGAATGAGAGAGGTCAATGGCAAGTTGAACATGAGCCAGCAGTGCCCTGGCAGCCAGGAGGGCCAACCATGTCCTGGGGGGCATCAGGCACAGCATCAACAACTGGGCAAGGGAGGGGATTGTCCTGCTCTGCACTGGGGCAGCCTCACCTTGAGTCCTGGGGGCAGTTTTGGGTGCCACAATATAAAAAAAGTCATTAGCTATTGGAGAGTGTCCAAAGGAGGGAGACAAGAATGATAAAAGGCCTTGAGGAGAAACCATATCAGGAGGGGCTGAGGTCACTTGGTCTGTTCAGACTGGAGAAGAGGAGACTGAGGGGAGATCTCACTGCAGTTACAACTTCCTCATGAGGGAAAGAGGAGGGGCAGACACTGAATTCTTTTCTGTGGTGAACATTGACAGGACCAGTGAGGGAATGGCCTGAAGTTGCGTCAGGGGAGGTTTAGGTTGGATATTAGAGAAAAGGTTTTCACCCAGAGGGTGGTTGTGCACTGGAACAGGCTCCCCAGGGAAGTGGTCACAGCATGAAACCTGACAGAGTTAAAGAAGCATTCAGCCCATGATCTTGGGCACTCGGTGTGACTCTTGGGGATGGTCCTGTTCAGGGACAGGAGTTGGACACGATGATCCTTGTGGGTCCCTTCCAACTCAGCAAATTCTGTGATTCTGTGTTATGCCTCTGTTCATCAGAGGATGGAAGCAAATGTTTATATATGTGAAGAGTCTCACTGCAACCCGTGTTACATATTCAGAGTTTAGAATATGTTTTGTTGTTTCACTTGACTGGTACTAACTGAGTTTCCATATCAGAAAAAAAGTGACATCAAGTAATTCCCCTTTCATCATAGTAGTGAAAAATTTACTAACACTAAAACTCTGCCTGGATTTATTTGCAACAATGCAATGGACAAATGCAAATATCCTTTGGATTATCTGCTATTATCTTCAAAATAATACAGAAAGCACATCAGTGATGGGTAAAAACTTGCAAGGAGCTCAGCCCAGCTATTCACCTTAGGTCAAACACAGCAAAACATTTTGGCTTCTAAGGATTGTTGCACAGCTCTGGTAATACCAAGAAAAGAGATTGTTTACCATTCTTCTGCAAGGCCTCTCTCATTGACAATGAGCTATTAATAGATTTCTGAGGTATTGGATTTGTTTGGTGCTTTTAAATCCTTTTCTGAGTCATATTTCTCTGCTCATGTCCTTTTATTACAGATGAGTTAGTTGCAAAAGCACATAATATCCCAAAACATCAATCTGAGATGGCATAATGAGAGCAGAATTCATGGGGTGTTTTTTTGATTTTGTTTTTAATCAATTACTGACAAATCAATATATTTTATACTATTTCTGCCTCCCAGTTTTATTATTTCATAAGGTCTGCAACTTCAATTAAAGATTAAATGTGTTGAGTTATCATACCACTAATTGTTCTGAACTGGTGAATTGTTCCTGGTTATATATACAAATGTCCTTGTTTATGACAAATAGGACAATTGCCTCCTGCAGAGACACTGTAGCTGTAGTGTGATGTCCCACTGAGTATCCAGCATTACTGCTGCTGGCAAGTGTGTGTGGTTAGTGTGACTTGCAGGGAACTGCTCTGCACCTCCAACTTCCCCACCAGCATCCTCGTGGTTAGTCAGCCAGACAAGTGATGTAGCTGTTTGGAGATGAACATCTAAAACTAGCCCAAGATAGGCAGCACCTCTCACTCCTCTGCACTTCTCCTTTATCTTTGTTGTGCGGTTTCTTGGGCTGGTTTTTTTTGGTTGGTTTTTTTTGGGGGGGGTGTTTTGTTTGGTTTTTTGGGGTTTTTTGTGGGTTTTTGTTTTGNGAGTAGAATGGTGAGAGTTGAAGTCTGTGTTTGTATGGGGTGTTGTACTTCTTAAAAAGCTCTGAAATTTTTTTGTGGAAAACTTTGTTAAATCTGTCTAGAGGTAGTGCAGAAAATGTCCAGTTATTTCATTGATGGGCTTTAGATCAGACTACACCTAGAAAATACTATAGGCAAATATTATACTTTTCTTCACATATTTGCTGCTTTTTATAATATATTTAGAGTACATGTATAACCCCTAGGGCTCTCTCCTGCTTGTACTTTTCCTCAAAAAAGATGGCATAAAAAGGTAAAAGGAAAAATATATCAACATAAAACCCTCAAGCTTTACTTTTCGAAAACATGTAGTAATCTTGGTTATAGTCAGCACATATTCTTAGAACTCATTGAGGTTAACAGACTTTTTTTAAACACATCCATTCTGAAAAATATTCCCTCTTGGTTAATAAACTAAAGAGCCATTTCCTTTAGACTCCCAGGATTGCTTTCACTTCAAGCTGAGTTTTGCTGTGAATATTACAAATAAACACTGACCTCATATCCCTTATTTAGCTTATAAATGCCTTTTTAAGCAAAGGTTAAGTAAAGTAGGCAACAAGAGGAAGAACGAGGCAATTTCTGGAAGAAAAATCTTTACTCCTGTGCATCAGTAATATTCATCTTGTTCATTTATGCTGAGGCTTAGGACAGAATTCAACAATGTATCTGTGTGGTCAAACACAGAGATTTTTCTTTGCCAGCATGTGAATAATTTCCAAGATGAAGAAAATTACATTTGTGCACAGCTACACACCCCTGCTAACAGTTCACCCAAGAGGAAGGTGCTCTTTCCTTGCTCAAACACTGCGATTTCCTAACTGAGCTGCATATGTTCAGGACTAGGAATACTTCCTGCTCCCATAACTCAAAAGGCAGCCTAGCCAAGCACCTAAGTTGTCTGCATCTGGCTATGCAGTTAGGTTTTAAGAAAGAGCCCCAAGTGTGTTCTCTACAATAACTCTTTA
The DNA here is from genome assembly GCA_013399835.1 of Leptocoma aspasia. Taxonomy (NCBI): domain Eukaryota; kingdom Metazoa; phylum Chordata; class Aves; order Passeriformes; family Nectariniidae; genus Leptocoma; species Leptocoma aspasia. The sequence continues at coordinate 3,039,996 of VXAX01001640.1, forward strand.
CAGACATCTACTTCATGAAAGGTACTGAGTTCCCCAGTGCCAGCCATTGGGACAACTCCTTCTGTTCCTAACATAAGAGCCTATATTAAATCCCACCACAGAAAACTAAGAATATATTTGCAAAAATTTAATCCACAATATCTTGCTTAATACTGCAAAGTCATATCTTTTTAGAGATCCATGGATATCTAGGAGGAGTCTGGAAAGTGTGTTCCATCATATTCTGTTGCTTTAAAGTGTTTGTAGAGTCTAATAGTGGTTAGTTTTTACCAGTTCCTCTGAAATCAGCTGAGATAATCTCATGGTATTGTATACAGTGTGTTCCACAGGATACAGAGACAAAATTATGGTCAAATCAGTTCACTTCATCTACCTATGGCCGATATCAGGTGTTTCTAATGAAGCTCTAAATAATGCAACACGTAAATATTTAAGAAAAATATATTGTTCACATTCTGGATAAAAAACATCTATTGTTTCTACTGAGCAAATGCAGAATAAGCTGCATGTAGGAAAGTCTCACGCCAGCATTAAGCATTAAAGGGTTTGTTTCTGTTTCAAAGCTTAACAGTTTACACACTTTCAGAACAACTGTCTGCTAGCCAAGAGAGGAAGCAACAACAGAAGGTATGCATAGTCACATATGGCCAGATCAGGGGAACCATCCGGGCTGCAGCTCTGGCCAAGAAGTGTTCCAGATATCCAGAGAGAAATCTGTGGACATTTGGGTAGTCTGCATTGTAGCAAACAAACTTCACACTTATCCCAGATCTTGCATTGCCAAAATTAGAAAAATTCTATTTAATTAAAACTGTGTTTTTATCCATCCCCACCTCTAAAGAGCATGCACAGTAGCTTTTATTTGTTTTCAATTTTAGAAGAATGCAATTTATGCCAAACCTGCTGCAAAGATTATCTGAGGGAATTGTGTGAGATAAGCACATAAAAGTTTACAGTAAATATATCATAGAGCCCTTGAACTCTTTTGCTAGTCATTCCTACTATCTTTTATAATATTCAGTCTTGTTACAAGACTGCAATACAAGATGTCCTGGCACTCTAAAATCTTCTCATTTGATACACAGATATTCAGTAAATAAATCTGCAACGAAGTCCTTAAAGGTTTATTTCTTACTTTTTAGCAACTAGGCATAAAATGTTGGGCTACAAAGATTACTGGAAGGGAATGGAATGCATTGTTATCTACTGAACCAATGATGGGTCAAATGGCATTTTGAATTCTTGTGGTGAATATGACTGCAACCTTCACATAGCCCACTGACAGAAGGCAATTTTATTTACATTTTTAAATCCACATAAAGGTGAAAGATGTACCACTACAAAATGAAACATTAAATATTTTGTCCCAACGTATAACTGAGATCCCCCAAGGTCACATATAGTCTGAAATGAAGCAAGACTTTCTTACTCCTGCTACCAGTACATTTCACCCAGACTTTGTAGTACTGGTGATCTATTATTGTTTGCCAGTCAAAAAATCTCCTAATTTAAGATTGAGAAATAAGAAATAATGAGACACAGTTTCTTTGTCCCTTAACTGTTCTGCACAAACAGATCATTAATTATGTTTGAGCTACTATAACAAGTAGCTCCTTCATCTGTACAGATAAAAAGGTCTACCCATAAAGAGATGGCAGGTTGAAAAAGCCTTATTCAAAATGAAATATATCACATCCTCCTGGGCCAACAGCACTATAATGTCTATACTTTTAGAGCAGAGTCTTTAGGATATAATTAAAGCCATGTATAATTGGATACAATCTGTGCATTAAAACACTTAAAGAACTGGATATTTTTCATACGTATACCAAATGTGCTTGTCACTTTTGATTTTAAAAAAAATATATATTTAAAAATCTATCCATTACATCACAGTATTCCCTCTGCACTGTCTATGAACCTCATGATGAAAAAGTTATTACTAAAATTCTTGTTTGTAAGCACCATACTGTGGGTAGTGTTATAAAGAAGTTATAAATATTAACAATAACTGCATTCTTCTAACCATTTTGTTGAACCGTGGAGCTACTCCAAAGTACAACATTAAAAAAAGGGCAACAGTTATTCACAGAATAACACCATATTGCAAAGTACTGTCACACAGAGCACCTAAGAGGATACATATGTTTATAAACTATAGATGGTTCTGGTAGCAATAGCTATGATTAAGGCTGTCTGAAACTTTATGTAATAAGACCCTTTTTTTCAGTTGCTTATAAGTTTGCTGAACTTCAGCTACTTGGAGCAAAATTTTTCCCTGCAAGGTATACCTGAGTATTTCTTTAGTCTGTGAAAGATTAACACAAAATGGTTTAGAGAACAAGACTACAGGTAAATATCCCTGGCTTTGGAAAAAAAAACCCAAAACCAGTTTTTCTTTGAGAAGTCCTAATGCTGCATTTTTGGAGAAGGAAAAACCTTTAAAATGTGTTAGGGCATGGCTTTTTTGTCAGGCATATAATTTTTATGATTCCTAGAATGCCCATTCAAAGACAGGCTAGTTTGTTGGGTGTTTTCAATATCAAGCCTTAACTACTTCCCAGAATCACCTCAGTTTCCACAGCTAAAAATCATTAGTATTCTTTACATGTTTTAACACTCAGGGCTGTTTTCACAGAATGATCTATACATGTTTCAGCTCTGGAAAACAGAGTTTGCTTTCTTCAGCCCATAGAGCTAGTTACACCAAGCAAGAACACCCCTTCAGTCCTTGCTCTATACACCTTAGACCAACAAAATAAGATGCTGGAACCAAGTTCTCCTATCCTTTCCTGATAGTTCCTGCAGGTGCACTGAGAATGAAAAAGCAGCTAGACATAAAGAGAGCTTGCAATCCAGTAATTCATTACACGTTTTTATGCATCGATGATAGATACAAATCATCGAACAAAGGAAATTCTAAAAAATAATTGGTGGGGAGTGAAGGTAGTAGCCTGCAAATTGGTAACTTGTTGCAAGCTAACAATACGTATCCATAGCTGACCATGAGTATTGCTTTTCAGGAAAAAAAAGTCCAAAATCCAAAAATAAACAGCTTTCTAGAAGCAATTAGTTACTAATTAGTTACTGTGCTATGACAGACTGACAGGGTTTCTTAAAACGTAAGACGAGAACTGGACTTGTATGTAGCTGTGAAGATAATGGAGGTTCAGCAAGCAGATAAAAATCAGGACTGCTTATTCTTACTGCTAGCAACCTTGGAAGATCTTTCAGGCTTGATCCAGGAGATGCCTATAATCACTACAGAGAAAGGCTTACTCTCTTTGTCCAAGGGACCTGTTAAAGTTCATAACCTGGAATTAGCTGTCCACATATTTCTGCTGGGAAATGTTTCCTGAAAGCATAACTCACAAAAGCTACTAAACAGTCCAAACTAAGCAACCAGAGAAAGAAAAGGAATTAACTTAAACACTTTCTGACATTTCAGAAGCATAAATGCTCCTAGAATTAGGTACTTTATTTTGCTGTTGCTATTATGTCCAATGAATAGAATTGGCAAGGCAACATATTTTCAACTTTCTGGTTCAATAATTTCTTACACATGATAATAAAGCTTTTTTCTGGTATAGGGCTCTCAAAATCTGAAGTGCTTCCATTATGAGAGAACTCAGATACATAAGGTCAAAGAGCAAGAGAGAGAGGCCTAATTACACAAATGTCTCAGAATTTTCCTACAATGAGATCCTGTTTCAGATTAAAGCAGTCCCTGACTGTACTAAACCAAGAAGAATAAAATGAACAAGCAAAATCAAGAAAATTCCACAGATTATTCCACCAGGCAGTGGTTAAGACAATTACCTTAGTTTGTAAGGTTTGGATTCACATTTCCTGAAGAAGTGAAGTAACTGAATCTCTTAAACCCCTAACAGAAGCTTCAGTCACTAGGCTGATGAAAAAAATATGAACAAGAGACAGACAAAATGAGATGGAAAAGTCCTGTGACCCTATCAAATCTTTTGTAAGTCTAGGGTGTTACACACCCAGCTACACCTGCTTCCTGATGGTCACCGCTCCCTTTTTTGGTTTGGGGGTTTTCTGGGGGTTTTCTTGGGTTTTTATTTCTTTTTNTTTTGGGTTTTTTTTTTTTTTTTTTTTTTTTTTTTTTGATTGGTTGATTTAGTTTTGTTTCGTTTTTTGGTTTTCATGTTCTTATGTGAGTCAACAGAATCAATACTAGAGAAGTTATGGTATTTTTGGCTGAAGTGGTAGCATTTAAGTTAAATAACTCAGAAATCTATCACAGCTGACACTAATTCTGTTGTGTTAGCTGAATGTGAGGTGCAGTATTTATTTGGGAGCAAAGCTTTGCTATATATTGTTAGTTTCTTACAACTGACTAACAGGATGCTTGAAAGTGTGAATGCAGCTGATAGCTGAGCCTGGGATGGTCAGGTCTGACTTATAGCAACCATGGAAAAGGTACTGTTCAGTGAGGACATGCACACTGAAAAACATCCAAAGAATATATTCAGACTGTCATGAGACAGAGCTTAAGTGCATGGTTGATGTGAATTAATTACAGAGTAATATACATTAGTTAAACAATTAAAACTCGTAATACAAGAGATGAAAAATAAAAAATTATTGCATGCAAGAGCAACTTTCTGCACAGTCATTTGGACATTTGAGAGAGTTTTTTTCTGTGTTCAGTGGCAGTAAAATTGTATGAGAAAAAAAAATCCCTAGGTGAGGAGTTCAGCCTTGAACCAAGCCTGTGACTGAACACAGAGTTTCAGGTTTGTGGGTAACATTGACTCAGACACAAACAATGCCAGATGTAAACAATTCTTAAGTAGTCAAGAGTGAAATAGAGGTCCAGGCTCTGAGGTGAAGACAGACTCTTGTAAAAACAGACATCAAAGCTAAGCAATTGGAACAGGATGAATTTTTATTCAGATTCTGGTTTTTTTGAGATTTTATTTTGATTTCTAAGAAGGAATTTGTGTTGGGATTGCCTTTTGATTGCTGTACCTATTTTTATGCAACTACAGTGACTCATTCATATTTTAGAACTAACAGTATTCCATTAAAGACTAACCTCCTGTTTCTTCAGGCATAAGAGGTAATAATATGCATTCCCTACCATTCCCAATGAGTTTTCTAGCAAAAGTAGAGGTCACTTTTATGCTGATATTTCTGGTAAGAATTCTCTGCCTAAGCAATGACACATTTAACATCCTTAACTAACTTGAAATTACTTCCACTGTCAAAGAGAAGTATCTCAATTTAAGAAAAAAAAAATAGTTGAGTCCATTTTCTGTCAGGTTATCTTTATGACAGCTTTTGTTTCCTAAATACATACTCAGAAGGCATTTGAAAGCAGGATAAATTAATCAATGTAATTTCAGTTGTGTAGATTTTCCACTCCCACTGGGCATATTTATTGGAATCTTACTGTAGCTGGTCACATTATTAATAGCAAACAATTTATTTGATTAATTTACCCTATACTTCTGGTCATTAAAAAGCTTCTCCCATTTTGATTTCTGCTTATTTTACTCATAAGCATTCGGTGAATGTTTTCAGCATATTTTAGTCTGGAGTTTGTTTGGAAGCTCTTTGCTTCATCTAATCACAATGATTATTTCTTTGCTGGAGATGCTGTGACTTGAAATCTTCAGTTAGTATTGTCTTTGTTCCTCCAATTGACTTTGCTGCTGTAAGTGCAGTATCAGGAACACTTCTGACAAGAATAGTGAACATCTAGTACCATGTTTGAAGCCCTGACTTACCAAGGGATGGACAAATCCATAGGAAAATGACCTTTCTCTAAACATTCATCAGACAAAACAAGTTTACACAGGGGTATGTTGAAAAATGAATTAAAAAATATGAGAATACAAAAAATTTAAATCTTTGGAGAAGCAAGAACTTTTACAGATGGATCCTCACACTATTATCCCAAATTAATTCAAGCCACTCCCTTGCTGTCCTATGATATATTTCCCCGACACAGAATGATCCTTCATTCATTCCAATCACCAATTGATCAGCTCCGGCTAAATCAAGGCAACAAAGGGCCCATAGGAGATGTAAGTAGTCTATGAAATGAGAATTTTAGCATGTATGAGAGATGAGTTTGCTGTTTTTATAAATGTTATTAGTATAACTCCACTGGAACTAGTTTCCTCTAAACACGCTGAAGACAGAATTATTCCAAACATCTCGACAGTCTTTGAGAACCTAAAAAAAAGACAGGTCACAAAAAATCAATCATGCAAGGTGGACCTCGCTCAAAGAGGACTAAGTGGAAATACCATCTTAGACCCCATCTAATTTCTCCATTATTACACAGAGCTGAGGTTAAAAAATACTCCCATAGAAGCTCCCTGGAACCACCACATTCCCAGAAACTAACAACTGTTCTTGATGAATACATAAGCATATATGCCTCTCATTACCTGAAGTGTTTTATAGGTCAAGAGGTTAAAAACTTTCCATCAGCAATGGAAATGTAGGTACAAATTTAGAGAGTGTAAAACACCTGAGCAAAATTGAGTCAGGGACTTGCCCAGGGAGATGAATTTCAGCCCAAATCAAGAGGCTTAACGAAGTCACAGCTCCACCTGTTGAGCTGAAGCAAATCATCCACCTGTAGCAGCTGGCAGCACAGGTTTGGTTTTGTGCCAGACACAGATGACTAACACTGTGCCACTTGGATAAAGTAAAACATCAAAGTTTAGGGACAAACCATGCAGTCATTACTCTAGGTGCAGGAGCACTGCAGCCGTGGAGCCATTCTGCCAGAGAACAAAAGGACTCCGACCTACAGGAAGGATCTCATGGCAGGCCAAAGACAGGATGACATTCTTCTGGGTAAATTTACTAAAGAACAAAACAATGACAGAAACAATGCTAGAAATAAAAAATATAGAGCCTGCTCAGCTCTTTCTGACTTCACAGAAGACTAAGTTGCTCAGACCAGAGGCTATGAATACCACATACAGACATATTTTTCACGTTCATTAGAAATGTTTACAACTTCTTTCCTGTGAGATCTATCAATAGCCAGTTGTCACAAAGAAAATCAAGCTAAAATGTAATGAAATATCTTTCCCAACCACCTTATAAAAATGGAAATATTTATCAAGCTAAAGACCCCATTTTACAGCCAAAGAAATCAATGGCAAAATTCTGAGCTGGAATGGTCTTGAATCAACATGAAAGTTTCTTGTGGAAGAATAAATAAGGCTACAGTCTTTTTCCTTTGCATGGTCATTGTTCCAGTACATTTTTCTTCTGAAAAAAAAAAAAGAATCTGCAGTGGTCTGCAAAAAATGTACATCAATAGTGCAGTTAGACTTCAACTTTAGACCTCAAATATAGTTCTGCAAATTGGCCACACATGGTTTTCTGAGGTATGCCACCATTTACATCTCTTTGTAATTCTAAACAGCAGTAAGAGTGCTGCCTGAATGCTTCAAAAACACATTTACAGGAAGAAATAAAAAAGACATGTGAATTATCTGTTTGAAAATCTTAATTTTAGTTTAATTTCACAGATAAAGATTTTTTTGCAGACTATTTCTTCAGAAGCTGGAGCAGTAGTCAGAATGAGTCACTGAATCCATGACACAAAAAATTCAAAATTAATCTAAAAAATAATTATTATCTCATAATTATAGGATTTTTGATAATTTATTTAATTATTATCCAATAATAATAAGACATTATTTTTAGGATAAGGGATAGTAAAAATTATAATGCTTGGTCATAGAAAAATACTATAACAGATTCTAAATAGTCTAGAGGTACATTCAGCAGATTCTTGGCAAAAAACATTACTCTGTAATATTTTTGAAGACATGGATGTGTTATCTTTTCCTCCATGGAAAAAGTTTGATATCGCAAAAAAAGAAATGCAAAAACCATACTTCATTCACTTTCTCCTAGCTCAGTAAAGCAGTGAGAAAGTGTCCTGACTTCAGTTGAGATTGTGTTTTGCTTCTAAAAAGTAGTTGCAAGCTATTGGCCTTCACTCTGAAGTGTCTGCTACAACTCTGCAATTTCAGAATATCCAATAAATTGTGGATAACAAAAACAGCACCTCCTCTAATGTACTTACTCATACATTTCCATATTCATTTGGGTTGTGTTACACTGGAAGACTGAACCATATAATTACAATCTGCTAATCCATACAATATCTTTCCCAAGACTCACAGTCTACTCTAGCTAGCAAATATTCAGCACATTTAAGAGCCAAACACAAGCTATATCCCAATACATTTATAATACTGTGGGATGGTACCTTACAGCAATGACTTGTGCTAGCAGAGAGAGCAGAGCTGCTCCCAGAGGAAGGAAACACACTGAGCACAGACAGAAGCTAAAGATCTAGATGATGATTCACACATACCACAGTCTTGTCCAGGACCAGATAATGTGGTTTTTTACCCACTCCAGACCACTCGGAGATGTGACTCCACTGAAAGTATCGATGCACTATCCTCTGCTTGCAACACATACTGCACTGCCACCTGCTACAAGCAAGTCAGCTAAGCAAATGTGATGGTTTGTGGAAGCAGGGAGAAGAAACAAGTAGGAATTTAAAATATGGACATGTCCAAGTAATACCCATTGCAGATGAAGGCAGCAGAATGGAACCCATCTTTTTAAATGGTGAAGGTTTTCACATACTATTTATTATGCATAACTTTTATGTCACATTTCTGTAGTCTTTCTTATACTCCTGATCCTTAAAGATCTTTTCACTCAGCAATTGTCCTCCACAGAGCTATGGTATTATTGCTATGTTTTACCTATCAATATTTCTTACAAAATCTTCTCAAGGTGCAAAGCCTTCCCCACATAAACATTAAAAAAATCTGTATGTAATACAGAGTAGTTGCAGTAAGTGACAACAGAAATTACTCTAAATTAGAGTCAAATTATAAACTAACATCCTGATTTTAAGCACACCAATATTTTACAATACTGTTATTGACAGTGCAATAAGCATGAGGACACAGTTTTAACATTACTCTTATTATAAGTCTGTCTCTTCTTTTGCAAGACCACAAATGCTATGGATGAGATTGTAAATATAAAAAGCAGTCCATTAATTTTATATAAGCAGTTTTATGTACCTGAAGGCCTGTGACAACATTTCTTGACAAAATAGCCTAGCAGAAGGACAATTTTTCTAAAGTTCAATCAAGAATAGCTTATAAAAATGACTGTGCAGATAAATATTATGGTACAGGTGGTCTGAACTACCCATAACAGAAATTCCATTAGCTAAAAATTTTTAAGAGCTGCCAATTACACTTTCAATTTGAAGTGGTATCTGAATAGTGACAAGCAATGCTCAGAAATAGAAATGGTCTACTTTATCTTCAACATAAACAGAATCTGTCCTCCTCACACAAGTAAACAAACCATTGATTTACATGGAATCCTATCTTGTATTACACTGAAGGATCAGGGCATAGGCTCTGCTGCAGGGGAGTCTTTGTTTTTCCATCGTGTTCTCAATACATGGCCAGAATGTTTCTCCTTTTCTATTTTTACTTTTACCTGGTAGCTCACATGCATCTCTAAAACAAGTGCAGGAAATATTGTGCCAGCTGAAAGTTAACTCACACATAATGCAAGGCTGACATAGGGCAAGGGAAGGGGAAAGAGGATCATAAAACACACTGGTCACTAATCATTAGTTATGTTACTTCTGCTATTTCAAAGCATGTTCCAACTAGGAAGGTAAGAAGCATCTTTTAATTTTCAGCTGAGGATATTGTACTGGTTAGATTTAAATGACTCTTTACTTTTCTTTCTAAATAAATAAATATCATTCTAATGTCTCATATATTACTGTAATATTAATAATTAATTGTTATATATATAGTATATATAAAACTTTAATTACATGCCTTTCCAAGAACTAAGGTTATTAGGTTACTTCTTTCCTAGTATTATTTTGGCTGTCAGCTCTGCTTCTAAAACAAGTCTGCTGCACAGCTATCACCAAATTTTACAAAAATATACAAAGAAATAACATAGACATATTTGACTTATCAGTTTTCAAAAGCCCAGCAAAATAAGAGCATTCTCAAGTGCTCTTGTGCACACAATAACCAGGTTACACAAACAAAGAAACAACCAGGCTCTTTGTTCTTTTGGGTTTTGTGTCAAGTCTGGGTTAGAAGATGAAATTTGAGGAAAAGAAGACACTAATATCATAATCATTTGGTAGGCCTAATTTCTCCCCCTTCAACATCCTGCAGATTTGGAAAGAGCAGATCATCTTCACTTGCACTGGTCAACCTGTCATCAAAGTGATCATGCAGATTAACAAGAGACGTGATAACCCAGAGGACACTGGCGAAACTAGCTTGTAAATGGACAGGACAGAGACCAACTAGTGGACAAAATTTTTTGAGCAGATCCAGGGGGCAAGGAAGAAAATATTACTAAATCTCTTGTCAGAGAGGAAAAGACAAGGCAGCGGGAGAGATGACGCAGTGCGCAAGGCAGATGAATGTCCCTGGGACATTTGTCACTGGCTGGACGGTGAGACATTGACATTAATGAGGGTGGCATTTGGAAGATAAAAGCAGTATCTCTGCAGCAGACAATGCAGTTTTGAGATACCACACACAGGGATATGGTGTGATCAAAAGGGACTAGAGAATGTTCACATCCAGCAAAAGTATCACAATCACTACTGATATTCATGGGAGAATATGGATCAGGAATAAATGGCTTATGGTTTTGTCTGGAAGGCTAGTGGAGATTGTGGGTTATTTTACCTCTCAGCCCAGTCAATTCCCATCACATTCCTTTATTGAAGGACTCTTCATCAGCCATTCACTTACACCTGCCTTGCCAAAAGCCACTGTTTCACTGACAAGTGCTTTTCAGGCAGCAGAGCTCTAGAGTATAGCTCTGTCGACAGTAAGTGGGGATTTACAGGGGTGGAGGCAGTTGCTTGTGATTATCTCCTCGAGAAAGGAAGTGGAGGGCTGGGAGATACCCTGAACACTGTCTGCCAGGACACAGGCAATCAATTGAAGGCAGCAAGATCTGGCTGCCCCTCACAGATGCCTCAGAGTGCCACTACCCCAAAAAATGACATCAGCTGTGTCTGAGAGACACTCCTGCCCTGATCCATACGATAAAAAAAGTCATTGTTAATTAATAACTCCCTGTTCTCATGTCTCAGTGTCAGCCATGTCTCAGACCTCATTTTTTACTCTAATGCTCTTGGATATCTCTGGTTTCTTTCCAAAAGGAGAGGATGCTGTGGTCCTGGGATAGAAAGAGACAAACCTGAGCATCTCAGAACAGCTCTCCTATCTCCAGATTCATTCTACCAGACCTGTTCCACGCCATACTCATGTATTGTCCCTCTGACCAGCTTTTCCTCAGAAAATAAAGCTACCATTTCGCCGTTGAGAGAAAGCCAGTCAGCAGCAACAGTAAACAAATACATCGATCTGCTGGTCCACCCGTCTCCTTCTTCCTTTAGGAAAACTGGCACAGAGCGCTAAGCCCCAGGCCCAGAGCGTGTTGAGGATGAGGTCTAAGCAGCAGCAGCAGCCCGGAACCTTGACCAGCCCCGGGATGGGGCGCCTGTGAACGAGTGGTGCGGGCCGGGGCCGGGCGCTGTCCGCGGTGCTGCCCCGCCCCGGGCGCTCTCCAGGGTGCTGCTGCTGCTGCTGCTGCTGCTGCTGCTGCTGCTGCACGGCGCTGCCGGCCCGGCCGAGGGGCCAGCGCCAGCCCCGGCCCGGCAACAACAGGGACACTCAGCGCCAGCCCTCTCTCGGCCCCATTGCCAGAGCTCGCCCGCTCTCCCCGCAGCGCTTGTACTCGCCGTCCGCGGCTCGAAACGCTCAGCATCTCCGACAGAGGGGGGGGGAAACGCACTTTAAAAAAAAATAAACAAACAAATAAATAAATAACACGTAGACTAATCGTACTCTGAAGAAAGTTTCAGACCCGGATCTAGCAACGAAAGGGAAAATAGGAAGCCAGACTAAACCGGTATGTGTTAAGGACAAGCTCTTTCTGCTTCCTCATTAATGCTTCATGCAAGGAGTGCAGCCCCACGTGTGAAAGTAACCATGTCCCCGTCCTACTGCAGAGGTTCGAGAGCCTCCCTGTTGTCCTTCAATACCGTCTCTCTGCATTGATACAAAAAATTGAAAGAGTATAGGGAAGCGATAGAAGAAACCTGACTGAATCAATCACAAACAAGCCCAGCGAGACGGATTACGGGAAAAGAAGCTGTATTATTGAGTAACGACCGGCGTCACAGTAGTTAAAATAGCACAGAAAAGCCTCTCGAAAAGTCAATTCTTATGTAGATGAGGTGACATAAGAGATTTTTCTCTCCCTTCAAGGGCTCACTGAATTCCTAATTTGCCCCTAGAAGCCCTAGAGGAATGAGGAAGAAAGGGTGGGAATATTGGGATTGCCAGTCCTAACGAATACTACCGGGATCTGGATTGTTGCCTAGAAATACACTGAAAATGAGGGGATCCAATGCCATTGTCTCAGCCGAACTATTTGTCTTGACCTTCGGCTTTGTCCATCCAGGCTGAACAAACTTCCTGCAATGAGAGTTACCCCCGCTGCCTGCCAGTCATACAACTTTGATCTCTCTGGGTCACGGAAAGGGAAAGAGGATGAGAGGCAGTTTCCCCTCCGAAAGAAGGGCACTCGCAGAAGTTTATACAAGCCAGAAAAACGTAGTGTTAAACAATAAACTGGGAAGTGTGCTGTCCTGTTAAACAGAGAGTAGTTTGCACAGCATTGAGAACCCGCCAATATATATCATATCAATAAAAAGGAGCTCTTCGAAAGCTTGCATAGTAATTGAGATTGGAGATCTTTTTTGATATGGGTTGGCATTTCTTCATATCAATCTGACAGAGCCAACTCAGGAAATTGCTGGTAATATTCATCTGGGGAGCACTTTCATTAAACGTAATTCATTCGACTTTCACAATAAATTGAGTGACATCCTTACAGCAGAACCTTTTTATCCTTGATGAAGTGCTTGCCAGCCTTTGGTTTTCCACTTTATTGTCACATTCCTTAAAGCAGAATCGTCAACATGTCAATCTGCTGCATGAAAAAAATGCTAAAGCTGTATTTACAAAGCACCCAGGAGGTGGTTTAATGCTGACTTACAAGAAGAGCGAGCTGGGTATTAAACTATGTGCTAAATCACAGCAAAACTTCACCCAAATCCAGTCGGGAGAACAGAAGCCAATCCTAGGGAGTGTAGGATGGCTCACATATTCATTTTCTCCAAGTGCTGGCTATTCCGAGCAATTGGTTTCTTAACCTGCTTCACCGCACTTTCCAAGACGATTGGGAAATGGTTTTTTTTGTTAATTAAAATGGCGGTTTAGAGATGCAGGGAAATATTAAAGAGGTTAAAATGGATACCTTTAGGTACCATACCAACTTGGAAGATTTGGCTAGTCGAAGAGAGGCAGGGATATTGGATTATATTCAGGTACCTCCCCAGAAGGTGAAAGCTATTCCAGATTGCTTTCTCCAACTATATACTAAATTAAAATAGTGTGTACTAAGCATCAGAAAAAGAGAAATTTCAGTGCAGGGAAACCCCTTCTTAAACTAGCACAGGTCTCTGGTGGTTAGGAAGCAAGGAAGCCTGGAAAACAAAACACTATCCTCCCCTTGGAAAAAAAAAAACCAAAAGAAAAAAAAAAAACCACCCAACAATCAAGAGCGCAGATAAGTTTGTTTCGCCTACACGAGGTCAGGGTTGTTATTCCCGTGTCTTACCTTCCGAAAGAGTAATTTTTTTCCCCTTACACCACCGCTACAGCGTCTCTCAAACTCGTTTAGAAAGAGGGAGCAGGAGCATCTCAAGGCTACGTAAACTCCCCCGCACAAAAAGCCACTACTGTGCCTGCTCGCCAAGCGCTCTCCCCCGCCCTCCCTGCTTTCGACGTCAATTTGAAAATGGAAAGAAATCGCTTATGGGGGGGAGAAAAAGCAATACCCGAAAGCATTCACCACCAAATGCCTCTGAGGAAATACTGTGGGTGGTGATTACGATAGGACAATGCCTCCTGTCTCTTTTGTTTTCTGCCTATAGAGGTGTGGGTTTGTTTGTTGGGTTTTTTTTCTTCCATGACAAAGTAGGACACAATCAGCAACAATCTTTAAAAAGAAAGAAGAAAAAAAAAATCAACTTATCTTCGTCGGCACGTGATATTTCCTCACGTTCACCACAGCTTTCATTAACCGGGGTGAAATGACCGCAAACAGTGCGACACGCAGCGAAATTAAATGTACACAAACTCTGGAGCTGCTAACCCCCTGTTTACCCCCTCAGCAAACACTGTACCAAGTGTGCCATCGCTGAGGACAATTTTAAACCTCTATTATTCACAACAATTTTGCAGGAAAGCTCCTCTCAGGCTGTCAGAAGGCCTCCAAGCTACAGTGACGGTGTGAAACAGACCTTAAAATCCCAGCCCGGCGCGGAGAAGGTTAGCAGGCTGTTTCCAAAGCCCCCCTGCCAAAGCCATCGCCGTGTTTAACAAGGCGCCCCGTGAGCCCCGTAGTTCTCCTCTGGCAGAGCGCCGCGCAGGAAAGCTCCCCCCGCGAAACAGCCTTCACCGCGGGGTGCAAAACCACCCCTCCTTTGGCTCTTGCGCTGCTTAAGTTCTGCACGGAGTTGAAGCACTCTGCTGCCCGGCTCCGGCGCGTATCCTAATTAAACCCATCGGTGAATAAACACTTCGCTGGGAGAGGACGACAAGCCGGGCGGGGGGTGAAGGGGGGGAGGGATCTTTACCCTAGCAGCATGCCACGCAAAATTCCGACTGATTTTAGCTCCGTACCCCTCTACTCCGGTTAGATTATGATCAATAATGAGCCGAAGTCTCTTCGAGCCGGGATGATCCCAGCAAAAGAGGTGCATGTACCCGCCCCGTGGTTGTACGGTGCGGGAAGGTCCCCCCAGAGCGTGCGGGAGCAGAGCCTGTGACAGTGACGGGGGTGAAACCCCGCCGGCTGCGAGCCCTTTGCCGCCCGGCGCCCGCGTTGGCCGAGGGTGCGCAGAGGACGGGACGGGACGGCACGGGACGGGACGGGTCGGGAAATGACGGGACGGGGCGAGCGCCCGCCGCCGCCGGGAGCTGCCGGCCACGGCCCGCCGGGCCCCGCCGCACGGAGCGGCTCCGCAGGTGCCGGCACGGAAAAGATCTGCCTCCTCCTTCGAGGGCCTGCTTGACCTGTCCCTCTGAGAAATAATACTTAGGATCCTTGCCGTCCTTCCTAACAGCCCGCGCGTTCTGTAGTGACTTCTACAGCTTGCTGCTTCCACACAGGGGGGAAAAAATAAGGAAGAAATGAAAAGAAACAGCCTGGCCTTTCATTGTCCTGTGGTGTCGGACTGGAAGTTCACCGGCAACTAGGCAGGAGGTACAACGAGAAGGTTTCCATTAAAGGAATGGTGTAAAATCCCAGCGTCCTTATAAACAGAACTCAATTCTACGAGAGTCTGTGATCTCCAGGTGTAGTTTTGGTTTTTTTCTTTATTCTTTACGTGATTCCTCACTGACGATTTGGAGCTCAGCACAGCACTGTTAGTTAAGGAAACATCATCCATTGGAATCAGACTAAGATGCTTTTGAAAGAACAGCGGTGATGTGGAGTGTCATGGAGTGATAAATGAGACCTAGTGTAGGTGTTTGAACACTGTGCAGCTTTCTAAAAGTAGAGAAAGAAAACAACTGCAAGACTTTAAAGGTTAACTCCTAATTCTGCCAAATAAGTACTAAGATACCCATTTAGGCCAAAGGAAACGCACTACCACTGCAAATCAAATATAACATTTTCAATACACTGCACAGCTCGAAACAAGGAGAAAATGCACACCTTGCAATGCACAACTAATGTTCTTTTCAATAAACATAATATGGTGAACCATCTCTACACCAGCAAAATTCCTACTCATTCAGATCGGCCATGATCTCTATAAATTTCAGGCAATAAGGCTGGATAGCATATGGCTCTATTAAAGCGGGAAGAAAAGCAGAAGCACTATTTTTTTTTCTTAAGACTTCATTACAAAGAGGTTTAACGGCGGGGGGAGAAAAAAAACAACAACAAAAAAAAAAAAAGAAAGAAAAAGAGCAGCGGTTTGCTGAGTGAAAAGAAATTACAAGGCAGACAGTGTCTGTAAATGAGTGACTTCAAGACAGCCCAGCCTCGCTGCAGCTGTTCACTCTCCATGAACACCTCCTAATTCAGGCAAAGGGGAAACAGGCTATTTTCCCTCTCACCTATATTATTAACCCCTCTCAAAAAGGTTTTTTTTGACAAACTCGATAGGAAGCTGTTTGTGCTGCCGTTTCATTTACCCTTCCTAACAGTTTGAGCATTGAAAATTTCATTCCTAATTGAAACTGCTTTTGTCCACGCGGAGCGACGTGCACATACGGATAGGCACAACAAAGTGCTGCACCTTGCTGCTTTGTGGCGCCACATTAAAGCTTTAATCAAAACTTCATGCTTCGGTGCTAATAAACAGTTTGTTATCATGTGATGGCCTAATGCAAACTTTCAGAGTCACTCCTGAAATACAGAGAATAGGGAGAGATTGGCACAAACGTGGAAGTATCGAGTTAGAAAGAAGAATCGTGCTAGGGAAATCCTTCGGATCCTCCCCGAGTGTTTTGGCAGAAGACACAGACCAGCTGAAGGGTGCATTCCCTCCTCCCTCCCCCTAGCTTGTCTTCTTGTCTTTTATTCCCGACTTTTTTTTTTTTTAAATCATATTTCACATTGTTTCGAGGGAAACTTGAAAATCGCCTCCTTCACTCTGCAATGCAAAGTCCTCGGGAAAAAAAAAAGTATTCAGGTAATGAAGTCTGTAACTAAACGGTAATTGAATCAGCATAATTTGCACACTGAATGGTTTTCAAATGCTCCCAGTTTACAATTAAAGGAGAATTAATGCGCTTGTTGTTCAGACTGCAGCGCATTAGAATAAATCCAACACTGTTGTTGTAATGAGTCGAAAGCAGTTTAACTGCCAGCAAACACATTTAAAATTTAACACGACGTATCGATCTCGCTCCGGCTTTTTGATGGATTATTTGCCACGCACTTTTCT